>ML782207.1:354342-368755 GCA_009831015.1 Picea engelmannii
TCTGCTTTTAACCGAGGGGGGGGGGGGTCCAGAATGGTTATCTCCCTCTGGCGGGCCCCTTGTTATATGTGGCATAAATCTATTGGTCCCGAAGTCCCGTCACCAGCTGCTATCTGACAGCCCCCCATCACTTATGGACATCATATTCCACTTGTTCCCGAGTTATGTCCCATCCCATAACTGCTATCAGTCCCCTACCCCCTTTCACTCATGGCAAGCCCCTTATTGTGAATTTTACCTCCAATCCCTAGCCGCCACGTCACCCGTCCGTATGTTTCGGCCACCGTAACGTGCCATCTCACCCCCAAGTGGCCCGTTGTCTATTTATTACTGGATAACTTATCCGTTATCCAGCTGACCTGTCTCCCATGCCCAACCAACCCCATTTTTAAATAAAATTACTGTTTTCCCCTACTTTCGCGGTTCACTCGTCGCATTAGAGAAACTCATAGCTTGCTCCTTCATTACATCCCGTCGCCTTCATCCACAGTCAGTCGACCCCACTAACTTTGTGTTTATCATAGGTACTATTGTAAAGATGGCGCCAAAGCCAAGACAAGCAGAAGGAGAGGAGAATCCTTTTCTCCCGCCTCTTGTCGACCTGGACAAGATCCCACTGATCGACAAAGACAGATTGATTGCAGATACCAAGTGTGATTTCGATTTCTCAGACCTCCAGTCATGGCTCAGGGAGGTTTTCTTGGACCAGAGCGATGAAATTGGACTCTGGGAGTCCAATTTACCCCTTTACTTCTTTCCCCAGATCCACCATTTTCCCGAGTTCGCACTTAAATGCCAATCTCACTATGTTCCCTAACAGAGAGCCATCATCTCCTCATCCGGAGACACCCTGTTCCTCATCACGCCCAAAGACATAGACCAGATGATGCAAATTCCCCGTGCCGACTCTGCATCTCCTTTCAACCTGGAAATCCTTACAGAGTTGTATCAGAAGATGAATTTTCCCC
This sequence comes from Picea engelmannii, assembly GCA_009831015.1. NCBI lineage: Eukaryota > Viridiplantae > Streptophyta > Pinopsida > Pinales > Pinaceae > Picea > Picea engelmannii. The sequence goes on from ML782207.1 coordinate 355,311, forward strand.
AGAGAGCTCAAATATTCAAGCTTTTCCTTCCCAACTCCGCTCAATTCCCTTCCACAAATCCCCCTTACCCGTCGTCCATGTTCTCCACTAAGGGAAACCATGTCATTTCTTCCCTTTGCACCTTGCTAGGGTACTATTCCGACCAGTGGGTAGATGAGCCCATTCTGGGTTTTCTATCCATTTTCTCCACTGATGAAAAGCCCACCAACCAGTTTGATTTCAACACCTTCTTGGCCAACAATATTCACGAACAGTTCATGAATTTCGGCATGGAGGGCATGTTCAGATATTCATCAATATTAGCCTACTTGTTCATCTTTTTCCAGGTGGATAAGTTTGCATTTTCCATGCAGAAGATGGATGCAAATGGAAGGCCTCAGCAAGTCACAGCATGGACCTCTTTGCTGAAGCATAACTCCACAGAGTATAGCTTCAAGGCATTCATTGATCTGTTCTACCACCTGGTGGTCAGCATGTTGAGCGGCAGGCCCGAGCCTCGAATAAATGATGAAGTCCAGAGAATCCTGCATCTCTCGGACAACACAAAGATCGGGGATTGGTACTTGTATCAAAACCACACCGATATCAGAGTATTCAGGTGCGATTTGGCACCCTACAATATGCCCAAGTATGTGCTAGTAAGAATCTTTGCGTTAGAGTATATAAGACCGATCATGAATTCAGATGACATCCATTTCGTATCATTGAAGAAAAAACAACAGCTTCGAATCAAGGGGCATATTGGCTCCTTCATCTGCAACAGTCGTGGCGCTGGAGAAGAAGCGGACCGGATGCTGAGAGAGATGAAGTTTTTCTTAAGCTTCCCATGGCATTATGATCCTTGCGGGATCATCTCAGAAATGCAGGTGAAGAACAAAAACATCCCGTACGTTCATGAAGCCAAGCCCGAGATTGAAAAATTCTCCAACCAGACAGTGTGGGTGCCTGACACCTTGGTCGAAGTGGAACAGCAGGTTCCCCCGACCACTGTTCCACCAACTACCACGCCACAGGTCCCTAAGGAAAAAAGGCCTCGACAAGAGTTATCTCCGCCTGTCACGGAGGTATCGTCTGAAGAGTTCCAGTTGCACACTAAGAGGCCCAAGACAACCACAGTTCCCGGCCCTATGGGAGAGAAAAAAGTCTCGCCTACCACAGTGGTCAAGTCTGTCATTCCACCTTTCGGCTCAAGCCTACATAAGGACATCACCCTAGTAGTGCCAAAGAAATCCTCAGACTCTGTGACACCCTGTTTCCCCTAGCTTGTAAATACAACTGGACTGGCCAAGAACTATGGCAAACTCATAAATGAGAATATGTAATGTAAATGGACCTTGAGAAGAGGTCAATGGATGTGAATAACATTATGAATTTATTGAAGGACTGCTGATGAGGGGATGTGCAGAAAAAGAGACCACGATGGCAGTGGAGGGCACCTGAAAAGGTAGCATTAACTTCCACCGAGAATTAAATACCGTATTTGGACTCCACTGGCCCGGAGAACCAAAAGCGGCTCGCTGGCCCTGAAATTCAATGCCTCGCAGGCTGGTAGGTAGATGGCTTGATGAGGGATGGGATGGTGAATCGCCCATCCATAGAGCCATCAGGCCTGATTGGCGCAAGGGTAGTCATGCCACACGCAACCTCACGAGAGGATAAGGCGTATGGCAGAGGCAATTGAAAGGGCAGACGCGAGGGGGAACTCGGGATTACACAGAGTGAGTGATAGTAGAGAGGAAGGATTGCAACCTTCGCTCCTCGTCACTGGTAGACGGAGAGATGCAGTCTTAGAGCATCATGGTCTCAGCTCGGGGGTGGCTAGTGGTAAATCCACTGGGAGTCGCTACGCCTACGGTTGGGTGGAAATGAGCACCCCTCTCAGTAGTTGCACCAACTTATGAAGTTATTTCTAATAAGTGTTTTTCCTCTGGCATTTGGAAATATATGTATTCTGATAATTATGCTCATAAGCTATGAAACTGTGAATGTTTTCATTATAAGAAGGTCTGTGTGGTATTTTAATCAATACTAGTAGTAGTATATGCTTATAACAGAAAAATCATGCATGGCTTATGATTGATAAATGAATCTAGTTATGCATAAGTTGAACCAAGTCAGATATCCAACCCATTCTCTGGAATTTGTCTTCCCTTATCTGTATCCAGGGATGCCCCGGAATAGACCCCTTCACGGAGATTCCCTCCTCAGAGAGGTTCACCAAGAACCTGGAAAAAGGGCATGAATGTGCAAGTCTTAACAACCCTGTGCGAAGAGGAATGACCCTCTTGAAATTCCGAAGTAGCAGCGTAAGGATAAGTATTGATCAATGGATGAGATCCTATCGGGGAATCTGCGGTTATTCACGACCGTTAAATTGAAGGAATGAATGAGGGCGTAATTTGCCTTAACCCCTTTTTCCTCTATCTTCGTGAATAGCGAGGAAATCTGAATCGTAGAACCCCAGACTCCATGAGAACATATGGACCATTGGTTTATCCACGTCCAAAGAGCAGTAGGAAAGGGCGCGACATCGGGATTGATCTGAACCGTCAGATCTTAGCTAGGAAACCCAACAGCCGTTAGATCTATAGGGAGATAAATGAGGGTTAAGCCCTCGTGAATAGGGATCTCGCTACCTCGGAGGTTCGTGAGGTAAGAGCCCAAAGTTTGGATGCTCCAAATCGTGAGTGGCGAAGCCACGAGAAGATCCGAGCCGTCCATCCAAGGAGGACAGGTGGCAGAGATCTAGGTATCTCTCTACCTCGGAGGTTCGCGAGGTAAGAGCCCAAAGTTTTTATGCTCCAAGTCGCGAGTGACGAAGCCACGAGCAGATACGAGACGTCCATCCGAGGAGGACAGGTGGCAGAGATCCAGGGTTCTCACTACCTCAAAGGTTCGCGAGGTAAGAAACCAAAGTTTGGATGCTCCAAGTCGTTAGTGGTGAAGCCACGAGAAGATTCGAGCCGTCCATCCGAGGAGGACAGGTGGCAGAGATCCAGGGATCTCGCTACCTCGGAGGTTCGCGAGGTAAGAACCCAAATATTGGATGCTCCAAGTTGCGAGTGGCAAAGCCGCGAGAGGATCAGAGTCATCCAACCAAGGAGGACAGGTGGCAGAGATCCAAGGATCTCGCTACCTCGGAGGTTCGCGAGGTAAGAGCCCAAAGGTTGGGTGCTCCAAGTCACGAGTAGCGAAGTGCCGAGAGCCGAGCACGAGAGAACACATGGAAAAACTTCAAGATGGGAACTGCGTGATTGACGGGTGGACATGCATCGCCTAGAGAAGGGAGTCAATGCTCCGTTGACTCCTCGTGTCTCAGGGATTCACGGGAGAAGGGCGTGAAAGCTCAACACTTGGAGTTACGAAGTCACAAGTAGCAAGAACGCGAGAGGGAAAATTAAATATCGCCTCTTGAGGGTTTGTGAAGGGAAGGTGCCAATATTCGATGCTACAACTCGCGAAGGGGCAAGTTGCGAGCAGTGTGAGGGGAAGGTCAACCTTCGTTGGCTTTCAAGTCTCGGAGGATCGCATAAGGGAGGAGCGAGAGTTCAACCATTGACCTCATTAAGCGGCGAATAGTGAGAGGAGCTAGAGTTTAGCCTAGCCGGCGGTCATGCATAGAGGACACTGATAGAAGGAAACTATACCCATTTCGTGATCTCGGGTATCGGTGATTTGTGAAGAAAATTCGAGGGTCTTTGACTCATGACTCGTGAGGTTGCAAGTTGTGAAAGACGCCTGGTTTGTTTGACGTGTGGTCCTAACCCACGATCACAGGGAGGTGAACAGGGAAGAATTAGCCTGCACTACACCCCTGTAGGACTTCAGGGGTTCTGTTCCTTGAGGAAGAACGAAATTTTTTATTATTTAGGTAGTGGATATGTTACAAAGTGGTATCAGAGAATGGTTACAACACTCGGCCTGATTGGGCTCATGCACGAGTCGCACATAAACCTCGTTCAAAACACTCCTATGAGGAGTAATCCCTTGACTTAACTCTCTTGTCCAGGATTAAAACTGGGAAAATGAGAATCCGACTGTATATGCAAGTGAAAGAAGTTATGAATTTATGCGCCATTTATAAAAAAAATGAATTTTAACTCTTGACTAATAGTCAGCGTTTGTCTTTTCACTCAAGCGGACGATCAACCGCGGGAATCCACAAACACAGAGAATGGTGACTCACCAAGAGGTGGGAGAAGGCTCCCACAATAGAGAGGAAGAGTCTTACGAAAAAAGAGCAATAGGAACCCCTCCAGGCCTAACTGAGACTGTGAGGAGTCTCATGGTCGAATTGCAAAGCTGCAAGGCCGATAATGAAAGAATAATGAAATAACAAGAAAAGAAAACCAAAATTAATGCAGTTCTACTGCAAAGATTATCCAACCTACAACGACAAATGCAGCAGGAACCTGATATGGAGAATCGTGGTCGTGTCAGTGGCCACACTGAGAGAAGCACATCCAGAAAGGTCCACCCCAGAGGTAAAGGACCAATACCAGACGATTCCATTGAGAAGGAAGCTGGTGATTCAGAAGGCTCTTCCAGCAGTAGGACCAGTTCCTATTCTCAAAAGAAACAGAAGAAGAAAAGGACTTCCAAGAGTCATAAATTTGAAGAATTCAAAAAGGCCAAACCTCCCTCCTTCGACGGCGATATAAAGAAGGGAGAGGAAGTTGAAGCTTGGCTACTTGGACTGAAGAAATATTTCAGAGTCCATGATTTCTCAGAGAACTTGAAGGCTCGAGTGGCCACTTTCAATCTGAACGGAAAGGCTTCCATCTGGTGGGAATACCTTAAGAATATGAAAGGGGTCCGCGAGGAGGACCTGTCTTGGAAAGAGTTTGAGAAGTACTTCCGGAAGAAGTACTTGCTGGAAAGGTATTTCGACGAGAAGGCTAAAGAGTTTTATGAACTCAAACTGGGGCAACTTACTATGGAGGAGTATGTTAATAAATTCCTTGACTTACTGAGGTATGTACCCTACATCAAAGAAGAGAAGGCGAAGGCACAACGCTTCATCAGTGGGCTACCCAAAGAATATCGGAACCAAATCGAGTTCGATGAGTCAAAGACCCTAGAAGACACTATATGAAAGGCAACATATTGTCATGAACAATATGGACATCGGGTAGAGTCTCGTGGAGACTGGAAACAAAAGAATGGTTCAAAATTTCAGAAGAAAGGGAGCAGATCCTCAGGATTTAAAAACTACAAGAAGAACCACAGAATGAACCTTCCAACCCGGAGTGTACTCCAGCAGAACTTTCCCTCGGCAGATGGAAATCAAACTTCTGGAGCGATACCAGTAAAGACTGATAACCCAAAGAGAAAACCTTTGGAATTCTGGGATTGCAGAGGAGATCGTCTTTGGAGAGACTGTCCACTCCGACAACAGAACAGTCGGAAAATTTATAACATGCAGGAAGCTACCATGGTCAATGATGTGGCAAGGAGTGTGCCGCAGATCTATGCAGCCTTGGATAATAACCAAGCTGACCACCAAGCTTTAGTGGTGGAAATAGAAGGTATGATCTTCAACCATCTGGTATCTGTTTTGATTGACCCTGGTTCAAATTTGAGTTATATAGCCCCTAAAACTGTTGATAAGTGTAAGCTACAGCCACAAAAGAAAACTAAACCATGGTTGGTACAGTTAGCCACTGGCACCAAAAGAAAGGTGGTAGAGGCCGTACCAGCTTGCCAAATAATGTTGGGTGAATTCCCCACCCAAGAAACCCTTAATGTATTACCCCTGGGATCATACGATCTGTTGATTGGTATGGACTGGATGGCCACCCATAAAGCCAAACTGGGCTGTTACTATAAAACCTTAGAATGTGTGAGAGAAGAAGGAAAAAGGATAACCCTTCAAGGGATCTGAAAAACAGTCTCGGTGAGACAAATATCACCATTACAAATGAGGAAGTATTGATGAAAGGGATGTCCCCTATATGCAGTACAGGTGTTGAAAACAACCGAAGGTGCAGATCCAAGCACTGAAGATCACCCTATCCTGAGAGAATACTGAGATGTGTTTCCAGAGGAAATACCGGGTCTACCTCCGAGAAGAGACATTGACTTCTCAATAGAACTTGCACCAGGAGCGGTGCCAGTTTCTAGAACACCCTACCAGATGAGCATGCCTGAGTTAGTTGAACTCAAATTGCAATTGAAAGAAATGATGGATAAGGGTTATATTCGACCCAGCGTGTCCCCCTGGGGAGCACCAATCCTGTTTCTGAAAAAGAAGGATGGCACCCTTAGAATGTGTATAGATTATAGACAACTTAATAACGTAACCATAAAGAACAAATACCCCTTGCCCAGGATCGATGATCTATTCGATCAGTTGGGAGGTGCGTCTATTTTCTCAAAGATTGACTTGAGGTCAGGATACCATCAAGTCCGAATCAAGGGTGAATACATCCACAAGATCACTTTTCGGACTCGGTATGGTCATTATGAGTTTGTGGTAGTACCATTTGGGTTAACCAACGCCCCTACTACTTTCATGTGCTTAATGAACAATGTTCTCAGTAAATTTCTAGATAAATTTGTACTAGTTTTTATTGATGATATCTTAATCTACTCTAAGAATAGAGAAGAACATGAAGAGCATCTTATAATTGTGCTGCAAGTGCTAAGAGAGCATCAACTCTATGCTAAATTCAGTAAGTGTGACTTCTTCCAGAAGCAAATACACTACTTGGGACATGTTCTGTCCAAGGAAGGGGTAGCAGTAGACCCTGACAATATTAGTTCTATCATGGAATGGCCTACCCCAATGGATGTCTTAGACATTAGATCCTTTATGGGATTGGCGGGATACTATAGGAGATTTATAAAAGATTTCTCCAAGATTGGTTGTCCAATCACTGCCCTCCAGAGGAAGGGAACAAAATTTCTGTGGACACAACAATGCGAAGAAAGATTTCAAACCTTGAAACATCTACTAACCCATGCACTCGTGTTGAAAATTCCTGACCTAGAAGCTTACTTCCTTGTGTGCACAGATGCCTGTAAAGAGGGGCTCAGAGGAGTCCTTATGCAGGAAGGAAAGGTGATCTGCTATGAATCCCAAAAATTGAATGAACATGAGGTCAACTATGTGACTCATGATCTAGAATTGGCTGCCATAGTGCATGCCTTAAAAATGTTGAGGCATTACCTCCTGGGAAGGAAATTTGTGCTTATGACAGATCACTGTGGATTACGGTATTTGCTTGATCAACCCAAGCTCAATACTAGACAAGATAGATGGATGGCCCTCCTTAGCGAATTTGATTTTGAAATCAAACACATCAAAGGGAAGGAGAATAGGGTGGCCGATGCCCTTAGCAGAAGCATGAGAACAATTCACCTGGCAGCGATGAGTACCTGTGAGACAGATGTCAAGGACAGAGTAAAAAAGGCACAAGAAACCGATCCCTTCATTCGAAATGTGACCCTGTACCTACAACAAGAACCCACTGGAGTGAAATACGAAGGCTATCAGATGAACGAGGGAGGTCTTCTCACCTACAGAGATAGACTGTACATTCCCAATTGTGACGACTTGAAGAGGTTCATCATGGATGAACTACATAAAAGACCCTACACTGGTCACCCAGGATACTAGAAAATTATTACTGCCACCCGGAAACAATTTTATTGGCTGAGATTGAAGAAGGACGTAGAAAAATATTTGGCCCAATGCATAGAATGCCAATAGGTTAAAGCAGAACATCGACACTCAACAGGTCTATTACACCCTTTACCCATCCCAGAATGGAAATGGGAAACCATCTCCATGTATTTTATCACTGGATTACCGACTTCAACCAAGTAGAATGATGCCATTATGGTGGTGGTGGATAAACCGAGCAAGTCTGCTCATTTCATCCCCATCAAATCGACCTGCAAGGTGATAGATATCGCATAGGTATTCATGAAAGAGGTGTTTCGACTGCATGACATGCCAAGAGAGATAATATCTGACAGAGACACAAAATTCACTTCCAAATTCTGGAAATCACTGATGGTGGGTTTAGAAACCAAATTGTTGTTTAGTACCGCCTATCACCCTCAAACCGATGGACAGACAGAGAGAGTAAATTAGATATTAGAAGATATGTTAAGGATGCATGTGATGCATCAACCTAGGAAATGGGAAGACTACCTGCCATTGGTAGAATTTGCCTACAACAACGGCTACCAAGCATCCTTAAAGATGAGTCCCTTCGAGGTCCTCTATGGTAGACAGTGTAATACCCCAGTCAGCTGGAGTAATCCTGTAAATAGGATTTCTATTGGACCTGATATGTTGAAAGAAATGGAACAACAAGTGACTCAGATAAAACAAAATTTGAAGTCCGCTCAGAGCCGACAGAAAAGTTATGCTGATCAAAAGAGAACTCCAAGAGAGTTCAAAATGGGAGACCATGTATATCTCAGAATCAAGCCCAGAAGGAGTTCCCTGAAAATTGGGGCTTGTGCCAAATTGGCACCTCGGTATTGTGGACCCTTTGAGGTCCTAGACAGAGTGGGACCCGTAGCCTATCGGCTGGCACTTCCTCCCATAGTAAAAGCACATAATGTTTTCCATGTTTCATTATTGAAGAAATATGTACATGATGATAATAATATAATTGACTAGTCTGTGATCCATGTGGAACTAGAGGGAGAATTTCTACCAGAACCCCAATGCATATTGGACAGAAAGGAAATCTGGCTCCGGAACAGAACCATTGCACAGGTCAAGGTGCAGTGGAAACATTTTGGCCCATATGAGGCTACATGGGAGATGGAAGATGCCATGAAATAGGCATATCCGATTTTGTTTACTTCTGTACATGCAATTCATGTTAGTAGATAAGAACATCGAGGATGATGTTCCTTTTTAAGGGGGAGGGAATTGTGACACCCTGTTTCCCCCAGCTTGTAAATACAACTGGACTGGCCAAGAACTATGGAAAACTCATAAATGAGAATATGTGATGTAAATGGACCTTGAGAAGAGGTCAATGAATGTGAATAACATTCTGAATTTATTGCAGGATTGTTGATGAGGGGATGTGCAGAAAAAGAGACCACGATGGCGGTGGAGGGCACCTGAAAAGGTAGCGTTAACTTCCACCGAGAATTAAATACTGTATTTGGACTCCACTGGCCCGGAGAACCAAAAGTAGCTCGTTGGACCTGAAATTCAATGCCTCGCAGGCTGGTAGGCGGATGGATTGATGAGGGATGGGATGGTGAACCGCCCATCCATAAAGCTTTCAGGCCTGATCGACGCGAGGGTAGTCGTGCCACACGCAACCTCACAAGAGGATAAGGCGTATGACAGAGGCGATTGAAAGGGAAGACATGAGGGGGAGCTCGGGATTACACAGAGTGAGTGATAGCAGAGAGGAAGGATTGAAACCTTCTCTCCTGGTCACTGGTAGACGGAGAGACGCAGTCTTAGAGCATCGTGGTCTCAGCTCGGGGGTGGTTAGTGGTAAATCCGTTGGGAGTCGCTACGCCTACGGTTGGGTGGAAATGAGCACCCCTCTCAGTAGTTGCACCAACTTCTGAAGTTATTTCTGATAAGTGTTTTGCCTCTAGCATCTGGAAATATATGTATTCTGATAATTATGCTCATAAGCTGTGAAACTGTGAATGTTTTCATTATAAGAAGGTTTGTGTGGTATTTTAATCAATACTAGTAGTAGTATATGGTTATAATAGAAAAATCACACATGGCTTATGATTGATAAATGAATCTAGTTATGCATAAGTTGAACCAAGTCATATCTCCAGCCCGTTCTCAGGAATTTGTCTTCCCTTATCTGTATCCAGGAATGCCCCGGAATAGACCCCTTCACAGAGATTCCCTCCTTAGAGAGGTTCACCAAGAACCTGGAAAAAGGGTGTGAATGTGCAAGTCTTAACAACCCTATGCGAAGAGGAATGACCCTCTTGAAATTCCGAAGTAGCAACGTAAGGATAAGTATGGATCAATGGATGAGATCCTGTCGGGGAATCTGCGTTCATTCATGACCATTAAATCGAAGGAATGAATGACAACGTAATTTGCCTTAACCCCTTTTTCCTCTATCTTCGTGAATAGTGAGGAAATATGAATCGTAGAACCCCAGACTCGATGAGAACATCTGGACCGTTGGTTTATCCACGTCCAAAGAGCAGTAGGAAAGGGCGCGACATCGGGACTGATCTGAACTGTCAGATCTTAGCTAGGAAACTCGACAACCGTTAGATCTATAGGGAGATAAACGAGGGTTAAGCCCTCATGAATAGGGATCTCACTACCTCAGAGGTTTGCGAGGTAAGAGCCCAAAGTTTGGATGCTCCAAGTTTCGAGTGGCAAAGCCACGAGAAGATCCGATCCGTCCATCCAAGGAGGACAGGTGGCAGAGATCCAGGGATCTTGCTACCTCGGAGGTTCGTGAGGTAAGAGCCCAAAGTTTGGATGCTCCAAGTCGCGAGTGGCGAAGCCACGAGCAGATCCGAGCCGTCCATCTGGGGAGGACAGGTGGCAGAGATCCAGGGTTCTCGCTACCTCAGAGGTTCGCGAGGTAAGAGCCCAAAGTTTATATGCTCCAAGTCACGAGTGGCGAAGCCATGAGAAGATCCGAGCCGTCCATCTGAGGAGGACAGGTGGTAGAGATCCAAGGATCTTGCGACCTCGAAGGTTCGCAAGGTAAGAGCCCAAAGTTTGGATGCTCCAAGTCACGAGTGGCAAAGCCACGAGAGGATCAGGACCGTCCAACCGAGGAGGACAGGTGGCAGAGATCCAAGGATCTCGCGACCTCGGAGGTTCGCGAGGTAAGAGCCCAAAGGTTGGGTGCTCCAAGTCGTGAGTAGTGAAGTGCCGAGAGTCGAGCACGAGAGAACACATGGAAAAACTTCAAGATGGGGCCTGCGTGATTGACAGGTGGAAACGCATCACCTAGAGAAGGGAGTCAATGTTCCGTTGACTCCTCGTTTCTTGGGGATTCATGGGAGAAGGGAATGAAAGCTCAACACGTGGACTTACGAAGTCACAAGTAGCGAGAACGCAAGAGGGAAAATTAAATATCGCCTCTTGAGGGTTCGTGAAGGGAAGGTGCCAAGATTCGACGCTACAACTCGCAAAGGGGCGAGTTGCGAGCAATGCGAGGGGAAGGTCAACCTTCATTGGATTTCAAGTCTTGAAGGATCGCATAAGGGAGGAGTGAGAGTTCAACCATTGACCTCATTAAGCGGCGAATAGCGAGAGGAGATAGAGTTTAGCCTAGCCGACGGTCATGCATAGAGGACGCTGACAGAAGGAAACTATACCCATTTCATGATCTCGGGTATCGGTGATTTGTGAAGAAAATTCGAGGGTCTTTGACTCACGACTCACGAGGTCGCGAGTTGTGAAAGACGCCTGGTTTGTTTGACCTGTGGTCCTAACCCATGATCATAGGGAGGTGAACAGGGAAGAATTAGCCTGCACTACACCCCTGTAGGACTTCGGGGGTTCTGTTCCTTGAGGAAGAACAAATTTTTTTATTATTTAGGTAGTGGATATGTTACAGACTCCCCACTGGACACTTAGCCGGGCAAGACTAGGCCAAAGTTGAGCATTTTCGAGAAGTATGAGATGATTAAGAAAAAGAATCAAACCCTTACCAATAGTACTTACACTCAGTTTCAGGCGCAGGCGTCGACTGCGCAACATAGGCTGCTGTCTGCATTTGACACAGAAAAGGGCAGGATGCACATGGCCTTCCTCCAGGCACAGGTACTAGACCGCAAGGTGATCACAGATTACAAGAGGGACACCTTCGAATTCCAGACGAAGGATGTGCAACCAACAAATCAGATGGATCTGCATAAGCAGACAGGGGAGATGTTATTCCATACATTGGCGCATGCTTTCGCTTCTGCAGCAAAATTACAAGTATCACTGAACAATGCTCAGACGCAGCTCAAGCTGGAGAAGATATTGTCCTTTGCAAAGTAAATAGAATTAAGACTTTGGAGGAGTTGGTCCTCAAGATTGGCTATGATCCTTCGAACGTCAAAGCCGCAGAGGAGATGATAAAGAAGAAGAATGTAGACATCGCCTCCTTGAGGAAACAACTGAAGCTCCCACCCACAGAGGACTCGCAGGTGAAAGGAGATAGCAGAGAAAGAAGGCGAAAAGGAAAAAATGCTCAAGCTGCTCATGGAGCAGAACACCCAGCTCAAAGAAATGGAGGCTAAGATGGAGAGATTATTAAAAGAGAAGGAGAAGATGAAGCCAATGGAAGTCATTACATTGAGTGTCATTCCGATCTCAGGAGGAAGCACAACAATAGTGACAACAGTACCACCCGCAACTCCATTGACATCATAAGAGGGGACAACCGACCTCGCCAAATCCATGGAAAAGATGAACCTGGAAGAGACAGAGATCAACAGGCTTAAAAAGGAAGTTGAGAACCTCCAGAAACTCAAGACTTCCTTCCAGACCAGTCTCTCCAAGGAAAATCAGGTAACTAAGTAGCTCAAGAAGGAGCTACAGTAGCTCCAAAAGCAAACAGTGGCAGGGAAGACTTTGGCTGAGCTCAAAGAGAATGTATGGACAGACATCACAAAGTCCATAAATGAGATATGGCCCATGATCCAAATCATGTTTGAGCAGAATGAGTTGGTCCAGAGGAGAAAATAGGCTATTGAGAAGATCAGATTAGAATTGGGGGAGATGCCAACATAGGCAAATGATATCATCAAGTTCCTCAATTCTAAGACCAGAGAAGAGCTAGAAGAGCTGAAGATCGAAGACAGAACAGAGACCATCCTTGAGGTCAAAAGAGTTTTGACCAAGAGAGGATTAATGCTTCAACTGGAAGAAAAGGTTCAGATCATGGACCAGGGGGTACAAAGGTTCTTCAATAAGATTGAAGCTCTCCAAAAGAAAGGTCTACTTGGTCTGAAGGTTATTAATGATAAACTGATGACACTTCCGGATTACAAGAAGATATTGGTTGAGGTGTCCAAGGACAGTTCAAAGTTTGCAGGCATACAAGGGAGCATCACCGACAAAGAATTCCTAGATGCCCTTCAGTTGGACTTCAATATCCAACATGAGATTCAATACATATTCCTCACTAAGCCTACATTCACCAAGTATACAGAAATGGACGAAGTGTATCGAAGACTGCTCAAAGTCACTGTGCCTAGTCATCTCCGATGGGAGGAACTCTGCGATCTGCTCGATTAGCAGATGAGATGTCTAGGTCCAGTCACCTGTCTAGTCAGATGAGGTCATGCAAAGGCTTCATCAACGGTCTACCTAGAAATTCAACGTGCAGTTTCACCAAGTCATCAAGCAGTTCCGAAATTTAGGAGATTTGTTAAATTAGTTAGGCTAAAAATAGAATTAGCACGTCCTGATCATTTATGACAGGAACGTTTGTAATTTGAGTTATAAATACTTCACCTTTCGAAGT
>ML782207.1:391134-409028 GCA_009831015.1 Picea engelmannii
TAAAGCAACTTATTTGTAAAAGTGAGGTTAATTGGAGGGGTATCATCACCACATGGTTCTTTGGTTACCGTTTATGTGTTTTTTTAAAAGGGCATAACTTTCACATCCAAAGTCCATTTTCAGTGCCATTTTTTTAAACCGCCTAACTTTTCGAGATCTTCCCATCCAGATCATCAATTTCGGTTTTTAAATCCATATTATCTACACATTTAATATGGCTTCTTCCAGTAATCTTTTGCTTACTAGCACCAACTACTTCCAATGGAAATATCAAATGGAGGATTTATTAAGAAGTAAAGGCTTGTACCATATTACCTTGGGAAAGAAAAAAGAACCCATTGATGTTGATAAGAAATTAAAATGGACTAATAAGAGTGTTGAAGCATGTGGATTGATCGTAATGTCCATCTCTCCCAATTTAAGGTTCCACCTTAAAGAAATTGATGACCTTGATGAATCTTGGGAAAATCTTGAATCTATGTTTGGTAAACACAATATTATTTGAGCACATCAGTTAGAAAATAAAATACTGACTTCAAGTCCAAATGATTTTTCTTGCATTGAAGACTATCTGTTTAAGTTTAAAATGCTCATAATTATATGGGAAGAATGTGAGATAATGTTGGAGGAAGAACGTTGCATATATATTATTCTTTATAAGCTAGGTAGTGCATATTATTTGTTTGTATCTACCTTTTATGCCATGAGAGAGACTATAGGGAAAGCTTATAAAAAACCCACTCTTGAGTCAATTTGTGATGCTTTGATTAGAGAGCAAGATAAGCATGTACAACTTGGAGCGATCATCACTGCAAGTACCTCCAAAAAAGCCTTGGTATGTTAGGGTCCTAACCCACACATAAGTAGAACAATATATTCAAATGTAATAAATGTCAATATTAATAAGGCCTTGCAATAAAATAGAATAAGTCGAATGTAAGAAGACCTAATTGAAGCTTCCACTTCTAGAAGGATCTTCCTCTAGATGCTTCTTTTGATAGAAATATTTAGTATCAATAGGAGTCGAGGGTATGGGAACCCTAGCTTGGAGATTATTGTAATAGAGCTCTGCTTGACTGGAGGTTGCCCCCTCGAAGAGGCCCGTGAACATTGCTCTCAGAATCAAAGTGCTATTTCTGTTGTTATTCTTATATCATTTTAGTGTTATTGTGGTCATTGTTCTAGTTATATTACTGTTATTCTGTCATTTCTAGCATTTTATTTCTATTTTGCATACTTTTAATATCTTCTACATTACAAGTGGTATCAGAGCACTTTCCTTGGCAGAAATTGTGGGTAAATTTTTTTTCAGGGTAGAGACGTATTCCAGCATCTTTAAGCCACAAAGATTTGTTGTTACGCGCATAACCCGCAGTTGAGGGATTCATACATGTAGGAAATACAAGTGGTTCTTAAGCACACATCTGTTGTCCACCCTTGTAACCCTTGTTGGTACCCCTTCGAGTGGTAGCGCATCAGACAACACCTGTGTACAGATCGACCTAGATTTCCTAAAGCCCTCTTTAGATAAACCGATCAGCCACATGAATGCTATAGTGACACCAAGAACAACACTCGGGAAGATACTCTCTAGTACCTGGGTAGTCGGGTAGTATGGCTAAGGGTACGGTCTATCCTCTTTAGTTAGTTCCCTGAGATATTAGGCCGAATACTACTATTGGACCCCGCACGTATATCAGAGAGATACAACACAGGGCAAACCATTGTCTGTAGAACCCTTGAATAGCTAACCCTTGGGGACAACAACATAAACAAATCAAAACAGACAAGATCTATTGCGGCACAACTATGTTCGGGTTTCCAAGTAACTACACATTTCTTCCTGGTTAAGAATTTGTGCATTTCATCACTGTAGTATTCTTCAGACCGGAGTTTGGAATTTTTTTCACCATTATTTGAGACCTATTCCATTGAATTCGTCTCTTCTCCCTTATCACATTCATACATATCATTTTTCGGCAAAAGTTTTTACCGCACCCGCCCCTTTTCGGTTCCCTCGTCCTCATGGCCCATACTCGTAGCCAAGACTTGGAAGCTCACTTCAATACCTTGCAATCTAGTCTCATCAAGACCCAATAAGAAGTGAAACAACTCAGTGCCAATGTTGCCACCATCAATACAACCATGCAATCCTCAATGGAGGAAATCAAACAAGACCTCACCACCCAGCTTGAATCTGTCTTTTCATCACTCTGCACGAAACTACATATCCCTACAGATAACCCTTCCTCTTCCTCACCTCCACATACTGAAGGTGACCATTCCTCTCATTCCCATAACTTTTAGAACCATCACTTTCAATGTGATCTACGCCTTCCATGGGTGGATGTAACCAAATTTGATGGCTTGGACCCCATTGGTTGGGTAACCCAAATGGAACATTATTTCCCTTTATACGACATTACAGATGACTTGGCCAAACTCCGTTATGGTGTTCTCCATCTAGATAAATAATGTTGGCAATGGTGGCAATGGAGAAAAACTTCCCGTCAAGGGTATATTGCTCGGACACACTTTGTGGCAGAGATTTATGAACACTTTTGCATTGACACAAACCATTTGGGCCATTTGAAAAAGTTGAAACAATCAGAAACAGTGGAAGACTTTATAGCTGCCTTTGAGCACCTGGGTTTTCGGACAGAGGGCATGTCTGATGCCTTTTTCTGAGAGTGTTTTATCAGTGGTCTCAAGGATGAGATTCGGTCCCATGTCCTCATGGATCGGCCTCAAAGTTGGGTGGAGGCTACTAAAAGAGATAAAGAATCACAACAGGTTGTATCTTCTCAAAACCGAAAACCCTCCTTTATCCCTCGCCCTAAACCAGTAAATCCCACTACTCCCTCAACTCCACTAAAGATCCAAAAATTGACCACGGATGAAATGGATGAACGCCAACTCAAAGGCCTTTGTTATAATTGCGATGAAAAATATTTCCAGGGCCACAAGCGTAAGGAACAAAATCTTTTTATGGCCATCTTCAAGGATATTTCGGAAGAGGATGTTGAAACTCCCCTTGTGTCTGAGTCACCTGAAACCACTGACATAAACCCTCCCTCAAACCCTCATGAAGTAGAACTGATCATTTCCCTCAATGCTCTCACTGGATTCTCCGCTCCCCAAACCCTCAAGCTAATCGGTTATATCAAACATCGAAAGGTCATCATTTTGGTTGATAGTGGAAACACCCATAATTTTATTCATCGCCGCATTGCCCAAGAAACTCATTGCTACATCCATGCCATCAATAATTTCCAAATCATGATTTCCAATGGTGGCTCCATGAAATGTGGAGGGCATTGTGAAAATGTGCATCTCCAACTTGGTGACTACCACCTGAAATTTCATATGTTTGCTATCGACATGGGATGTTGTGACATTGTGTTGGGTGCAAACTAGCTAAGGACTTTGGGTCCCATTCTCATGGATTTTAAGGAATTAACCATGCAATTCAACCAGGAGGGCCACCAATATAAGTTCCAAGTCATCACCGTCGGTTCACCTGAGATCATTAGTTCCCATTGCATGGAAAAACTGCTCAAAAAAGGTCATTCTAGTGTTATTTCCCAACTCCATGCCATACAGGCAACAGAGACACCCTTGGTGCCACAAGACCTCCAAGCCATCCTTTCTAAACATCAAGTGGTATTTTCCGCTCCCCAGGGACTCCCTCCTTCTTGTGGTGTTCAGGATCATTCCATTACACTTGTACCTGGAAGCCTTCCTCCCAATATCCACCTGTATCGTCACCCCTTTTCCCAAAAAAATGAAATTGAGAAAATGGTCCAGGAACTTCTTAATGCAGGCATTATCCGCCCTAGTATGATCCCCTACTCTTCTCCTATGGTCATGGTCCTGAAGAAAGAAGGTTCTTGGCAAATGTGTCTTGATTTCTATGCCCTCAACAAACTAACCATTAAAGACAAATTTCCCATTCCTGTCATTGATGACCTCCTGGATGAATTGAGTGGCACCTAATTCTTTACTAAAATTGATCTTCGTTCGGGCTACCACTAGATACGTATGAAAGAGGAAGACATTCCCAATACTACCTTTAGAACTCATGAGGGCCACTATGATTTTTTGGTCATGCCCTTTGGCTTGTGTAATGCCCCCTCCACCTTCCAAAGCCTCACGAATCATGTTTTCCATCCTTTTATCTGTCATTTTGTCTTAGTTTTATTTGATGATATCCTTATCTATAGAAAAACTTGGACATACCATCTTATTCATGTGGATTGAGTTCTCCATCTACTCTCTCAACACCAACTTTTCCTGAAATAGTCTAAATGTGCTTTTGGCGCCTCAGAAGTAGAATACTTGGGTCATATGGTTTGAAAGGATGGCGTCAGGGTGGATCCAAAAAAGATTGAAGTTATGAAAGACTGGCCTCAACCAAAGAATCTCAAAATATTGCGTGAATTTCTGGGCTTAACAGGTTATTATCACAAGTTTGTTAAGAATTATGGAAAGATTGTAGCACCTCTCACTGCTCTCCTAAAAAAGAACTCTTTCACTTGGACTCTAGCCACTACTCAAGATTTTCAAACCTTGAAGATGGCCATGTGCACCACTCCAGTCCTGGCCCTTCCTAATTTCACAAAGACCTTTGTCTTGGAGTCCCTTTTTTCTCTTTCCTTCATTGTACCATATTGGCTCCAAGCCATTCGCTAGGAATGGCTACAAGATCCCAAAAGTTTGCATATGATCCAACAATTGCAGTCCAATGCTCCAGCTTCCCCAGGGTACTCTTGGCTCCATGATGAGATTCGATACAAAGGCCATTTTTATTTAAGTAAACAATCAAATCTTAAATCCACGGTACTTTTTGAGATTCGTGCTACACCCACAACAGGGCACTCCTGGTTCTCCAAAACCTATGATAGGGTCAAACGTTCTTTTTTCTTGGATGGTATGAAACATGACATTCATAATTTTTTTGCTAAATGTGATGTGTGTCAATGCAACAAGGGAGAAACAATCAAATCTCTGGGCACACTACAACCACTTCCGATTCCACCTGCTATTTGGAAGGACATCTCTCTGGATTTTATCACAGGCTTACCCAAATCAGGAAATAAATCAGTCATCATGGTGGTTGTTGGTTGCCTTTCCAAGTATGCTCATTTATGCGCTCTTCAACACCCATTTACAACATCCACGGTGGCTCAAATTTTCATGGATCAGGTCTTCAATCTTCATGGCATGCCGCACTTTATTGTTTCTGATCGCGACCCAACTTTCACAAGCAATTTTTGGAAAGAACTATTCAAGCTACAAGGCACCCAATTGCATCTCATCATAGCTTTTCATCCCCAGACTAATGGTCAAACGGAAGTTGTCAACAAGTGTTTGGAAATATATTTGAGGTGTTTTGCCTCAAAAAATAAAAATCAGTGGGATCAATGGTTACCCCTAGATGAATGGTGGTACAACACTTAATACCATATAGCCACATGCATGACTCCTTTTGAAGCAATATATGGATATAAGCCACCTTCAGTTTTATCATACTTACCTAGTGTCTCGAAGGTCCAGGTGGTTGACCAAACGCTTATAGTTTGAGAGGCTATTCTCTGTACCCTCAAAGAGAATTTGGTCATGGCACAGAATCGCATGAAGCAACAAGCAGATCAAGGTCTCTCTAAATGTCAATTTGTAGAAGGGGATTAGGTGTTTCTTCGATTGCAACCTTACAAGCAAACTTCCCTCAAGGCTGAGCATTGTCAGAAGCTAGCTCCCAAATTTTATGGTCCTTATACCGTTCTCAAGCATGTGGGACAAGTATCCTATCAATTAGTTTTTCCCATTCATTCGAAGATACATCCTTCTTTTCATTTTTCATGCTTAAAGATGGTGATTGGAACTAAGTGACAAACTCAAACCAAACTTCCTGAGTTAGTTGAAGAAGGATCCATTTGGCTACAACCACAAGCAGTTTTGGACCAACATGAGCATTCCTGCATTAGAGAACCATCAAGAAAGTGTTAGTCCAATGGAAAGATACAACTCCAACAGATGCCACTTGGTAACCAGCTACCATTTTGCAGCAATTTCCACATCTGAAGCCTTGAGGTCAAGGTTGTTTTTAAGGGGGAGGACATGTTAAGGTCCTAACCCGCACATAGGTAGAACAATATATTCAGATGTAATAAAGGTCAATATTAATAAGTCCTTGCAATAAAATAGAATAATTCGAATGTAAGAAGACCTATTATAAGCTTCCACTTCTAGAAGGATCTTCCTCTATATGCTTCTTTTGATAGGCATATTTAGTATACATAGGAGTCGAGGGTATGAGAACCCTAGCTGGGGATTATTGTAATAGAGCTCTGCTGGCCTGGAGGTTTCCCCCTTGAAGAGGACCGTGAACATTGATCTCATAATGAAAGTGTTATTTCTGTTGTTATTCTTATATCATTTCAGTGCTATTGTGGTGATTGTTCTGGTTATATTACTGTTATTCTGCCATTTCTAGCATTTTATTTCTGTTCTTCATACTTTTTATATCTGGTATATTACATAGTCGCTCAAGAGAAAGATAAACCAAAGAATCCCAAGAAGCAACATCCTTTCCACAACAATAAGAAACATAAGGGTCCCAAAACCACTCAAACAACTTTAGCTCCTAATGGTGACAAAGGAGCAAAATCTAAAAATAAGAAGACGGACAGACAATGCAATTTTTTTGATAAAGATGGTCATGATGAGCCCAAATTTTTCAAGAAGATGGACATGCACTTTTTACTTCTTGTTTCTCCTTCAATGCAACCTCTACTTCTTCTTATGATGAGTGGTTTATTGGTTCCAGAGAATCTTATCATATGGCCAAGGATAAAGACATATTTTCTGCTCTAAATGAATGCAACACCAAGAAAATATTTGTTGGTGATGATAGATATCTTAGTGTTGTAGGATCTGGAATAATTCAAGTAGATAATGGTAATTTCAATGATGTGTTATATGTTCCAAATATTTCTTATAACCTTCTATCATTATATCAAATCACTCATTCAGGTGAAGGTAAAACCATCGAGTTTTCACCTCACCAAGCTGTAATCAAGGATCTAAAATATCCTAAGCATGTTCTTGCAACTGGAATTGTTGACGATATTACTAGGTTGTACAAGTTTGATAACTTTGGGTCATCATATTTTCTATCAGTTTTTGTTTCTCATAGAGACAACTTGAGAAAACTTTGGCATGAGCGGTTTGGTCATCTAAACTATCACTCATTACAACAACTATGTAATCAACAGATGGTGACTAGTCTTCCTCTTGTTTCATGCACATATGGTGTTTGTGCCAGTTGTGTTCTCGAAAAACATCATCGAGACAATTTTGACAAACATGCCTCTTGGCACGCCTCGGGCCCTTTGAAGCTTGTTCACTGTGACTTGTGTGGTCCACTTTCTTCTCCTTCTTTTTCTAGGTGAAAGTATTTCTTAACTTTCATTTATGACTTTTCTAGACATACTTGGGTTTACTTCTTAAAACTTAAGAGAATTTTTTTTGATAATTTTTTGGCATACAAGGCCCTTATAGAAAAACAATATGGAAATCAAATTCGAAGGTTAAGAACATATATTGGAGGCAAATATGTGAACAATAATTTTACAAGTTATTGCGCTACACATGACATCCAAATGCAACACACTGTTCATATACACCACAACAAAATGGTGTTGATGAGAGAAAGAACCACACATTAAAAGAAATGGATAATTGTATGATCCAATCTAAGGGATTAAGTCTTAAGTATTGGGTGAAAACCATCAACTATGAAAATTACATAGTAAATCGCACTCCCACAAAGAACCCTAAAAATATAACACCGGAAGAAGCTTGGACCAAGATTAAACCAGATGTAAGTCACTTCCGTGTATTTGGTAGTATAGCACGGGATCACATTCCTGATGAGAAAAGGAACGCATTGCAACCTAAAAGTGAGAAGTGTATATTTGTTGGTTATTCTGAAGATGTCAAAGGTTATATACTTCTTCAACCACATTGTAATGAAATTATTATTAGAAGAGATGTTAAATTTGATGAAAATCTCTTGGCCTGAAAGCCATCTTTGATGTTTGTGCCTTCTTTTGTTCCTATTTTGGTTTATTCTTCAGATGATGACAGTGAGGATGAAAATCCACCTCAGCCTTCTCACCTTCCTCTAGATGATTCCTTTGAATTTGAACCAAAACCAACTCCACCGCTTCCTAGATGGGTTCGTTCAACATGAGAAGGAGCTAGTGATCTTGTCAGTGATATTTTAGATCAATGTCAAACACGTTCATAGTTCCAACGAGCCTCTTCTCTTTTGGCTTAAGTTTCAGAGACTCATGATCCAGAGACATTTTCAGAAGCTTCAAGTCATCCATCTTTGGATACAACAATGAATGAATAGTATTGTTCTTTAATGAAAAATGATACTTGGGATGTTGTACCTCTTCCAAAAGGAAGACAACTTTTTAATGTAAATGAGTCTACAGAACTAAGTATGCATCATATGCAAGTGTTGAAAGACACAAGGCTCAGTTAGTTTCCAAAGGATTTTCCCAAGTTGAATAAATTGACTATAATGAAACCTTTGCCCCTGTAGCCAAAATGAATTCCATCAGCCTTGTTCTTTCCCTTGCTACCTCACATAAATTGGAGTTCCATCAGATGGATGTTAAATCCATCTTATTTCATGGAGATTTGCAAGAATAAATCTACATGGAACAACCTCCTGGCTATGTACAGAATGATTATAGCCTTGTTTGTCGCCTTAATAAATCTCTTTATGGTCTTAAGAAATCTCCATGAGTTTGGTATGCCAAAATGAACAACTTTTCTATTGACACCAGATTCTCTAAATGCCATTTTGATCCTAATGTATATACCAAGAAAGTAGGAAGCCATCTCATAATCCTTGTTCTTTATGTTGATGACCTTATCCTTACTGGTAGTGACTCAAAAAATTTAAGACATGTGAAAACCAACCTTAATAAGAAATTTGAAATAACAGACTTAGGATTTTTGCACTATTTCCTTCGCCTCCAAGTTTTGAAAACCAATGAAAGAATTTTCTTTCCTAGTATAAGTATGCTTGTGACCTTCTTCGTCGCTTTCACATGAAATATTGTAAACCAACCCCTTCTCCCTTCCAGTATGGAGTCAAGATTGCTTCCACCTGTACTTCTTCTGAAGTTTATGCCACATTGTACCCTCATTTAGTTGGTAGCCTCTTATAATTGACTCATACCCTTCCTGATATTTCCTTTTCTATTGGTCTTGTTGACCAGTATATGCAAACATTCCATGAAATCCATTGGAAATCAACCAAAAGGATACTTCGGTATGTCTGTGGTACAGTTCAGTTTGGGATCCATTACAGTTCAGAGGGGACTCCTTTATTGGTTGGTTTCACTGATTCAGATTGGGTCGATGACCCTGATGATCAGAAGTCTAAGGTAAGTTATGTTTTCAGCCTTGGTTCAGGACTTGTCACTTGGTCCTGTAAGAAACAACAGGCTATTGCATTTTCTTCAGTAGAAAAATAGTACTGAGCAGTGGTAAATGCAAGTCAGGAAGCCTTGTGGCTTCAACATATCCTTTCAGAGTTTGGATTCCAACAACAACATATGACCAACCTTTTGTGCGAAAATCAGAGTGTCATCAAGCTCGCCAAAGACCCAGTTCAACATCAATGCAACAAACACATCGAGGTACACATGCACTTCATCAGAAATCTCATTCATGATCAAATTATTGAAGTGCTCTTTTTCCATACAAAAGATCAAGTTGCAGACATTTTCACAAAGTTTCTTATAGAAGAGAAGTTTTCCAAACTTCGATCTATGTTAGGATTTTAGGAAGTTGTCATTGAGGGGGGATAGGATCTAATGCCTCCTTCCTTTTCCTATTGTGTCACTATTGTAAATCCTTCAGTCCTATCCCAAGTTGTTCTTAAGGGGGGATATTAGGATATTTAGACACTTAGGAGTTAGTTAAGATCTACTTGTTCTAATGTGTCATTAGGTAAAACTGTGTTTCTTAGTGTGTTTCTTTAGTATGCATTAGTATGCATTTGTAGTTAGGAAATCTGGTGGTCACGATATGTTCCCAACCTTGATCTGTTGTTTAACACTCGATTGGTCCATGATCTCTATTTAAAGAGCATGGAGGGTCATTTTCCAATGATCGATTGTGAGAAACTCTCTTGTAAAATCTCTCTGTAATCTTTTTATTTTGCATTAATAAACTGCTCCAAGTGGCCGCATTAGATGGGGCCGTGGATGTTTCCCCATAGTGGTTTTACAACGTCAAAACATCGATGTGTTGATCTTTGATCTGGTTGTGTGAGTGGTTACAGAAGGTGTTCGTCCTCTGTTGGAATACTTGTGTTGTCAAACAAGGGTGTGGGGAAAAGAGAATATGCAGATCCAAAGGAATAACAACCCAGAAAAAAACCATAAAACCGAAATAATACTCTGCAAATTTTTTAAAAAGGGCGTATTTAGGCTTTATACCCCTGGATCTGACTGAAATGGTTGTATTTTGGGAAAATGGAAACCTTTTCATGTGAAAATAAAAGTGATCCTAATTGAAATGAGTTCTCCAGACACAATGGAACAATCCTCTTAGCTCATAAATGTACAAAATAACAGAAAATAGGGATTGTGCAACTCGACTTCACGATATCGATCTACAATGGGACCAGATATTCAAATAGGCTTTGATACCATGTTTGACAACATAGGTATTCAAAAAGAGGATGAAAACCTTCAGTAACCACTCACAAAACCAGATCAAAGATCAACACACTGATATTTTGATGTGGTAAAACCCCTATGGGTAAACATTCATGTCCCCGACCAACGTGGCCACTTGGAGCAATTTATTAATGCAAAAGAAAAATATTATAGAGAAATTTTACAAGAGAGTTTCTCACAATTGATCATCAACAAATGAACCCCCATGATATTTAAATAGAGATCATGGACCAATTGGGTGTTAAGCCATAGATCAATGTATTCGTTAAGACTGAGGAGAACATGAACCATCTGATTTCCTAACTACAAATGCATACTAATGAATACAAAATAAACACACTAAGAAACACACTTTCAATGACACATTAGACCAAGTATATCTTAACTAAATCCTAAGTGTCTAAATATTCTAACACACACACACACACATATTAACAAGTTTGAATCCAATAGTTCTCCGAATATCTCATAAGAATTGCATTGGTTGACAAAACACCATATATTTCATCATGCAAAGAATACAAAACTCTGCATATAGTGAACCACCAAATCAAAGAAGCTGACACATTTGATCTATAAGCATGGATACATTGCACAATTTGCATATAATGAATATAAGTAACAAATATAGTGAAGAATATTAGTAAAATGGCTCAAAATAGAGTGCAAGTGTAATGCATGGGAGGTTGCGCATTATTTTGGAGAAGGCTTCTTCTTTAACCAATCATATAAAGTAATGCCACCAATGTTTTCAAACAAACAAACAACTGCCAGCATATTCCATGGTCAATTTTGCTAAGAGTAATGAATTCAAATTTCTAATCATCGCTCATGTATTCATTCACTTATTTAACCAGAACCAAATTAAACTACTCATCATTGTAAGAAGGTACTTAATACAATGTGTTTCGAGCAGAAGAAAGGAAGAATGAAATGACAGGGGAAGGTCTCAAGGGTGTCGATAGATTTTATAAATGAAATGGTTAAAGAAAATCATGACAACGCACATGGTCATGATTTACTTCATGCAATACCCACCAAACCAATGCAACTTAAACACAAAGAACAAAAGTACTTGTAGAAAAATGTTCAGAGTGAGTAAAAGGGTCCATTTTACTTTAAATAGGTCGAATTTCATCTGTAGAATAACCGCTTCTCATATGTAGGTCAAATTTTGATGTCCAGCTGATCTCTTAGGTTATTGGTTACATTGATATTTATATTTTTCATCAATATATATATCATAGGCTTCTGTTTTAAGCATAACAAGATATCATAATGTAAATTGAGGCCTATTTTGCACCCCACGTTGAATTTCGTATAGTTTAGTAAAAACATAGATTTTTGTTCACAAAGAAAGATCCTCACTTTGTTTCCATTGTCGATAAACATGTTGGATGTTTTTCATCTTATGTTCAAAAACTATAGGTTCCACTGGACATTGCAACTTCCTTAATGGATTTATTGAATTAGAGTTTGACTTGTGTATTTTTGTTCAAATTTGATGTTAAAGTATCGATGTCTTTTTAAAACAAAAGGAATGATAACTTCATTGGGTATCTGTTTTTTTTTTTTAAAGAAAAGGAAGGATAGATTCATTGGTCTAAATCATGCAGCGAGATCAACCTGCATGCATTGACCATGGGATGATCCATAAGGATGTCAGTGGATCAAAACTTAATCGCTGCATCAACTAGGTGTGCATAATATTCGTAAATATTATCCTCTTTGTGCTAATATTCATTTTTAGTGTTAGTACTCAAATTCACAGTATTAAAATTTGGACTTTGGTCATGACAGACACGCTACTAGAAAAGTGACATTCCTGCAGTGCCATCATAAAACATTATATCACTTCCCAAAAATCTTTGAATTCTTCGCCATGTTCGTTTTTGGGCCATATCTAGATTGCTTATGTTATTTGAGTAAAATTATGGCTTGTTATAGAGCACCAAAACCCAAGTGCTAGGGAGACTGTTCAAAAGAATTTTTATGATTTTTTATAAAAGATGGGTCAGCAAGTCCAAAATCTCCATACAACCATTGTGCCCATAACTTGCATCAACAACTACACATGCCAGCATATCCCACAAGTCACATGCAGGGAGATCACAAGGGGCACACTGTTTACTTAACACATCAACAAGTGATTGAACCCTGGACAAAGATAAATGTTATGAAAAGATGCTCTGAGGGTTGTCATTGAGGAGAGATTGAAACAAATATCAAGAGCTTGAAACACATGTCAAGAGTTTTCCTTGGTGGTGTGAGATATATCTCTCTGCTGGAAAATGTCAATAGTGCCATGAGGAAGCATCAAGCTCAAGTCACGTGAAGGGGTATACTTCTTGCACAACTTATCAAAATAGTGCACCAACTATCAGAGGTTTTATTTAAGGAGTTGAAGATATCATTAACTGCTAAGTGACCATACCTTCATGAGTCAAATGATTTTTTCAAATATCAAAAGGAGTGCCCAAGTATTGGTAGCATTCACTCTCCCAACTATTGAGTAATAGTTTTGATGGTCATTCAAATATTAAACTCTGTCATTGCCCAAATTTGGATGAGCTATGTATTTAAATACCCACAAATTCATATCTGGCAATGGAAGTAGTGCAAGTGTATGGTGCCCTTTTTCTCAGATGATAAAAGAAGCGCATAACATATTGTATTATTTGCTCAAATTATTTAGTGCTGAGTAGATCTTAAGAAAGGATTGTTGCAATAGTAAAAGACAGTGAGAAATATCTTTTGCTGCAATACTTATTCATAGAGTTGAGTTAGATGGATTACATTGCCAAGGAATTTTCCATTGTGGAAAAGCCTAAATTTATACACAGTTTTTGAGCACCGGAATCCAAGCCAGAGAAACAGGTAGAAAATTAATAGTTGGCAGAGCGCATGGAAGCTGAAGACATTGGATCAATGTGATATGGGGATTTGAGGTAGAAAATTAGTGTATATATCCTTTCTAAATTCATGGTAGTCTTCTCCATAATCTAAAGGAAAGAAACCTGAGAATGGAGGTATCTTGAAAAAATACAAGAAAGTATCCTTGCATTTAATGATACATGGTGTCAGTGAACAGAAGATCAAATCCCAGATTTTATGAATTAGATCTATAAAATTAGGATGAATAAAGGATACAGGAAACAAAAGACAATTCTCATATTTTCAGCAGTCAAAGATCACAGGTGGTAGGGGATATCAGACCCACTTATTGAAGGCAGTGATGTAGCATTCAGTTCCAAGTTTTTTGAAGAAGAATTTGGATAGCCGAAGTAATCAATAATGAGATGACAGTCAATAGTGGCAGAGCATATTGTTAAGATTAGTTCTGGTCATCATAAAAAGAGGCAAATTTAGGGCTCCATTTCCAATCAAATGGTAATGAGTCTTCCAAAACCATTAAAAACCCACTTCCAAAATTAGTCCATTAACCTTGGTCGCAAACGGTTTTTGAAATTTCTCAAACGTTTGGGAGAAATATTTGTCTATTCAAAACGAAATTGCCTAGAATATTATCAATAGTCAAGCCATCATCTCTAGATTGCAACAGCTACAAGAATTGGGATAAACATTGAAAAATAAAGGCAAAATTTGCAGATCAAATCTTTGTTAAAGTTCATCCTAAGGCATAGAATCAGTTGATCGAAGATTAGCTCAAGATGCTCTGCAGTAAATTCGATATTTTTTTTAGATTGTGGAGATAATTTAATCCTTAGAAGCTGGAAACATATTAGATTGTATGACTTTTCTATAAATTAGTGAAATTTTCAATGTACAACATGTGGGGGTAGACTGGAGAGGCCCGAGAGGGTATTGAGGGAAGAGGTCTGATTTTCATCCTGCAAATGTACTCTGTATTTTTCTTTTTACATTTTCATGCTCAAAGCAACAAGCTGATGAATTTTTTATCCGGTCTATTTCTCTCATAGTTCAGTTTTCCATTGTTTGATGTATTATTATATAATGTCAATGGTGAGTTTTACAATTTATTAATCATCACACAATTTCAGATCTAATAACAATAGAGAATCTACTGTATATTGCCTGCAAATTGTAAGTTGTCTCTGGATATCTTGGTTCTGATTCAAAATAACATTTCCAATCAAAATATATTCTTGATGAATGTATAAGGATGAGCAGATTGCGAGCCTTATGTGTTTATGTATATGTCATTTTCTTCTATTTTAATTATGTTAATCAATTGTCTAACTATTTTTCATCTTACCTTTGACCTATGAGATGTTGCCTTTTAAGTTGGATTGAAGCCTGATTTCCTATGTTAGATGCTCTGCATTTCTCATCTTTCCTAACCCGTCTGATCCACCTTTCAAACCCAATACACATCTTTATCCATAAAATGATTTCAATAACTTGATGATGCCCTAGATTTCCCTTTAGCAGCCAAGTGCAACTTTAGGGACTAACAGGTAACATCCTTTTAGATATAAATATAATTTCTATGAAGACTAGTGCCTTGGTTCTCAGGAAACCCTAACAGACACTGAAATTTAAATTCCCATGTATATCAAGCTTACAAAATATTATATTACCCCCTTTCATAAGGACACCTAAATTGCATGCCAATAATGACTTTCCTATCCATCCGATGCCAATTATTTTAAGAAAACCCTAATGTCCCCATGAATTCAAAGTTCACTATCCATGCCTTTTGAAAAATTAGATTTATCTTTATATATATATATATATATATATATATAGTTTTGTTAATCAGTTTTTCTAGTTAGTCAGTAAGAAAAACAATTCATTCCCTCAATCTTGAATCAAGCGAGAGAATATATCTGCCCTCATCTATTTTAGGTCAAGTGCCATTCATTGAGTACGAGGATATAGTTAGGTTATTTGGCCTTCTTTCCATCTATAGGTACATGTAATAGAGACTATAGTTTTCATGTTCCAATAGGTGTTGTTCCAAAGAAGTAGAATCTCCATGCTCTTGTTTTTATATTTTATGAACTTTGAATCTAATCGTACTTCATGTACAAAATTATTTTGTAGGGTGGTCGCAGTGCGAAAGAGGGTCCTTTATGAACTTGGATTTATTACTAGAGGACAAATTTCACACTAGTTAACAAACTTCATATTATCATTAGGAGCACTCAAGAATGAAGAGAGGCTCATCAAATAAGAAAATACAAAGAAATTAAATAGATGTCAAGACCCATGAATACCCAATCGACCTCTCACCAAGTAGGTTTCAAGGGTCTTGACATCTATTTAATTGCTTTGTATTTACTTATTTGATGAGAATCTCTTCATTCTTGAGTGATCTTGATGATGATCCCTGGGGGGGATCAAAACACATCGGGTGTAACATCCCCAACCCCTAGTTGGGCGATGCCACACCAAAAATTTGAACTCTGATACCATTTAATTTTAATGATTATGCTTTGCATATGATCAGAAATGCATTCCTTACATCATATAAATTTCAATCATAATTATAATAGAGAAACCAAAACATAAGTAAATAAATTATACACACAATAATTAAATAATATACAGAATACGACACTTATATTTTGTAAATAAACCACCAACTACGTGAAAACCTGATACTTTCCTCCCAACCATAAATTCTGTTGCTCATAAACTCTCAGTTGCAAGCCACCCCTGAGCTGAGGCTAAAATCCACTAGGGAAAATGAATCATAGTCATGCTAAGGTCTCTCAAACAACATAAAAAGTCATACTAAGGTGCCATCTCCAACCACCAGCCAACAACCTCTCATTCCCCACATGCCTGTCCCACCCCAAGAAGTGTGCCCCTTCTTTGCTCAACAGTCCTTTGGCTGCCCCACTTCCCTTCCAGGGCTTCAACAACAAGCCACATAAGAAGTTTCAAATCTCTATAGATGTATCTTATCACCCAGGGAAGCAATACCCAATGGTTCTCTCACCTGGAGAGAATTCTCATGGTCCTTACAACTCGCTTATTCAACATGCACATAGGCCTGACAATCTGTTTCTTTAGCTTAGACCACCCAGGTTCACTGGTTTACCCACAATTGCAAAAGATCCCAAGTACAGATATGGTGATGGAAACAAGGTACAAATGGAAAGAGTGGTTGATGGAATAAAGAGAGAATGATGAGTGAATAATTGAAAATGTACTAAGTTCCCAAAATATATTTGCATGTTCCCAACTTGACACTTTTCATGTTGGGAACTACCTTAGGTCCACTTGGGGTATGTCCCCCCACTTTTAGAAACTTAGGATGTATTAATATCCCTCACTTATACTTTAGGAATATTAATATAATATTATTTTGGGCTTAAGACCCCTTAGCTTAGCCCCTCTTATTAGATTCTTAGCCCCCCCTTCCCTTTCTAGTGGAGTTTATTCCCCCATACTCTTTTGTCTAGTTGGTCAATAGTAATGATGTAATTTTATTAATATTCGAGTGTGATTACATGTTAGAATGATAGGCCCACTAGCATTTTAGCATATGGATTTCCAACCTAATAATCACAGATGCACTGTGGCCCAAAATATCCTATCTCACCATTCTATATATACATTTACATTAACAATTAGGGTTCAACCTAGGGGTATTACATTTTCCTCCCCCTCATTTATGCACTGTAATACCTGTAGGCCGAACCCCATTGTAAATATAAATGTAATTGTACATATAATATGATGAGACAATATACTTTGGGGCCAGGTTTCCTTTGTATGAATGTATTTTGAGGCCATAGTTCTTGTATGGTTATTGGGATGGTGAGCCAGAAGCTGAAAGGCCAACGAGCCTATTTTTGTAAAATGCAATCACACTTAGTTTTAATGAAAACAAATCACTGTTGCAGACCAACCATTTAAAAGAGTATGGGGGGATAAACTCCACTAGAATGAGAAAAGGGGACTAAGAGTATAGAAAAGGGGTTGAACTAAGGGGGATTAAGCCATAAAGGAATATTTTATCAATATTATTAAATTTAAAGTCTAATGTAGGGGATAATTCATTTTATCCTAAGTCCATATGAAGAGACGTATCACCATGTGAAGGACCCCATGTGTGGCCCATGTAGTTTCCAACATGACAAGTGTCAAGTTGGGAACATGCACATAAGTTTTGGGGACTTCATATCA
>ML782207.1:409043-420387 GCA_009831015.1 Picea engelmannii
ACACCTCACTTCCTCCATGCTACTATCATATGTACCTTCATGCTTCTAGTACCCATTCTTGTACTTGTACCAGGACCATGGTTAGATTTGGAGTTGAACTAAAGAGGCGAGTTGTCAGGCCTGTAGGACATTGAAGAAGTGGGTTTTTAGGCCCGTGAGAAATTGAAGAAGCGGGTTTTCAGGCACATGATCAATCTCTCCAGGTGAGAGAACTGTTGGGAATTGATTTCCCAAGGTGCCAAACTGTAGCTACAGGGATCTGAAACTTCCTTTCCAGCTTGTTGCTGAAGCCCCAGAAGGGAAGTGGGGTAGTTGAAGGACTATTGAGTAGAGAAGGGACACACTTCCTTGGGTGGGATAGGCATGTGGGGAATGAGGTACTGCAAGCTGTTAGTTTGAGTTGGATCTTGTGTATGATTTTGTATGTTTTTAAAGAGGCCTTACCCTGGTTATAAATCCTTTACCCAGGTGGAATTTAGCCCTAGTTTGGGGGTGACCCACTACTGAGAGTTTATGAGCGGTGTGGTCTAACGATGGGAGGAACGTGGAATGTCTGCGTGCAGTTGGTGTTATTTTTACTAAAGATAAGTGTTTACTGTGTGTTAATTTATGTGTTATGTTAATATTTATTGAATTAATTCTTATGGGTATTTATGCATATGTTGTATTTGTATATAGATGTTGTTATCCACATTAATCTGAGCAATTGTAGAAGTATATCAATTACTTAAATGGTCTCAGAGTTCAGAAATTTTTTGTGTGGCATTTCCCAACTAGAAGTCTAGGGATGCTACAATGTTGTATCAGAGCTGTAATTGGGAGACTTTTGTGTGGTGTGGCCCAACCTGGGTGGCTAGGAAAATTACATGCACTTCCCTCAGTGCATTATATATACACATATACAATAAAAATATTGAAAAGTATTAAAAAATATGCAGGTACATCACTTGGATGACATCTTCATGCTCCCAAGTTGCATCTTCAGGACCGTAACAGGTCCATTGGACTTTTACCATCCCTATTTCCTGATTTTGGAGCAGCTTGACTTTCTATTCCAATATGAAAACCTGATGTACTCAGAACACTCCTTCTTGCTCCACCTGTATTACATTCCAATCAATTACATGATTCACATTATGAACATACTTTTCAAGAAAATATACATAGA
This sequence comes from Picea engelmannii, assembly GCA_009831015.1. Taxonomy (NCBI): domain Eukaryota; kingdom Viridiplantae; phylum Streptophyta; class Pinopsida; order Pinales; family Pinaceae; genus Picea; species Picea engelmannii. The sequence continues at coordinate 410,212 of ML782207.1, forward strand.
ATACATTATGAAAAAACATGGATGTAGGCATTGCAAGAATGGATGCAATAAGGGCAATTTTTTCCAAAATCTCAAATGGACCACAATAACGTGCTGCCAAGTTTGAATAGTTCCCTAACTTCAAGGAACCTCTCTTGGCCTTCACTTTCAAGAACACATGGTCACCCACTTTAAAATCCCTGTGAGTTTTTACCTTACTGTTGACGGGCGAAATTGACCGTCCGTCAACTGGGAGAGTGGAACCGGTCCGAGGTTGTCTAATAACCCAAGCCGTTTGGAATGAACCACCCTGACGAGTTTAACGACTCCGTTGGCCGCCCTAAGGTCTCATATGGAAACCAAAGAGAAATGATTTGAGCTAAGAAATCTAAAAGGGAAACTAGAAACTAATAAAACAAAGACAAAGAATTAAACTAATAAAGGAAACTAGAAACTAATAAAGCAAACTAAACTAACTACACTAATCTAACTATAAATTACTAACTACAAGATACTAACTATGATTATAATAACTCAAATCAACTACCTAATTATCAGCTATGATATCCCTTATTCACAAATGTACAATATGGACAAACTACAGATTTGATTAAAACCTGCAAAACTCATGTGATCGCTGCCCTGAGATAGCCAAGGGTCTCTTTTTTGATTTTTGTATTTATGAAAAAGAAAGAAAGCTAACTGAAATTAAACAATCTAATATATATTACTGGAATAAAACAATGTAATCTAAATATAACTAATCTAACATTTATATTGAACCACTTAATATAAACAGTAAATATCTAACTAATTGACCTGGATACGCTCCAAGTCCGTCCTGTGCAAGATGACTTCTTAAGCTGGTTGGAGGAAGAAATTCACACCATTTAGCCTTTAAGCTTCTTGAAAACGATCAGCTATACTGCTTCTTGAAGTATGTTACAGGACAAACAAAACATAAAAGAAATCATAACAGTTTTATGATGATAAATCTCCTGCAAAAGGGAAACCTATAATGCATAAAACTTATATAACAAATCAGCTTACGAAGAAGACAAAGCTATAATTCATAAACTGAATCAAAAACTATTATGTTCTTTTATCTCTTTGAAAGCAACAAGATATGTATAACAATAAGAAATTATATCACTTGTATTTGATTTAGATAACAAAGTAATACTAAACCATAGACAAAATGATATACAAAACTTGGAACAAAGTGTCGATATATTGAAAAACAAAAGCTATAACAACGCATCAATTCTGCTCCAGTTTGAATAAGAATTACATATCCTTGTTCTTTCAAAACTGATGATGATTTTCCATATTACAAACCATAGGTTTATATAAGTTTCTCACAAGGTAAAACATCCTTGTGAATAATAGTAAACAGTTTACACAATCTGGGAATAATCCCAAAATCTCTTAAACTAAATAACTAAAAATGCTAGTGAAATCCTTAAGATATCTTCCAACTACTCCTCACATCAGTAACAAATTCAAATTTGCCTGTAATAGACATAAAGATCAAGTTAGAGGAATATTTTATTGAGAAAACAATAGAAAAAATGACTCTATAGACCTAGCTACAGAATCTCATGATTTTGTAGCTGGTCTAGAATAGTAAATAGGACCAGATATATAATCAAAATCAAATCGAATCCAATCAGTGTAAATTACAAATGATTTAATAAAAATAAATCCTTTCAATCAAACCAAATCGAATAGAATACAATCGGGACAGAGTGAGAATACTCTGTTTTCCCAATCGTTGTGAAATCAAATCATATATTAACAATACTGTTTCATGAATGAAATTAATGGAAACCAGATCATATGAGATATAAAACAATCATTATCGGTTTACACAGGATCCAAATCGTTTAATCAAAAATCCAAATATGGTCACGATAAAACAGGCATGACTCTATCCATAAATCTAGTCATAGACTTTACATGTTGAATTTCCAACAGTTCGTAGATATGGTCACAACTGTCATCGACTAATTATAGTAATGAATTGACAAATTTTAATTAAAATCACAATGCGTAAAAAACCTCCATTGTAATTGGATGAACTCATATTAGCTCAAGAACTTTTACACAGTCAATGGACAGAGGCATGATAAAATCTACAGATTCATGAACTGAGCAATAATCCAAACCAATTTTTACCGAACCAATTATAGAAACAACATTGTAACCTTAATCAAAATCCAATTCGAATAAGTTGCAATTAATGAGAATCAAATCAGTTACGAATTGGTTATGTATCCATAGAAAAATATGAAATTCGGTCAAATGAAATTGAAACAGTTAACCCATCTATAACCAATTCGAATTACACCATCGACTGTTTTCAAAATTCGGGATATCAATCAACAGACTATTTTTTTAAAAATATTAACAGCTTGTATCATCAACAGAACATCGAGCTAATTTTAAACAATCATATCTATTCGATGATCTATCGAATCAAAAACCAAATCCAATCGAATTTTAAAACGATAACCAAAACTAACAAACATTATATACAGTGAAGCATGCTTTATTTAACAGAGTAGGCAAAATATGTACAGAGAGTAATATAAATGAGAAGTATACCATCACAGCTGCTGGGCTTATGTCAATTTTGAATTGATAATTGCAGTGGCAGACTCGATGTTTTTGAACAGTACTGAACCCGTGGTTCGTTGCTTTTTATCGGAAAGTTGCACCTTTGCATTCTGACCAGTGAGCATTGCCACTTGGTTTTCCAACTCGTAGATCCTGGATTGCAATGTAGGTACATCCAGATAATATCTTTCAATACATAACCCACATTGATCACAAGGTGCAGCAACAGGATGAACAGAAGGGGGTTTTGACGATTCCCCAAGGGTTTCATGGAGTGGCTCAATACCAGGAAAGTCAGGGTTATCCCACAGACAAGGAGGGAGGTTCCTAACGAAATCGTGAGGTGGTTTTCTACACAATCCCTCAGAGTAAGGATATTCTTCAGAGAGAAATCGCTCAATGTCCGAATCAGAGTCCTCGCTAACCACGATGGGCTCTGTTTTGGCAGGAAGCTTAGACTTGTTCCTCGCCATGCGAGAGATCAATCTTGCATTTTTCTTGCCTCGAGTATTAACACCAGTCTTCGCTCTAGTCTTTTGGGTTGTAGCTTTAACAACTTCGGTTTGTTTTGGCACAGACTTAGGCAAACTTGTAGGTGACTCGGGCTTAGGTCTAGGTAATAAAACATCATAAGGCATAGGGGTAGGTTTGTTCTCAGCCACCATGGGCTTGTCTACCTGTGGAGGGTTTGACTCTCCAAAACCATTACGGCTGAGGAAATCATGCCAAGAATCACGACGTAACCCTAACTCGTAAACTAAAACCATTTTGATCAACCCAACATGGAAGAGGCTAGTGTCAGCCTGGCTATGCTTGTATCGTTTAGCCATTTTGAACAGACTTCGGTGCAGATAGTAAGGCATACTTAGTTCAAAACCCATGAAAACCATTAATAAACGCAGGTGGAATAAGAAAATAAACCCATACTTGCCTTCACAGGTAACGAAATGTTTGATAATCATCAAGAAATCATACCAGCGGGGTTTCAACATCTTCACAGGTAACCCTCTGTCGCATGAATTCACTGTGCGATATTGGAACAGTAATGTCCATGGGACATCATTTACCTTGCAGCTCTTCGACCATTTTTGTCCTTTGGCAGGCAAGCTGGTGGCCAGGCTGAGAAATTCTTCATTAATTTCAAGCTGGACATCTCCCGCTTTGGCTCGGCAGCCGTCGAACGATAATGCAAATTGCCGAGCCACTATGAGGTCATAGCCATCAAACTTCCTTATGAAAGAAAGCCACCCGTATTGTTCCAGGTCGCTACATGCACCACTGAATGTCAACAGTGCTTGGCATCCGTTAGGCTCGGCCCTTACGACAGGAGCCATAATCTCTGCACATGGTAGGGTTTACAGTGAATGAAACAATGCACAAAGTTGAAAAACGATATGTTTGTTGGCTTCAAATCTCGAATAGACCGGAATTAACTGCATGCGTGCGAAGGTGGTGGGATTACCACCGCCACGCACTGTATTAATTGACTGAGTACAGTGTTATCAAAACCTAATCGTTTATACCATTCGTATCGGCCAACAAATAGGTGTGCAATAATAACGTGCCAGTGAACTGGAGCAGAACCAATACCATATGTTATACTCATGCCAAGTGGACAGCTTCAATCAAACATCATATCCATCGTGTATCGTGTCAATGAATCGTTCAACATTTAAGTTTAAAATTAATCAATGCCAATACATAGTTTGGGATTATTAATCAATCATCGTATTATCAACCAAACAATATACCAAGCATCGATTTGTAAAGTCCAATATGATTAATCCATGCGCCTTCAAACCATTGCTATTTCTTGAATTAACTTCATCAACTTACCAATGTATTCGTTTGCACATTGAAACGTTTGCATTCCAAAGTCTTGAGAACATTATGATCTGAGATTTCTCATATAATAACTGAGTTAAAAGTCCATAGTAATAAGGATAAAAGCAATAAGACCAAATCCATTACAACTTTCATAAGATCAGATTAAAACCAATAAATTTTTATGCCCAAAGTTTTAGCAATCAAACATATCCAAATGCGCAATCAAGGTAGGATAATGCTCAAGGATAAAAGTTCGAGAAAACTTTAGCAGTCAAGTGATAAACCAATGGTGAAGTGTCTCTTGGAGGAATCGATAAAAGACGACTACAGTACAAACGATGAAAGAGGTATTTTCACACTTACAGTTGTGAAAATTAAATCGAGATCAAATTGCAATTGTCGCAAAAATGAAACGAATGCCTAGAAGCACAATGCGATGATGATTTGTCATTAATGAGACAAGGGGTGTAGGCATCGTTTTTTAAGAGAAATTAAAAAATGGTTGGCTGCCAACAATGGTGACATGCTAGGAGAAGCAGTTATCTCTGTTAAAGAAAATGAATTCAGATCAGGATATCAAAGAAAAAAAATTCATCTTGAAAGAACAATCAAAAAATCGTACTACATCATTATCAATCCTCTTTTTCAGTGAAGTTTTAAAAGATATAAACCAATAACAGTCTTAAAGGTCAGCCAGTCATGATTTTTATGATAAAATATTCAATACTGTTGGCATGGCCACTGCTGCCAGCAGGCGTCCATAGCCTCGACAGGGTTGCCATTTAACCCACTCGGACGTTTTTATCCTATCAAGAAGCTCCAGATTAGAATAAAGGACTTTAAAAGAGGTTTTTCATAATTTTTTAAGACTTTCATGTACCCGACATTGCTTCACTGCCAGCAGGCCTGTTCAGTACCCCGGCGAAGTTGTCTTGGCGCCATGCTTGCATTTACCCGCTGCCAGTGGACCTGTTCAGTATCCCGGCGGGTTTACAAACACTTCCCACAGCTCTTTTTTGTATTTTTTATTTTTTTTATTTTAGATAGCTGAGCAGGGTGACGCTGAAAAATCTTGATATTTCTTCATATTTTCAGACCTCATTAGAATTTTGTGATAGAGTCCTTATTCAACTCTAGAAATGTTTTATTTCTAAAACAACTTACTTTGACAGGGAGACATCCTTTTGAGTCATTCCTTTACAGAAAAGGGACAGCATAAGAAGGTAAAGATAATCACAACAAACTTCACTTAAAGATTGAAATTAGCAAACTTCTTTCATAACATCTTTTCCAATATCATTTTTCAGAAATATAATTCACTGATGTTTGTACAATCTTCCAGAAGTTATTTCAGCGATGAGATTTTTTCTATGGTTTATGTCTGAATGGCTCAGTATATAAGCATGCATATGTTTCAAAACACACCAAACTGATCAATCAAATCAAAATCATAAAACGAAAACGAAAGCAAAAATAAAACAAAGGAAATATTTACATAACATACAAAGATAGAAATCAGGCAAAGTATCTTTTAAGGGCTTGGCCATTCACCGGGTAGGTGTCAAGTTTCCCTTCAAGACTCTACAAGCGAAAGGAACTAGGACCCAACTTTTCAGCAATCAAAAATGTCCCAAGCCACAAATTTTGAAATTTAGTGTGTTCACCCTTCCCTTCGTGCGGTTTGTCCCACTTTAAGACGAGATCGCCAACTTCAAAATTCCTATCAGAAGCAGAATTAGAATCGAACCAACTTTTAATCAATTGTTGATGTTGATCTAATTTACGTTTGGCTTGGGTTCTTACTTCTTCTAACTTCATCAGATCATTGATACGGTTTTCTAAAGGGGGACATTCTTCTTCTCGAACTTTTTGCGATAATTGGAGCGAAGGAAGAAGAATATGAGGCGGTAAAATGGCTTCTCTGCCATAAACGAGGAAAAAGGGAGAGTTACCTATAGCAGCTTTGGGTGTTACCCTGTCAGCCCACAGTGCATTAAGTAGTGCATTGTGCCAGTTCTTGTGATTTTCAGCCACGATTCTCTTGATTATCTTGATCAAGTTCTTGTTGGTTGATTCTGCTAAGCCGTTACCCTGGGGGTAGTAACTCGCGAAATACTTAAGTTTTATTCCTTTCTCTAAGGAAAAATTACTCATCTCAAGAGAGGAAAAGTATGAAGCATTATCAAATACTAAACAATCAGGTATACCGAAACGAGTGATGATATGCGAGTTAAGAAAAGCGATAGCCTGACTTGTGTTAACAGTTCTTAGCGCGGCTGCTTCAGACCATCGAGTAAAGTAATCAGTGGCTGTCACAATGTACTTGTGTTGTTGTGAGGATGGAGGGTTAATAGGACCAATGATATCAAGGCCCCATTGCTGGAAAGGAGAATCGACTGTGACGGGTTGCAACAGAAAGGCTGGTTTTTGCAATCGCCCTGACGCTTTCTGACAAATGATACATTTTCAGCATAAGGCGTGGGCGTCTCTAAAAAGTGTTGGCTAGTAGTAACCAACTCTTAAAACTTTATGAGTAGTAGTATCGCCACCGAAGTGACCACCAGCTTCTCCTGCATGCAACTCAAGCAAGACTTTTTCTGCTTCATCTTTCTCAAGACAATGCATCAATATGCCATCAAAATTCTGACGAAACAATATACCATTAACCAGATGAAAGGAGGCAGACTTTAGTCTCAAAGCTCTTCTTTTGGCAGGGTCAAGATGACGGGGTGCTGATCCATGTTGAAGATAGTGTCTAATATCATCATACCAAGGACTTAAGAGGTTTTGAGTACAACAAATCATACTCTGTTCATGTTTTTCTAGGTCTGATGTGTCATTGACTTCTTGTTGTTTAGTTTCTGAATCAACCACCAATTTACATAACCCTTGGCCTCTCACGATTTGGGCTGGGGTGATTTCTAAGTCAAATTCCTGCAAGGAGGTGACCTAGTTGGCTCTTTTCTCTCCTAACTCTTTTTGCACTAACAAATTCCTAACAGCAGGGTAAGGAACAATGACCTTGGTTCTTGACTTCAAAAGATAAGATCAGAAATGTTTAACTACCTTGAAGACAACATAGGCTTGCCGATCAATTGCTGGATAGTTAAGTTCAACACCTTTGAAAGCGGAGCTCATAAAGGCGATGGATACTTTGTTTTTCTCGGTGTTCTTCCGAGTTAGAACCGCAACATAGGAACGATCAGAGGCAAAAGTGTAGAGTGTAAAGTCTTGGGAGAAATCAGGGCTCATTAGAGACAGAGCATCAATTATGGCCTTCTTTATATCGTTAAAAGCTTCGTTTTCAGTGGGTCCCCAGTGGTATTGGGTGTCCTTCTTTATTAGGTTCTGGAGAGGTCTGACCATTTCAGAGAAGCTGGGGACGAATCTTCTCACAAAATTGATCTGACCTAGAAAGGACTGCATAGATTTTTTGGAGGTAGGTGGGGGGAGTTTAGCAATGACTTGTGTCCTCTCAGGGTCAATAATCATTCCATCACTAGACATAATAAATCTGAGTAATTTACCCTGTTCTACTGCAAAGATAGATTTCTTGGGGTTCAAGGAAATGCTGAATTTACGACATCGTAGCAGAACAACTCGTAGGTGAGCTAGATGATCGTTTTTGTTTTTGGAGTATACAGTTACATCATCTAGGTAGACTACCATGGAATGATTGATCAAGCCTCGAAAATAAATATCCATTGCTCTCTGAAAGGTAGCACCGACATTGATCAATCCAAAGGGCATTTTGCGATAAGCATAAGTGCCCCACGGAGTACGGAAGGTAGTTTTCAACTGGTCTGGTGGAGACATTAAGACTTGATTGTATCCTAAGAAACCATCTAGTAAAGATAGCCTCTCGGAACCAGATACTTGTTGAAGTATCTGTTCCATAGGAGGGACTGTATAATTATCTTTATCCGACGCTTTGTTGAGGTTTCAGAAATCGACACAAAGCCGAATTTCCCCATTTTTCTTCCGCACTGGGACAAGATTGGATACCCATTGAGTATGTCTGACAGGAAAAATTATTTTAGCATTAAGGAGCTTATTCAATTCTTTTTGTACGGTCGGTTCTAGTTTGGGATGCATTTTCCTCAGTTTCTGTTGAAAAGGCAAGGTTTGGGGTTTCATTGGGATGACATGCTGTATAATATTTGGGTCAAACGTTTTAAGATCTTCGTAAGTACAAGCAAAGACATCCTTAAATTCTTTGAATAATTTAACAAAAGCAGCTTTTTCTTGTTTTGAACATCCCAAGCCTAAGTTGATACATTGAGGATTTTCACTGGTTCCTAAATTGACTTTTTCATAAGTTAATGAGGAACTGTTGGTTTTACAATTGACCGTCTTTTTAAATTTATCTTCAAAATCGTAAAACTTTTCTAATCTAGCAACAGATTTGGGTAAGGAATTTACCATGTCCGATAGAGATTTAGAAGGTTTCGGATTAGGTATTATCGTAAAGTCATGCAAATTGTCATCATGTGTTTGTTCATCTATCACGACGCCTTGGACGGTCTCTTCCATGTGCAGAAAGTTAATGATTTGCCGATCATCGTCAAATACTCTCCAGTTTGTGATATTGTCTGGAACAGATGGTTGGAACAATAACTCCACAGAGAATGCGTTTGGAGATAAGCCTTCTGCAGGAAGAAGTTTAGAGGCAACATTAGCAAGTAGATCAGCTTCAGTATTATTGGATCTAGGAATGGAATTTATATTAAAAGAAGAAAATTTATTTATTAAACTCCATACCTCGGACTGATAACATTTGAGATGCAGGGTAAGACAGTGTATAGAATTTCTCACCTGTCGGACCACTATCTCAGAGTCGTCGAATACAACTAGATTTTGAATGTGCATGTCTAAGGCTTTTTTGAGACCTTGTAACAAAGCCTCATATTCTGCAATGTTGTTAGTACATTCAAATTCTAACCTACAAGACAATAATGTTTTATTACCTGTCGGGTCGATAATGATGTAGCCAGCACCAGCTCCTTCTTTTGACTTGGAACCGTCAAAATACAAAGACCAAATTTGATTGTTATCGGGCTCATCAAGTTGTTGGATAGAAGCTGATGGTTGCGTGTATGCTAAGATCTCGGACCGTTGTTCTGGATTGTTGATAGGTGAAATTTCAGCCGTGAAATTTCCGAAGTAGGTGTCCATTCCTTGGACTTCAGAGGAATCAGCCGGAGATGTATATGGTTCATTGGGTTCATTCAAGTCTGTTACCGTGAACTTGAGATAACGTTCACGATTCACCCTGATTTTTTTGGGCTTGCCGTTTTCTGGAAGCCATAAATAAGACCAGTCTGTTGCGAAGTAACCATGCAGCTGCTCCGACTAGTCCCTGCTCAAAAACATACCATATACTTCTGGAATATCCACCACAATTATATCAATAACTTGATGAACCTTGGGATTAGACAATAATATAATCAACACATTCTTTAATTCGCCTATAACTTTAACATCTGTTCGATCAAGCTGTATGATTTTCAAGGAAGATGGTTCGACTTCAGCATTAATCTTTTGACAGACCTACCAGGGCATGACATTTGACGATGCTCCTGATTCAACCATACAATTATGCACATTTCTGTTGAAGATTTCGAAAGTTAAAAGAAAAGGAGGAACATTCTTGCGAGTGCTTAGAGTTGTAGCTTGAGGTTCCTTACTCGCATTCTCTACAACTACTTTATCTGAATTATTTACACTATTTACATTGTTATTTACATTATT
>ML782207.1:421513-434586 GCA_009831015.1 Picea engelmannii
AATTTTTTGATATGATCTTCAGCTATCTGTTTTGAATCGGGATCAAACTTAGGAAGCCATTTCTCTGGATGTTTAGGTAAAGGGTGTTGGTCTCCAGGTACAGCTACGACATCCTGGTCCAACCAAGGTCTAGCAGGGTTGTTCTAATTTTCCATTGGGGTAGTGGGTGTAGAAGGCTGAGAAGGTGTTTTGCCTTCATCAGAAGAGGAATCTCCTCCAGAAGAAGAAGGAGATGAGGGAGGAGGTGAAGGAGGTATCCCCGATCCTCCTGTAGTAGGATTTGTGTTAGGATCTGTAGGATTCACAGTAGGATTTATATCACCTAGTTGCTCTCTAACTTCAGATAAGTCTAGAGGTTGACTCCATGGGCGATGTGGTTGCCTAAGACTAGCAAAGGCTTTATGTGATTTAATAAGAGATTGTCTGAAAATTTCTTGTATATCACCGCCTGCAGGATTAGGGGTTGCTGGCTCAACTGTGATCTGAGGATCTTCTGTTGAAGTAGTTGCTATTTGAGGGGGAATACTATCGAATGAACGAATTCTAGTCACTATAGGGGAGCGATTAGGGGTGGAGGAGTCTTGCGACCACCTCATGCCATTAATTAGTTCAGCCCTCCTTTTAGCGCCATTTGTTGACGGGCGAAATTGACCGTCCGTCAACTGGGAGAGTGGAACCGGTCCGAGGTTGTCTAATAACCCAAGTCGTTTGGAATGAACCACCCTGACGAGTTTAACGGATCTGTTGGCCGCCCTAAGGTCTCGTATGGAAACTAAAGAGAAATGATTTGAGCTAAGAAATCTAAAAGGGAAACTAGAAACTAATAAAACAAAGACAAAGATTTAAACTAATAAAGGAAACTAGAAACTAATAAAGCAAACTAAACTAACTACACTAATCTAACTATAAATTACTAACTACAAGATACTAACTATGATTATAATAACTCAAATCAACTACCTAATTATCAGCTATGATATCCCTTATTCACAAATGTACAATATGGACAAACTACAGATTTGATTAAAACCCGCAAAACTCATGTGATCGCTGCCCTGAGACAGCCAAGGGTCTCTTTTTTGATTTTTGTATTTATGAAAAAGAAAGAAAGCTAACTGAAATTAAACAATCTAATATATATTACTGAAATAAAACAATGTAATCTAAATCTAACTAATCTAACATTTATATTGAACCACTTAATATAAACAGTAAATATCTAACTAATTGACCTGGATGCGCTCCAAGTCTGTCCTGTGCAAGATGACTTCTTAAGCTGGTTGGAGGAAGAAATTCACACCATTTAGCCTTTAAGCTTCTCGAAAACGATAAGCTATACTACTTCTTGAAGTATGTTACAGGACAAACAAAACATAAAAGAAATCATAACAGTTTTATGATGATAAATCTCTTGCAAAAGGGAAACCTATAATGCAGAAAACTTATATAACAAATCAGCCTACGAAGAAGACAAAGCTATAATTCATAAACTGAATCAACAACTATTATGTTCTTTTATCTCTTTGAAAGCAACAAGATATGTATAACAATAAGAAATTATATCACTTGTATTTGATTTAGATAAAAAAGTAATACTAAACCATAGACAGAATGATATACAAAACTTGGAACAAAGTGTCGATATATTGAAAAGCAAAAGCTATAACAACGCATCAATTCTGCTCCAGTTTGAATAAGAATTACATATCCTTGTTATTTCAAAACTGATGATGATTTTCCATATTACAAACCATAGGTTTATATAAGTTTCTCACAAGGTAAAACATCCTTGTGAATAATAGTAAACAATTTACACTATCTGGGAATAATCCCAAAATATCTTAAACTAAATAACTAAAAATGCTAGTGAAATCCTTAACATATCTTCCAACTGCTCCTCACATCCATAACAAATTCGAATTTGCCTGTAATAGACATAAAGATCAAGTTAGAGGAATATTTTATTGAGAAAACAATAGAAAAAATGACTCTATAGACTTAGCTACAGAATCTCATGATTATGTAGCTGGTCTAGAATAGTAAATAGGACCAGATATATAATCAAAATCAAATCGAATCCAATCATTGTAAATTACAAATGATTTAATAAAAATAAATCCTTTCAATCAAACCAAATCGAATAGAATACAATCGGGACAGAGTGAGAATACTCTGTTTTCCCAATCGTTGTGAAATCAAATCATATCTTAACAATACTGTTTCATGAATGCAATTAATGGCAACCAGATCATATGAGATATAAAACAATCATTATCGGTTTACACAGGATCCAAATCGTTTAATCAAAAATCCAAAAATCGTCACGATAAAACAGGCATGACTCTATCCATAAATCTAGTCATAGACTTTACATGTTGAATTTCCAACAGTTCGTAGATATGGTCACAACTATCATCGACTAATTATAGTAATGAATTGACAACTTTTAATTAAAATCACAATGCGTAAACAACCTCCATTGTAATCGGATGAACTCATATCAGCTCAATAACTTTTGCACAGTCAATGGACAGAGGCATGATAAAATCTACAGATTCATGAACTGAGTAATAATCCAAACCAATTTTTACCGAACCAATTATAGAAACAACATCGTAACCTTAATCAAAATCCAATTCGAATAAGTTGCAATTAATGAGAATCAAATCAGTTACGAATTGGTTATGTATCCATAGAAAAATATGAAATTCGGTCAAATGAAATTGAAACAGTTAACCCATCTATAACCAATTCGAATTACACCATCGACTGTTTTCAAAATTCGGGATATCAATCAACAGACTATTTTTTTTTAAATATTAACAGCTTGTATCATCAACAGAACATCGAGCTAATTTTAAACATTCATATCTATTCGATGATCTATCGAATCAAAAACCAAATCCAATCGAATTTTAAAACGATAACCAAAACTAACAAACATTATATACAGTGAAGCATGCTTTATGTAACAGAGCAGGCAAAATATGTACATAGAGTAATATAAATGAGAAGTATACCATCACAGCTGCTGGGCTTATGTCAATTTTGAATTGATAATTGCAGTGGCAGACTCGACGTTTTTGAACAGTACTGAACCCATGGTTCGTTGCTTTTTATCGGAAGGTTGCACCTTTTCATTCTGACCAGTGAGCATTGCCACTTGGTTTTCCAACTCGTAGATCCTGGATTGCAATGTAGGTACATCCAGATAATATCTTTCAATCCATAACCCACATTGATCACAAGGTGCAACAACAGGCTGAACAGAAGGGGGTTTTGACGATTCCCCAAGGGTTTCATGGAGTGGCTCAATACCAGGAAAGTCAGGGTTATCCCACAGACAAGGAGGGAGGTTCCTAACGAAATCGTGAGGCGGTTTGCTACACAATCCCTCAGAGTAAGGATATTCTTCAGAGAGAAATTGCTCGATGTCCGAATCAGAGTCCTCGCTAACCACGATGGGCTCTGTTTTGGAAGGAAGCTTAGACTTGTTCCTCGCCATGCGAGAGATCAATCTTGCATTTTTCTTTCCTCGAGTATTAACACCAGCCTTCACTCTAGTCTTTTGGGTTGTAGCTTTAACAACTTTGGTTTGTTTTGGCACAAACTTAGGCAAACTTGTAGGTGACTCGGGCTTAGGTCTAGGTAATAAAACATCATAAGGCACAGGGGTAGGTTTGTTCTCGACCACCATGGGCATGTCTACCTATGGAGGGTTTGACTCTCCAAAACCATTATGACTAAGGAAATCATGCCAATAATCACGACGTAACCCTAACTCGTAAACTAAAACCATTTTGATCAACCCAACATGGAAGAGGCTAGTGTCAGCCTGGCTATGCTTGTATCGTTTAGCCATTTTGAACAGACTTCGGTGCATATAGTAAGACATACTTAGTTCAAAACCCATGAAAACCATTAATAAACGTAGGTGGAATAAGAAAATAAACCCATACCTGCCTTCACAGGTAACGAAACGTTTGATAATCATCAAGAGATCATACCAACGGGGTTTCAACATCTTCGCAGGTAACCCTCTGTCGCATGAATTCACTGTGCGAGATTGGAACAGTAATGTCCATGGGACATCATTTACCTTGCAGCTCTTCGACCATTTTTGTCCTTTGGCAGGCAAGCTGGTGGCCAGGCTGAGAAATTCTTCATTAATTTCAAGCTGGACATCTCCCGCTTTGGCTCGGTAGCCATCGAACGATAATGCAAATTGCCGAGCCACTGTGAGGTCATAGCCATCAAACTTCCTTATGAAAGCAAGCCACCCGTATTGTTCCAGGTCGCTACATGCACCACTGAATGTCAACAGTGCTTGGCATCCGTTAGGCTCGACCCTTATGACAGGAGCCATAATCTCTGCACATGGTAGGGTTTACAGTGAATGAAACAATGCACATAGTTGAAAAACGATATGTTTGTTGGCTTCAAAGCTCGAATAGACCGGAATTAACTGCATGCGTGCGAACGTGGTGGGATTACCACCGCCACGCACTGTATTAATTGACTGAGTATAGTGTTATGAAAACATAATCGTTTATACCATTCATATCGACCAGCAAATAGGTGTGCAATAATAATGTGCCAGTGAACCGGAGCAGAACCAATACCATATGTTATACTCATGCCAAGTGTACAACTTCAATCAAACACCATATCCATCATGTATCGTGTCAATGAATCGTTCAACATTAAAGTTTAAAATTAATCAATGCCAATACATAGTTTGGGATTATGAATCAATCATCGTATTATCAACCAAACAATATACCAAGCATCGATTTGTAAAGTCCAATATGATTAATCCATGCGCCTTCAAACCATTGCTATTTCTTGAATTAACTTCATCAACTTACCAATGTATTCGTTTGCACATTGAAACGTTTGCATTCCAAAGTCTTGAGAACATTATGATCTGAGATTTCTCATATAATAACTGAGTTAAGAGTCCATAGTAATAAGGATAAAAGCAATAAGACCAAATCCATTACAACTTTCATAAGATCAGATTAAAACCAATAAATTTTTATGCCCAAAGGTTTAGCAATCAAACATATCCAAATGCGCAATCAAGGTAGGATAATGCTCAAGGATAAAAGTTCGAGAAAACTTTAGCAGTCAAGTGATAAACCAATGGTGAAGTGTCTCTTGGAGGAATCGATAAAAGACGACTACAGTGAAAATGATGAAAGAGGTATTTTCACACTTACAGTTGTGAAAATTAAATCGAGATCAAATTGCAATTGTCGCAAAAATGAAACAAATGCCTAGAAGCAGAATGCGACGATGAGTTGTCATTAATGAGACAAGGGGTGTAGGCAGCGTTTTTTAAGAGCAATTAAAAAATTGTTGGCTGCCAACACTTATCTGTATAGATTTTATGCCTGTATTGGGAAACCTTTAAATTCTGCTTAATCTTCACCATCTTTTCTTCCATTTCTTTGAGAAATTCTGGGCCAACCATTTCTCTGTCTGCTAGGTTGTTCCAGCTCACTGGTGTGTTTCACTTTTTCCCATATAATGCCTCAAATGAGATAATCTTTGAAGATTCTTGGTACCCATTATTATAAGAAAACTCAACTAAGTGTAGATAATCTTCTCATTTTGATGGTTTATCCATCACATACATCCTTATCATATCTTCAATCACCTGATTTATCCTCTCTGTTTTCCCATTTGGTTCTTAGTGATATGCTGTGCTAAAGTTCATATTCGTCCTAAATCCTTTAAATAATCCTTTCCATAAATTTGAATTAAATTTGGGATCTATGTTAGAAACAATTGCCTTAGGCACACCATGCAACCTGACAATTTCCCTCATATAAATATCTGCAATGTTGGCTGCCTTGTGAGTGAAATTTACTGCAATAAAGTGATCAACTTTAGTTATCTTATCCACCACCACCACGATGGAATCATGTTACATCACTATTCAGGGAATCCTAGTGATGAAATCAATTGTTACAACTTCCCATTTCCACTCAAGAATGGGTAATGGTTGTAGAAAACATGTTGGATGTCTATGCTCAACCTTTAATTTTTGACATTCCATACATCTAGCAATGTAATAAACTACCTCTTTCTTCATACCTGGCCAAAAATATTGGCTCTTGACAACTACAATAGTTTTCTAGTAACCTGGGTGCCCAACATAAGACACATTATGCATCTCTTGTAGTACTAGATTTTTCAGCTCTTGTAAGTTAGGCACATAAATTATGCCCATGTACAAAAGGATTCCATCCTCCCTTAGCTCACAATTTTCAATTTTCTGTTTATTATTACCTTGCTGTGATTTTTCCTTTGTTTCCATATAGTGCTGATATGACTTTGCATCCTATAAAATTCCGTCCTTCAAATCAGATTTTTACATGCTAATGGATGTAGCATAAATATCATGCACTCTTTTTCTAAGTGCATCAACCACCTTGTTCTCTTTCCCTTTGATATGGTTTATATCAAATTCATACTCACTGAGGAACTCCAACCATCTACTTTGTATGGGATTCAAAGTTGGTTGTCCAAACAAGTATTTCAGATCACTATGGTCTGTCCTCAACTCAAATCTTCTTCCCATGAGGTAGTACCTTCACATCTTCAAGGCATGCACTATGGATGAAAATTCTAAATCATGAGTGGCACAAGGTATCTCATGCTCTTTTAACTTTCTTGATTCATAACATAACGCATGCTCGTTTTGACTAAGAACTACTCCAAGCCCTTCCTTGCATGCATCAATGCATACAAAATAATCTTCATTTGGATCAACAATCCTCAAAATTGGTGCACTTGTCAACAAGATCTTCAAGTGTCGTAAGCTTCTTTCACAATCTATAGTCCATTCAAATATCACACTCTTCTTTTGAAAATAAGTGATTGGGTGAACAATATTTGAAAAAACCTCAATAAACCTTCTATAATAACCTGCAAGTCCCATGAAATATCTCACCTCTGAGACGTTCCTTGGTACTTGCCATTCTTCAATGGATTTTATCTTTTTTGGATCCACTTCCATTCCTTCCTCTAATATGATATGACCCAAATAATGGATTTTCCACTAGTAGAATGAGCACTTGCTCATCTTTGCATACCAATGATGCTCCCTCAATACTTGTACCACCATCCTCAAGTGATGACCATGCTCTTGTTTTGACTTAGAATAAATAAGTATGTCATCCGAAAATACAATGACAAACTTACCTAAGTAATCTATGAAAATATCATTCATTAAAGGCATGAAGACAATTGGTTCATTTGACAACCCTAATGGCACCACTGTGAACTCATAATGGTCACACCTCATTTTTAAGGTTGTCTTGCCAATACCTTCTTCCTTAATTCTCACCTATTGATAACCCGATTTGAGGTCAATCTTGGAGAATATCTTAGCATATTTCAATTGATAAAAAATAACATCTATCCCTAGAAAATGATACTTATTCTTCATAGTTACCTTATTCAATTGCTTGAAGTCAATGCAAATCCTTAACGTTCCATATTTTTTTTTCACAAATAATACTAGGGCACCTCAAGGAGACACACTTGGGAATATATACCCCTTCTTTATAATATTATCAAGTTGTATTTTCAATTCCTTCAACTCTAGTGTACTCATCCTATAATGAGTCTTAGATACTAGGGATAATCTAGGTATCATAATGATAGATAAATCAATATCTCTCTTGGGTGGAAACCCCGATATTTCTCTAAATACATCTTCAAACTATTTTAGAACATCATAGTCTTCAATTCTTGGAACTTTATCCTCATGTATCTCTTCCATATGTGTTGTAAATATTTGGCATCCTTTCATGAAACTTTTCTTTAGCTGCAAGGCTGAAACTTCTCTGATAGTTGCTGCCCTTGGAATACCCTGAACTGTTCTGAAGTTCCCTTCCTCATCCAAGAAATTAAAATCCTTGTTATAATAGTATAAGAAAACATGATTCTTGTCCAACCAATCCATACCAATGAGGCAATAATATGAGCCCAGATGTATGATATTCAAATCTTCCCTTGTGCTCAACCAATTCATGTCCATAGGACATTCCTTAACCATCTCATTAATTATTCTTTTATCTCTTGTAGATAGCTGCACCAACCAAGATTTCCCAATCTTGCTTCTTGGTAAATGAAATATTTCCACTATCTTCAGATCTAGATAACTACGAATAACTCTTGAATCAATTAAAACAATAATGGGTTGGTCATTGATCTTACCTTCCACTTCAATCATATGAGACTAAAACTCAGCTAGCTTGTTGTCTAAGGCTTCATAGATCATTGGCATGCTTCTGCCTACATCCTCAACTGTATCAACTTGCTATACATTGTGAAATATCCTCACTTTTCCTTAACCATCTCATTAATTATTTTTTTAGCTCTTGTAGCTAGCTGTACCAACCAAGATTTCCCAAGCTTTCTTCTTGGAAAATGAAATGTTTCTGCCATATTAAGATCTAGATAATTATGACTAGGTCCTGAATAAATTAAAATAACGGTGGGTTGGTCATTTATCTTACCTTCCACTTCAATCATATGATACTAAAACTCAAATTGATTTTTTTCCAGGGCTGCATAGATCCTTGGCATGCTTCTGCCCACATCCTCACTGTATCGACTTGTTGTACATTGTCAAAAATCCTCACCTTTTCTCCTCTACGAGGGAAATATCTGTACATATGATATACCTCTCAACCTCAACATTTAATAGGCTTCTGCCTTGATATTTTCCCCATTGCTTCTGTCATTTTTGGCTCCTTAGAAGCTCGCTGTCCTTGAGAATTATTCCGGAAAAATGGTGGCTTGGTCCCCTTCTTCCTCTACTCTATCCTGCTTTTCTTCTTGTCTTCCCAAGTCTTTTGAAAAGTTAGTCTTCCTCTATGCTGATCATAGAGACGTTTAGATCTCTTCATGGTTTCCTCCAGTGTCTTGGGATCATCATATTGTATCTTATTATTGAATATTGATGCCAACCCCCTCAGGTACCTATGGATATTGACCTACTCATCCTTGATGAAGTCAACATATTTCAGCAGATCCATGAATATCCTTTCATACTCATTCATAGTTATACTCCCAAGCTTGATTTTGAATAACTTCTTCATCTTCCTATGATAATAACACTTGGTTAAGTGCTTCTTTTGAAAATACCTCTTGAACTCCCTCCAAGTAATATTCTTTTCATCAATGTGTCACACTTTCACAAATTGGTCCCACCACATTGATGCTTTTCCCTCGAGTTAGTAGATCTCAATTCTCCCTTCTTCCCGTGAGGAGTAATCATGTAACCAAAATTACTTCCTCATACCCAACAACCAGGTCTCTACATCCTCATATTTCTTATGCTCAATATCAAAGTAGGAGGCTTAATCTTATTCATTTCTCCTTGTAGTTGATCCATATCATACCTTCTCTTATGCTTTCTAACAGGAGATGGAATTGAACTACTGTATGCTCTTCTAAATGAATTCCTTGGGGAGTGATGGTGATGCATGTCAACAATTGTTGTTTCTCTTATTTTATCATGATACATGCGACTCCTTGACTTGCTTGATTATGTCTCCTTATCCATTTTTTTTTCTATTCTATCAAAGCTATGTAACAACTTGATGTTGATGCCATCTTGTTGTTTTTTGGATTTCATAAGCCTCTCATTATCAACCTTATATCTTTAAAAATCTCTTTGGAGAAAAATATATTTTCCACCAAATTCATGCTTTCCTCCTTGCCTTCTCCACACCCATTTGAAAATGTCTCTGCATTACCCATGCTGACACACAACCCCCTGACTTCATCTTCATGAATGTAAGTTCTATGTGCATATTCCATGCCTCTGGTCTCTTTTTTGATTCTGTATCTATTCTATATTCCTTTAAATCTACAAAATGTGCAAGAAATAAGATTTGTTAGACTATAATAATTAAACAAACATATCAATTGTGCATAATTTCTCTCTTTTAAATACACAAGAAATATTCTTTCTATTTTCGTGTGAATTATACAGCTCAATTCAAAATTTTGGGTGAATATATGGACTCCTCTATCCAATACCTTTCCAAAAAATGCTTCCTTTCTCAATTATGAGTCTTGAGCATAAATTTATGGTCATTTGAATATTACCCATTTACTCCTTCGACACATCCTTCAACTAGGTACAATTTTAGCTATGCTTATTCATCCTTGCACCTAATCCCTTGGAAGTTTGACAAGAGATCAAATGGGTTCCAAGATAACCATATTTTGGAAAATATGTCCAAGCTTCACCTTCATTTGAGCTTGAGACTGCTAGATATAACCTTCTATAGTTTTAGGACAATTTATCTTTTTAGTCCCGAATGCTACATGTGACTTCTATGACCTCTTGTGCACTTTTGGGTGCCCAAATTATAAATATAACTCCATCACTGTATTTTATAGATCAAGATATTTTCATATATTGTTCATGTGCCCCAATCCGATTCTAGAGCAATATGTTATGGACCTCTTAGTGAACTGGTACCCAAAAATTACCCTCCACTGTTTGGCCTATAACTCCCTCATACAAGCTTCGTTTGACGAACAATTTATACTGTTAGATCTCTCTTCGAGATCTGTCATTTTATATGCAAAAATTGTATATCTTGGAAGAAGATATAAGTTTGTATGAATTTTATTTCCAAAAATAGTTGGGTCTCCGAAAATGGCCTGCAAAAACATTACTTGGAAATTATTGTAATTTCCAAGTAATTTTCATTATTTTCTAAGAAATTTATTTAAATATCACTGAATGGGATGCTGACATAGAACCATGAATCCACCTAGAATATTTGGAATGAGACCATTTAAAGTCATTTTCCACCTCGCCTTTCCCTGTTATCTTCTTTCACCTCCTATCCTTCTCCTTCATCTCTCTTTCCTTTATTTCCTGACACACTTACCTTACCTTTCGGGCCCCAAGAACTTGGTTGCCTACATGGTAATATTTTATGGGCTGCACAAATGGGTAGGTCCCATCCCATGCCCAATTTTACATGTGCACATGAATTTCATGGCCATTGGATCCAACAATGGAGGATCAGAGGGGGTTGATGACGATCAACAATCAAGGTTGCATCCCCTCCCCTACCTACCAAATGTTAACAAAAGGGGGGTGTTATGATCTGGGGCAGGATCTTTTATGATTATGGTTGAGTTTTAAACTTGCATGAATATTTTAACCATTTGAGAATTTAACGAAAGAATGAGGAAAGAAGAGGATTATATCAGTCAAATACACATATGCAGATCTGAAAACAGTAAAGAACAGCAAACCATAAGAATGCAGGTTGATAACGGAGTTCGGCACAATGTTTGCCTACGTCTCCGGGCCTTTTTCCTGTGGGGGAGGCTTCTTTATTTCTGCTCAAGTGCTCAAAATTACATATTAGCAATGCCCAAAGGCTACAATACTGATATGGTTTTGTTTTCCCAGATCTCAAGAACCCAATGCAAGAAACGACACGCAAATCTGATGCTCCAAGCTCCCAGAAACGATCCAACAGCGTTTCCACCTCAAGGGCTACCCTGCAACAAACTGACTTTGGCTTGGCTTTCCAACAGCATAACTCTGCAAATCTGACTGTCCTTTGGCCTCAATAGGCCTGGTTTATATAGCAATGGAGTTGGTTTCTCATCCCCAACTTCCTCCAAGAATCTGGCCTCCAAAAAATCCCAATATCCCCCAAAAATGGAGTAAATCAGCTAAAAATGGCTACATTTAATTAAAATAACCAAATTCTTATTTTAAAACCCACTTTGGCATATAATTTGGGCGCTAGCCCCCAAAGTTAGGGCGCGGCCCCTTTATCCGGTCGTATGAGAGGCCATGTGGCCAAGCGCCTATGGCGCTGGCCACCCCACTCTCGCACCTGTTCCTTGATTTGTGGTCACGTGGCGTATGTGGTGGAACCGTGGCCTATACATAGGCTCCCCCACGCGTATTATATGGAACGGTCCCGGGTCATATGGGACCGCTCAACGACCGAGGGCCAAGCCCTATCCGTATCCCCGCTCTCCGTTGTAATCACCGCCGGTTGTTGTGGAACGGTCATGTGTGTAAGCGTTGAACCGAGGGCTATTACAACCGCCCGTATTTTCAAATGTGGAACCGCCCCGCCGTTGGTTATGGAGTATGGTCCCGTGCTATGTGAAAAGGGCTGGGGCTAAGCCCTGGCCCTTTTTTTGCCGCTGGCCAAAACCAAAACAAAGTTTAAATAAACTATCCGCCGAATGGTTTACAAGCACCAACGGGCGCCCGGGTGGCTAGCCCGGTCCCGCCAAGTCACTCCTCCGGTGGTGGTCACGATTTCGAATCCGGTCCGAGCAAAACCAAAATTTTATAACCCAACCAATGAACCAATGACGACGGGGACACATGGCGCCCTCCGATTGGGCCACGTGTCTCCTTATTATTTGCCCTCCAACCAGACACGTGTCTACCTGCTATTCGCCAGCCTCGACCAATCAAACTGTGCCACGTCACCTGCCACTTGTCAAGCGCTGATTAGTCCACTTCATCGTACGGTCGCCACGTCAATGCTGAATTCAACGTGCCACGTGTCACCCTGTGAGTGGTGACATGTGTCACTTTTTTATTGGCCCAAATGTACCCTGAAAATGCCGAATCTGCCTGCCACGTGTCACCTTCCTGTGCTGCCACGTGTCATCATCCGACGCTGCCACGTGTCATCATCCTGCGCTGCCACGTGTCATCATCCTGCGCTGCCACGTGTCATCATCCTGCGCTGCCACGTGTCGTGTTCTGGTACCGCCACGTCACTGTACGGAATTTTCCACGTGTCACTGTACGGACGTGCCACGTGTCCTGCCCAGTCAGCATCAAATTTTGCCTGTTTGACTTTTCGGACAGAACGCGATATCTTCCTCATACTTACTCCATTTGCGATAAAAATTATACCACCGGAATCAGGAAGACGAGCCGGACGTCATGGTGTTGGTTTCGTCGGATTCCGAGCACTTTCATTTTTGAGCATTTTTCAAGCCCTATCAGGCTTCTGGATCTGTTTTCAGATCACACCTCC
>ML782207.1:437074-458562 GCA_009831015.1 Picea engelmannii
TCATCCCCAACTTCCTCCAAGAATCTGGCCTCCAAAAAAGCCCAATATCCCCCAAAAATGGAGTAAATCAGCTAAAAATGGCTACATTTAATTAAAATAACCAAATTCTTATTTTAAAACCCACTTTGGCATATAATTTGGGCTCTAGCCCCCAAAGTTAGGGCGCGGCCCCTTTATCCGGTCGTATGAGAGGCCATGTGGCCAAGCGCCTATGGCGCTGGCCACCCCACTCTCGCACCTGTTCCTTGATTTGTGGTCACGTGGCGTATGTGGTGGAACCATGGCCTATACATAGGCTCCCCCGCGCGTATTATATGGAACGGTCCCAGGTCATATGGGACCACCCAACGACCGAGGGCCAAGCCCTATCCGTATCCCCGCTCGCCGTTGTAATCACCGCCGGTTGTTGTGGAACGGTCATGTGTGTAAGCGTTGAACCGAGGGCTATTACAACCACCCGTATTGTCAAATGTGGAACCGCCCCGCCGTTGGTTATGGAGTATGGTCCCGTGCTATGTGAAAAGGGCTGGGGCTAAGCCCCGGCCCTTTTTTTTCCGCCGGCCAAAACAAAAAAAAAGTTTAAATAAACTATCCGCCGAATGGTTTAGCAGCACCAACGGGCGCCCGGGTGGCTAGCCCGGTCCCGCCAAGTCACTCCTCCGGTGGTGGTCACGGTTTCGAATCCGGTCCGAGCAAAACCAAAATTTTATAACCCAACCAATGAACCAATGACGACGGGGAAACATGGCGCCCTCCGATTGGGCCACGTGTATCCTTATTATTTTCCCTCCAACCGGACACGTGTCTACCTGCTATTCGCCAGCCTCGACCAATCAAACTGTGCCACGTCACCTGCCACTTGTCAAGCGCTGATTAGTCCACTTCATCGTACGGTCGCCACGTCAATGCTGACGTCAGCGTGCCACGTGTCACCCTGTGAGTGGTGACACATGTCACTTTTTTATTGGCCCAACTGTACCCTGAAAATGCCGAATCCGCCTGCCACATGTCACCTTCCTGTGCTGCCACGTGTCATCATCCGGTGTTGCCACGTGTCATCATCCTACGCTGCCACGTGTCATCATCCTGCACTGCCACATGTCATCATCCTGCGCTGCCACGTGTCGTGTTTTGGTACCGCCACGTCACTGTACGGAATCTGCCACGTGTCACTGTACGGACGTGCCACGTGTCCTGCCCAGTCAGCATCAAATTTTGCCTGTTTGACTTTTCGGACAGAACGCGATATCTTCCTCATACTTACTCCGTTTGCGATAAAAATTATACCACCGGAATCAGGAAGATGAGCCAGACATCATGGTGTTGGTTTCGTCGGATTCCGAGCACTTTCATTTTTGAGCATTTTTCAAGCCCTATCAGGCTTCTGGATCTGTTTTCAGATCATGTTATAACCCTAATTTGCACTAGACATGCTTACTTGACATTAGGCCATCTCATATGCCTTCTTTTACAAGCCAGTACTCAACAAATCTTCTTAAAAAAACCCTTTTTAAAGGCCCACGCGCCCTACTCCACTACAACCTACGTGTACACTCTATCTAACCCACTACAGCCCGCGTGTACCTACAAAAAAATGAAAAATGGAAAGTTGCTGACGGAACACACAGTTTTGGGTAAGTTAACTAAACCTTTCGACCATGCATGGCCATTCATTCGACTAAATACCTAGCTCCTTATAGCCTATAAAAGAAGGGGTAGGGGTCCCATTTGAAAAGAGGAAAATCATAGTAGAGAAACTCTACCTGAATTCGTATTCCCCTTTGCCCAAGATTCTACAACCATTTTGTGATTTCAATGAAGAAGAGAAGTAAGTGTGTTAGCAGTTGGTGCACAATAAAAGAGGATCCCAGGACCAGATTCGTGGATTAGTGGCCGTCTTCATCATTGTAAGTTTCTTTAGTGAAGTTAATAATAAAGAAGTACTTTTCCCATCCCACCATATAAGGTTTTCATTGTTTATTGCGTACATGTTGATTAAATATCTAACCCATTAATCCATAGATCAAATGCATGTGGATTTCTATGTTTGTCTTTTGTGAATGCAGGTTAGCCTTGGGAGGAGAGTTGCAATCAAAGAGTGACCAAGCATGAAGAGGGATCGATATCAAATGCCGGAAATAAGGTATGTTCACTTGATCTTCTTAACTATGTATTTTCTTAATAAAAATGGGGATTAGGTCTGGGATGATGGTAAAAAGTAGGAATCTTTAGGTCTTTTCCACATGCATGATAAATCCCTAAGTTCTAGTCCGTAGGGGGATTTCCCACTCACAACAGAATTGGCGACCATACTGGGGAGTTCTCGGGTTTTCTGGGGATACTTTTTTGGTAGTTTTAAATTGGTTTCATCACCTTTTTTCTGAGTTTTTGCAAGAGTCTGAGCTAGTAGGGATTCTGGTCTTCCATACTAGCATTCTCTGCTTTCTTTGCTTGGTTGCATTCTCATTTCAGGAAGTCACAGAGGTACACACAGCTTGTATAAGGCCTTCATGCATGTACACATACCAAACCTTCACATAGCCTACATGGACACGCTAGCTGATGAAGTGACAGTAGCATGGCTAAGTTCATAAAATTTTATTAAAGAGGTAGTCATCCTCTTCCCTGTTAGAAGTGATCCTTCTCAGGGGTTTTCCGAAACTCATTCTGGTCTCTATTTTTGCAGTTTGTAGCTTAGGTACCACCTCATATTAGTTTTTTTCTATGAAGTTTTCCTTGAATTGTTTTTCTTTTATGAAAAAGTAAGTTTTTGAGTCTTCAAGAGATTCTAGTTCTCAATACCAGTAGTCTCTGCCAGTGTTTAATTACTTATATTTTCATTTTTTGAAGATTTGTAGAGGTACACACAACCTGCATAAGGTCTGCATGTGTGTACATGCGCCCTAACCTTTTACAGCTCCCGTGCACACACTAGTTGTTGAACTGTCAACTGCGTGACTATTGAGAATTTTTTTGTTCAAGGAGAGCCAGTCCTCCTTTTCCTTGTCAAAAGTTATACCTCTCAGGGTTCTTGGTCTCTGTCATAGCAGTCGACAACTTAGGCTTGATCACAACAATAACTTTATTTTTCATTAAAAAATTTTCCTTAAAACTTTTTCTTTCATAGGGTTTTTAGACAAGTGTGAGAGTCTACTTTCATTAGTTTGTGTGTTATTGACAATAACTCTTTGCGATCTGCGCTTAGGCCAGAAGTTTTCTTGGTCTTTACTTGTCGTCATTTTTTCTTTTTTCTTTGCGAGCATTAAATAATAAAAAAAAACTCTTTTATTTTTTGGTTTGGTTAAGTAGTTGTAGGTTTGCATTAGTAACCGGGAAAAGTTTTGTTTTCATAAGTTCTTGGCTGTTTACTTAGGACAATAAGTAGCTCGTAGTCGAGTGAAATCCTGTTTTGAGTCTGCTGTTCAAAGATCTTAGAAAAAAATGTTTTTTTGTTTGAAATTTTGATTGAAAATTTTGTCAAGAAGAAGTTATTTTGTTTCCATCTTTTTGTTTATATTTTCTTTCATCTCTCAAAACATCACTAGTTTCACTTTCATAACCTTTGACTTAAGACAAGCCATAAAAAAATAACGATTAATTAAAATCAACTAGACTTTATGTTTTGTAGGGTCCATCAACTAGTCTAGGCTAGAGGCTTGATTTAGGATTGGAGAGGAAACTCTTCAAGGCTAAAAAACAAACATAAGAGTATGTGATAGAGAGTGTCAAAAGTATAGTATCGTAAAAGTTATCTGGGACCCCCCTCTAACACAGGGGATAAAAACGAGGTCATGTAAGGAAAGGTAGCGGAGATAACCCCTCCAAAATCAGACCAAGCGTAGTGGGGAATGCATATAGAGGGCTTGTCTTGGGATTCCATTGATTGAATTTTCCATGGAGCTTCATGGGTCTCGAATCCATTTGTGGTACTCAATCATCTTCCGGAACACTTTATTTCGATACCCTTGATAGGTTTCAGGCTTGATACTCTTCTCATTGCGGTCCACCCGACTGCCGACTGTACCCACATGGTGACTGTTTGTGTGCTGGCAACCTAGTTTCCTTTATTTTACGGACTTACACAAGTGACTACGGGGCTATACCATGATACTTAGGGTAGACATCAAACCACGCTTGTCAGTCAGTCCTTTCTTTGGGTCTCTGACCTAGGGTGGTAGACCGCCCACTCCACTGGTCATGAGGAATTTTTGGTCTTCCACTTAGAAATGTGGAGCCACCTCTTTTTAGGCATTGTTTTGATAACACTGGTTGTTCATAGTTAGTGTGAGACTTTTACAGATTTGAACGATCCCACAAGGGGAGAACCTGGGCATAAGATCTTCATGGCTAAAGTTCCCGACGATACCAACCAAGGAACCTCTTTGTAAGGGGATTCTTGTGCTTTTCCTTTCTTGGGAAACATGGGACTACCAGTTTGGTTGGGTACCATTCTAAATGTCTTGAATGCTCTTGATGCTTCTCAGTTGAGCAACTTATATCATGGGCACCATGTTGATGTTCCTTCATAAACAATGTCTTCTCTTCCTCCTTCTCTTGCCCCAGGTGAAAGTACAATTACTAGTAACCTGTAGCCTAAACAAAGTAGAAAGAAGAAGATTAGGAAGAAGAAATCACCAACCTCTAGGAGTCCTGTTGGAGAGAGGTCCTCAACCTCCGCAAGTCATGTTGAAGACCAACACCCAGCCTCTGCAAGTCACATTGGGGGAAATCACCTAGCCTCTTCTAGTCATGGTGGGGGAAAAAGTCCATTGCCTTCTAGTCATACTGGTAATAGGTCTGTAGCCTCTTCAAGTCATGTTATCGACCCATCACCAACCTCTTCAAGTCATGTTGGAGATGTGCAACCAACCACTGCCAGTCATGATGGGGGCATTAATTCTATTGAGAAACCTAGATGGATAGGACATAAGCCTAAGTTCCCTTGTAAGCTTTGCAATGGAGATCACCTTACTCATTTGTGCCCTGGCATTCCAGAGGTACAAAGATTGTGGTCCCTGTCTACAAGATCTTCTGAGGTTTCCTCACAGGCTATTCAGCCATTGGTTGAGAAAGTGGTCATGCTGATGTAGTCATAGGATGATCCCACTCCTCTTTTGAGGGGTGAGGTGCCTTTAGACCTTGTAGTCTCTCAGCCTATGTAGCCATTGGTTGAGAAAGTGGTCATGCCGATGCAGTCATCAATTGATCCCACTCCTCTTTTGAGGGGTGAGGTGCCTTTAGACAATGCAGTCTCTTAGCTTATGCAACCATTGGTTCAGAAAGTGGTCACATCAATGTAGTCTTCAGATGATCCCACTCATCTCTTGGGGAGTGAAGTGTCTATCGACTATGTTTTTAGCATTTCCAGTTCAGTACTTTTAGAACAAGGGGGCATTCCGCTTGTTCTGAGCACACCCCCTCCAAGCTCTAGGATGGTTTCCTTTGATTAGAATGATCCTTTTGAGCCTCATCTTCCTTCTTCTGCACCTTTTCAAATAAGGGTTGAAGTTAGTTCAAAAAACATTTATTGATGTATTGTGGATGAAGGAGCCTCCGCAAGTATTTTATCCTCCTCAGTTTGGAAAGTCTTGGGATCTCCCAAGCTTGTGTCTACTTCACATGAGCTTTTGGCTTTTGACAGATGTCCTAGTGATTCTTTAGGGGTTCTTCCTCAGTTGCCTATCTTGTTATGTGGGAAAATTGTCCTTGTTGATGTTATAGTGGTGCAAGGCCCGTTAGATTTCAATATGTTTCTCGGGCATGATTATGTATATGCTATGAATGTTGTGGTGTCTACATTCTTCTAGGTGATGCATTTCCCTCAAAATGAAAGCATTGTCACTATTGACTAGATGGCACCTGATAATCACCATCCTAATTCGACGTTATTTCAGACTACCCCTTTACATGTTCCTAGTGTTCGTGTAGACGCGACCCCTCCACGAGTTAATTATGTTGCATCTTATCCTCGATGTTCAATTGCTTCTGAGAAGGAACCTGTGCAATCATGTTTTCCTTCCCAAGACTTGGTCTTAGCAATTGATTCATTGGTTTATCCAATGGGGGCTTGGGAGCCCTTGCTTCCCCCTCTTGGTACGAGAGATTTTGAGGCTCCTTCTGAATATGATCTCGTTGTTTGTATATCCTCAAGCTCTCATACTTGTGATTATGCATTGATAGACTCTACCAGTCCTAGCCAGAACCTCCATCGTCAAATGGAATACGGTCAGTTTAGTTCACCCTTTGTAACTGTCAACCCTCGTTTGTGTGATTTCTCGGATTTTGAATTGCCTTCAGATGAGGTTATCCTTGAATCCATGACTACGATTTCTATACTGTGGGAGGACTTACACCATGGTTTGTGTTTCTTCCCTCTTGGGACACTTTCCAAGTTGACTATCGAAGATACCCTTGGTATGAGCCTAATAGTGGGCTCTACCTGAACCAGTTTCATACATGAGTCATAGCCCCCAACAGGTCTTCTTTTAAGCTCTTTTCAGACCCTCTAAACATGAAAATATTGTTGAGTGATCTTGTTGACCTTCACGCTCGCTAAACTGAAATTTGAAGTCATGTCTATCCGGTGGTAGTTTACCCCTTTTTCGGTCCGGATGGTCAACTATACGAACAAAGCTATTCTCTAGAAGCCTTGGTTCTCTAGAAGAGTACTCTCAGGTATGATTTTAACCCTTTTTTAGGCCCGAGGGACTAAATTTACGAAAAAGGAACCCCCACGGAGTCCATAGTTAAGCTCTTTTCAGACTCCCTAAAATTGAAAAGATCATCGAGTGACCTTATTCTTTCACACTTGTTAAAATGGTCCAGAAGAACATTCCTGACGGAGTCCATAGTTAAGCTTTTTTCAGACTCCTTAAAAAAAAAAAAATTGTCGAGTGACCTTGTCTTTATCACACTCGTTAAAATGGTTTTGAATAGACATCTGGTCAAAGCTAGTTTACCCCTTTTTCGAGTCGACTAGAATATCTTCGAAAAAGGTACCCCAGCGGAGTCTCCTTTTACGTTTTTTTAGACTCTCTAAATATGAAAAACCGCCGAGATTACCTTCTCTGGGCTTGTTAAAGTTACATCAAAGGACATTACCATTCTGTTTTTTGTTAACCACATTTGCATACCTATGTCTTTGGCCTAATGCTAGTTCCATGTTTCTCTCAATTGAACCATCTGAAGCATGCCTTATACGCAAGCCCTGTAGCACTTTGTCTCCTTGTCTTGACACCTTTGGCCCCTGGAGGATTTTTTTCGAGTGTCCTTTTCTTGCATATGTCCCTTTTCCCTAAGCATCCCTGTGTTTTGTGCACTTGGAACTAGTATGTTTGTGACACTCAATCCTCCTTTGTAACGTAGCATTCTTTTATTCTTTTTCCAAAATTATTGAAAAAGACAAAAAAAAAAAAAAATCAAATATACCCCAAAAAGAGGAAGGGAAAAGTATTTACTTTTTTATTGGCAGCACAATGAGTCACCCTTAGACAAAGCACATCTTTCCATTTGTTCTTCAAGATCTAGGATTTAATATGACCTTAGGAAGCTGTTCTCACTACATAGAGTTGTGTCCTCCTTCGTTTGGTTATTCTTCCAAACATATGGAGAGTTTGAATTGCCTCCTGCATCATGAACTTATGTCAATGCCATGCTGCCTGAGTCTCATCAATTGTCGTGCTATTGTCCAAGGGAAATTTTTACCAAGCCTGAGTTAGCCCATCTGCAATTTGTCTCTTTCCCTCATGCTCGGCCATCCTGAAAGTCCAATCAAATCTTTGTTCAAAATCCATGAAGCCTCCAGTCTGATCATCAAGATCCTCTAGTCCATGACCAACGAGTTGTCGAAGACCTCTGGGTAGTGTAGTCATACACTCATATTACACTCCTACCCAAGTTTTGAAGATTTTGAAGTTGATGCTCGAGCTCTGAAGACATCATCTCTATCCATCAGGCCTTATCAACTTCTAGAAGATAGATACTATACATGTATATCCTTTTGATTTTGAGATGTAGATCTGCTGTATATTTCTCGTGGCTACACTTTATATAGTTATATGACATGGATCTACAGTGTATTTGATTGGTACCCATGATTTTATTTCATTCCAAGCATGGGTATGCCCGTCTCGGTGAGAGAATTTTTATTTTTGCAAATGGAACCTTCCGAATTCTAGTCCCTGGGCTCACTAGTTTAGTATGTTGATAAAGATTGAGAATGTATTTCGGCCATCAAATTCTCTTCTGAACTCACACATTAGGGGGAATCTATTATAACCCTAATTTTCACCATACATGCTTACCTAACATTAGCCCATCTCATATGACTTCTTTTCCAAGCCAATACTCAACAACTCTTCTTAAAAACACCCTTTTTAAAGGCCCACGCGCCCTGCTCCACTACAACCCGCTTGTACCTACAAAATCACAAAAAATGGAAAGTTGTTGATGGAACACATAGTTTTGGGTAAGTTAACTAAACCTTTCGACCATGCATGGCCAATCATTCGACTAAATACCTAGCTGCTTCTAGCCTATAAAAGAAGGGGTAGGGGTCCCATTTGAAAAGAGGAAAATCATAGTAAAGAAACTCTACCTGAATTCGTATTCCCCTTTGCCCAAGATTCTGCAACCATTTTGTGATTTCAATGAAGAAGAGAAGAAATCATGTTAGCAGTTGGTGCACAGTAAAAGAGGAGCCCAGGACCAGATTCGTGAGCAGTGGCTGTCTTCATCATTGTAAGTTGCTTTAGTGAAGTTAATAATAAATAAGTACTTTTCCCATCCCACCATACGAGGTTTTCATTTTTTATTGCGTACATGTTGATTAAATCTCTAACCCATTAATCCTTAGATCAAATGCATGTGGAGTTCTTTGTTTGTCTTTTGTGAATGCAGGTCAGGCTTGGGAGGAGAGTTGCAGTCAAAGAGAGACCAAGTGCGAAGAGGGATCAATATGAAACACTGGAAATAAGGTATGTTCACTTGATATTCTTAACTATGTATTTTCTTAAGAATAATGGGGATTAGGTCTGGGATGATAGTAAAAAGTAGGAATCTTTAGGTCTTTTTTGCATGCATGATAAAACCCTAAGTGCTAGTCTGTAGGGGGATTTCCCACTCACAACAGGGGGAGGGGGTGTTTTCAATGGAAAATGGTGGTTCCCTCCTCGATGATATGGAAATCTCTGGTAAATTTCACTCCCCCACTTGGTGGCTTCCAAAACCACCAAGGGACCCCCACAATCACGGTTCCTGGATCCAACAAAACCTTATTCTCCATTGTGGCCCACGTCGTTTCCACCTATCAGCCTATCACCTTCCACCTATGCCAAAAATTCCATTGTGTACCTACCACCATGGAAATACACATCACCTCTCTACCCCATCAACTAATATATGGCCCCCATGTCATGTTTACGTCAGCGTATGGAAAAATAGTCATTTTTTTCCAAATTTCACATTTATCCCAAAATGCCCAATAACACATAATTTCAAAATTTATCTTTTTGGGATGCCATTGAAGCCTTACGATCAACTAAATATGACCAAATTCGTCCCTTCAAGCATTAATTTCATTTCTCCATTTGAAAATTGACTCCTTCACGTTGAATTGACCATGAATTCCTCTGTGGAAATTAGAGACTTTTCCCAAATTTTCCCCAATTTTTGTCATGGGTGCCATGGCCTCCTTGAAACTTTGAAATTCGACTATCTACAATCCCAAATTTACACAATTAGATATTTAAATTGGGGGATTTTAATCCTTGATCTTGTTTTCCTCCAATTACTCATCAAATTCCCTTAATTTCACTGCAATAATATCGTTAAACAAATTGCAGACATACTCCAAAAATTATTTTTCTGCAATTTATGTCCTCAACACTCTGGTAACTCAACCCATGCAACCTCAGTGTCAAAACTAGAGCTCTAATACCACATTGTAGCATCCCCAACCCCAATCTAGGCCACTCCTCACCAAAAATTCAAAATTTGATACCATTTAATTTTAATGATTATGCTCTGGATATGATCAACAATGCATTCCTAATAGCATATAAATTTCAAGAATAATTATAACAAAGAAACCAAAACAAAATTAAATCAATTATACACACAGTAATTAAATAATATACACACAAATACACTTATGTTTTGTAAATAAACCATCGACTATGTGCAAACCTCATACTCTCCTCCCATCCATAGACTATGTTGCTCATAAACTCTCAACAACATGTCACTCTCGAGCTAAGGCTAAATTCCATGAGGGAAAGGAATCCTAGCCAGGATAAGGTCTCTCAAACAACATAAAAACTCATACTAAGGTGCCATCTCCAACCACAAGCCTACAACCTCTCATTCCCCACATGCCTGTCCCACCCCAGGAAGTGTGCCCCTTCTCTACTCAACATTTCTTCAGCTGCCCCACTTCCTTTATGGGGCTTCAACAACAGGTCATAAAGGAAGTCTCAAAGCTCTGTAGCTAAAGCTTGGCACCCATGGAAACAATCCCCAACAATTATCTCACCTGGAGAGAGTGTTCACAGGCCTGAAAACATGCTCCTTCAACATGCACACAGGCCTTAAAACCTGTTTCGTCAGCTTACACCACCCAAGTTCACTAGTTTACCCATAGTTGAAAAATATCCCAAGTACAGATATGGTGATGGAAACAAGGTATAAATGGCAAGAGTGGATGATGGAATAATGAGAGAATGATGCATGAATAATAGGAAATGTACTAAGTTACCAGAATATATGTGCATGTTCCCAACTTGACACTTGTATGTTGGGGACTACCTTGGGTCCACTTGGGGTACGTTCCCCTACTTTTAGAAACTTAGGATGTATTTATATCCCTAACTTAGACTTTATGAATACTAATTTAATATTCCTGTTGGCTTAAGCCCCCTTGGATTAGCCCCTCTTCTTAGAATCTTATCCCCCCCCTATCCCTTTCTAGTCAAGTTTACCCCCCCAATACTCTTTTTTCTGGTTGGTTTGTAGCAGTGATTTAATTTTATTAATATCTGAGTGTGATTACATGTTACAATGATAGGCTCACTAAACTTTTAGCATCTGGATCTCTAGCTTAATAACCACGCACGCACTCTGGCCTAAAAACATATATACAAAGGCACTCTGACCCAAAATATCTTGGCTCACCAACCTATATGTACATTTACATTTACACTATCAATTGGGGTTCAGACTAGGGGCATTACATTGGGTTTTGTTGTATTCTAATGCATAGTTCCTTTTACTCATAATATATTTCTCCTACATCTTTACAATGTTCAACCAAAACTTCATATTTTCAATTTTCAAGATATTATGAGCACAATTAATTCACAATAAGCTGCTCATCATTGTGCTTCTTTTACTTCCATTTAGAGAAAGTAGAAATCATTCAACCACTTTCCCCATTTTTTCCCCTAGGCTAACTACTCTTTTCTCTTAGTAACCTCAACGAAGGAAAACGTTGCAACTGCCTCCATGGGACCAAAGTGTTACTGTGACCCAAAGCATAGACACCTCCCTAAATAGAGTTATAGGGTGAAGAGTTCTAAATTGATACTGTATTCACATTGATATCATTCTTCCAATAAGGGTCAATAAGAAAAAATCTCAACAGTTGCAAGCATTTATCAAAAAACCTATAGGTCGTTGCTTGTCCAATTTAGACCTCTTTTGGAATCCAACTAAAATAAGAAAATATTGGAATTACAAAAGAGAACGAGGACATGAAGAAATAAATGTTAGTGATTGTATTCTCATGTAAGTAATATGCAAGAAAAGATATTAACCCAAATTTATCTATTTTACTTTGATCTATGCTTCATAGAAGCATTTATTTTCAAAAAACTATGTGAATTATATAGGATTAAGCTCATGTTTGCCAAAATTTGTCAAAATATTTAGGAGAACAAACAAGTGGAAAATATATTAAATTTCTTAAAAAGTTGAAACAACACGGGAATCATATTACTTTCTTAAATTAATAAAAAAACACAGTGAGAAGGTTCAAATCAACTCACTTGATTTGAAATCATAGAACATTCTGACTTCATCCCCATGCAAAATTTCATGCGCTTTGCAATGTCAGAAACAACATAGACCTTTTGAATACTATTGGAGACATCGCTCATGTGAATTTCCCTCATTTCTTTTCTTGCATTAGCTAAGAATATCCAGATGGGGGACTACAACAAAGGAATCCTGCAACAACTATGGATTCATTTTATATAAGGAACAAACCACGAGACAATCTCCAAAATCCATTTTGTACTATATTAGGCCACCTCAACTCCAGGCATCGGTTTCTTCTGAAACCCTAACTTGTTGTTTCAGACATAGCATTATGCTTATAGTGTGTCACTCAAGGATGCTAGCTTGAAGACTCCAAAGGAAAAATTCCAAGTAGAACTTAAGTTGACGCTTGGATCTATGGTCTTGAACTTCGAAATCACCAAATTCAAAATTCCTTGCTTGAAGAAAAGCCAAAGTTTGGACTATAAGTCTCATGTTCAAATCATTTCAACTAAAAATAATGAATCTTATCCCATACAAAGGATACCTATGATTGGTTGTAATAGAAATTGATTTTGTGCTTAGATCCATAGCTTGTGTTCATAATTCAAGGGAATAACATAGATTTCAAACCAAGCCTATGCACACTACTCAGATAAGATGTTTATCACTTCAAAAAATAAAATTTAGAAGCATTTCGATTATATTTGTCATAAGGGTTTAAGCCTTAAGAAAACACATATAAAATTCTACAATTTAACCCCTTAAGACAACATGTTTATCTTAGTGATGTTTAGCCTACATCAACCAGTCATTGGCTCATCTTTGGCATCGATGTTCTTAAGGAAGGTTTGATGATCGTAGATAAACTAAAATGTTACAAAGAAGGAACTTAATCCTTATGCAAATGCAAATCCTTATCACCAACAATGTACCATGATATAAAAGTGCAGTTTTAAATATTTGGATCATGGTTAAATATCATAAACTCATACCAAGATTCCTAGCATGAATATAACATTGTAAACATGAACTATTGAATTGAATCCCAATATCTTAAGAATTTAAGACCTAAGTTGTTCACTAGGCTAGGCATTCATTTATTTCCAGAGGTATTTATATGTCAGATATACCATTCCAGATTTATATTCAATATATCTATTTATCTACAATGCAAGATTTATGTTAAAGCTTTATTCTAGATCTATATTTCAAATCTACAATTCTATATTTATATCCTAGTTTTATTCTCAAATATTTCCAGAGACCAACTTTATTTCATATCTGTATTTATCTTACTTAATTGAGAAGTCCCATAGGTATTGAGGGTTGAAACCTACACTCTGATACCATATCCCTGAGATTTATGATTTATGATTGTGTTTTAGAATTTATGAGGAGACCTATATTTGATTCATATTCTTATGTCAGAACCCAACTTCTTATAACCATTTAAATACATATATAAATGCCATGACTTGCAACCTAGATCTAATAAAAATAGAGATACATGATTTATGATTACGCAATTTATAAGGAGCATGTGGTGAGTAACTTACCTAAAATTCGATGGAACAAACTTACCTGTGACAATCCAATCCTTGATCTCACATGTCTCAACAAAGTATGGGGGATGACTCTCCTCCCAACCAACCCTCAGTCATCATGATTGAGAGACCTCGAGCCCTCAATCCCCTACTCTGTCAACTCTTCTTAGCCTTCTCCTCAAATTTCCCAAGCAAAATGAGATGATCATTTTCTCCTTCTCCATTCTTATATAGAATCCATCCACGGTAAAGAATACAATCCCTAGGATTCATTATTTAATATTTTATTATATTTTTAGGTTTCTTCATAAATTGTTGTTATTTATTTTACCATTTTATTTTATTACCCAAATATTTATTTTTAAGTACTTATTATGATCCCTTTGGGGAAATCATTATACTTCTTTATTTCTTTATTTAATAATAATATGGGGCATGAAATACTCCGTTCCTTCAAGGAACTTAGTCCCAAAGTTAACATTGATTATGTTTCTTATGGGTTTTTAATTAACTCCCCATATCTTCCACAACACCCTCTATTATCTCTCTGTATATTCCACAACACCCTCTGCTGGACTAGTATAAATCCACCTAAGTGACTACAACAAACATCGAAATTCCACATGACATCACCAGGGAAGTGATAATACTCTCTAGCTTTTCTTCCAGACTTTTAGAACCATGCTTAAAGGCTTCCAATTTATTTGGAGCCCCAAGGATCAAGACCTCATCTGCCTATGATGACACATGGTCCAGTACTCACATACACCAGACATCTTGAAAGGTTGACCTCAAATCCCTCCACAACTACTAGGTACAATCCCCAAGCATTGAAGTCCAATCCCACAACACCACTAGTGAGCAACACTCTAACCATTATTCAAGACTTTGACATCACAACTCCAATACAAGGCATAAACAATACTTGCATAAGTAGTTGATTGAGTTTTCCCCAAGCCATAACATGTTACTTTTAATATTATCCTTCATGATTATGGGCTCCCATGAGGCCATCAAATAAATCAGCTCTCTCGACCACTAGTGGATTTCTTGACAATCATCACCTCACAACATGCAACAAATGCATTAATTATAATTATAATATCAAAATATTAAATAAATAATCCACATGCTAACTCTTGCATGGCGTCATGTCATCACCACATACTTATTCATGTTATAATAAAGCATCTTATCATAAAATAATTCCATGCAATTACATCATGTCATCACATAAGTATATACTATGATAAGAAATCTAACCTAACATATCTTTATAAACAATATAACATTACATAGACATAATATATGGAACCACATGTTATCATAACATCATGAAAATGATAATCATCTCAACACATATCACATGGAGAGTAATAAAATATCAAGAGTGTTCTTATCACAATTCATCAACAAAATCAAACTTACTAGACTACATAAATACATAGTGAATACTATTTTTTATCTCTAACTTATCATCAAAACATCCATCTAGCGCATGGATATACTAGGTTAAATTTAACAACCTGGGATGGATCATTAATACTATGAGTGCCATGTTCTCATAAAGAGACCAACTATTTTTCGACAATCATTTCCTCTTTTTTCAACAAGAAGGTTGAGAATTTAGGGGATATGTATAATCACCATATCAATATGCTAAAGTTTTCATATAATTTCCTTGTCTTAATACACAATTTATCTTCAATTAAGTCCCAATCAACTAAATCCACCACAATCAAGGAAATTATTCTTACCAAGCAATGAAATTCCACAACACTATTAATGGAATTAATAGTATCCCTTAAATAATCAAAGTCCAAATCAAATTTCCATGTTTATCATGACATTAATAAGTGTATCCACTATTGATTTACCATTTTGTTACTCTATATTGTAGTGTTCTATATATTTTTTAATCATTCCCCAAGTTGCTAACGTCACCTTGCATCCCTGGGTCAACCCATTCAAAGGGTTGTGCTAGCACCAGAAGTCACCTCCATATTGTGTTGGAAGTAAGCCCAGTACCCATTAGAGTTTTATGTCACAGGTTGGTTTTAAAGAGGTCAAATGGGCACATACTCAAGATGATATCATTTTAACTCAGAAAACTAGGCCATAAATGCATAGGGAAGTGAGGGCCACAACTAACTTCAGTCAAGAAATTGCGTTTAAATGTGAGCAGAGGGAAGAATTAATGAGAAAGGTGAATGAGACTACTATGGGAATCAGGCCTTCCAACAGCTTAGAGAAGAAAATATCAGACTCAATATCACTCTTGAGCTCAAGCTTCAGACACTGCAATATGTCCAAACAACACAACTGTAGAAACATAATGATCAAACCTCCATTAGCCTTCAAATACAATGACTCGACTGGATCTTCCATGCCCGAGCCATCTAGTGTAAGAGGGAAAAGACAACACAGGGAATTGAGTAAAACTGATTATGATGCAACTATAATCAAACCTACATTATAACAACATAATAATCCTCGAATGGATCATCCATACTCGAGTGTTTCAACACAGTATGAACAAAGAGATGGAAAGAAGCTGAATTATATTAATTTGACAGTCTCAAATCAAAATACACAACCAGAGATTCATCAAAAACTTTACAATTGGGAGCCTAGCTCAACCATCGACCCTAAAAAATATCAAAACTAAGTATTTATACTTAGAACAACTTGCCACCACCGAGAGTGTGACCTGGCCACTACAATCAAATCTTTGTGCCTGCATCTTCTTCTGTTAGTATGTACTTGCATTCTTCTGTCATACGCGAGCTCAGATCAGTATGGGATTTGCAGGAGAATCCACTGACAGGGGAACTTTGGGCTGACAGTCTGCTCCCATGACCAGTTCTTCCATGCTTTCTATTTATGTGGTGAAACGAGGTTTCAACCACCTTCCCCATTTTCATTAACTACTTTCATCGGGATCAGGGTGAGGCCTGACACCCATGAATGTTTTAGGTGGTGCCCATGACTCATTCAAATTGATCTCGACATATTGAAACCACGTAGATCTTCTAATGAGACCAAGATAGGCTATTCGATCTTTGCGTAGCTCCATTCTCTTTCCCCACGCGACCGCGGGTCGTGACCTCATGTTTATCCATATGAAATCTCAAGATTTTGCATTTCAGGAGTTTTCACTCCCCTTGATTTCAAATATCCCGATGCTCGAAAATGGGAGACGAACCATATGGATCAACGATCGAATTTTCCTTGAATCTAATGATCATGATCATAACCTCAAACAAATTTATTCGCCTATCGCTCAATTAGGTGCCTACCTTTCTTTTGGCCACACTTTCCATATGCCCCTGGGCTGTGATCATGGGCCTAATTCCCAAGCGTTTCAGGATTTCGCATTTCACAATTTCTCACTGTATTCCATGCTGAAATATCTGAGTCATGAAATCACGATCGCTTGGATCGGGTGACATACATCTCTTTGCATTGGATGACCCAGATCATATCGACATTTCAGGACCTCGTACCATCGACACTTCTCACCTTAGCCTTCCCGAAAAGACTTTCTCTGTGGATCCTATGCCATGTGTCCTTCTAAAATAGATGACCCAGATCATTTCATGACTTCGTGTTTCATGAGTCCTCATGACTCTGCCCTTTGACTTCTCCATTCTATGGGTCAACAACGTGCTAGTCTTACACAACATGTCCTTCCAAGGATCAACAACTAGGATTGGCCTCACAATTTCAGAACTTTGTTTGACACTATACTTTGTGTAACTCTATGATCCCGATTGCCCAATGGTCATCGATCCAATCTTCCTGGTGGATCTCCACCGTTGAAAGTTGATCTTGCTCGTTCGCTTGATTTGAGTCCATATCAGACCACTCTAAGTGCTTCTCTTATGCTTATGGCTGCGACCTCTATAATTGAATACTTGGATGACTGACTAAGGGCATAGGAAGGATAAAGGATTAGTGACAAAGACGAAGAGAGAGAAGTGATCGACCTCAGAGAAAACATAAAGGCTTAGGGCCGACACCTCTTAGGCAGGCAAAGGAAGAAAACTATAAGCCGAAAGGAAGAAACCTTATGATTGGGTCTGCAAAAGGAGGGGAGACAGGAAAAATTACAGACTTAGAAAAAAACCCTAGATTCACAATAGTCTGACAAGTTTATGTGGTAACATTTGGCTCCACAGGGGATGGCATGCTCCCTGTGAGATGCCAAGAATGAGCAGTTCCAGTGCCTTAGCTTTGGGCTATGGAGTCATGCTCAAAAAACATCTTGCTGAGGATTAAATGCCTACAAGAAAACTTTCCTAAAAACAAATAAAAATACATGGGATCCAGGAGGAGCTTATTTATGTACATTCCTAGACTAATTGATTTTTACAAAGTGCTAGGTGAAAGAAAACTTCCACCATAGCCATTCAAGTAACTTCCTAACTGGAATCTCTTTTACTCTGTCAGTGATTGATAGCAAATGATGCAACTATGACAGTAGGATGATTACATCCTTCAAATTTCCTCCAGATGGAAATGGTGGGATAAGACTTGGAGGCTTCAAATCATGGAGGAAAATAAACTCCATGTATTCCCCTATAGGCTCGTAGAATGAGTGAGAAAATTTACTGGGCTAGTGGAAGAAAACATGCTCTATCCCATAGCTATTCACACATGACTGAATTTCTCTAGAAAACATAGGTGAGTGAACGACTGATGCAGGATGACTAATCCCAGGTGATGGTTTCTCACTCACAGGCTTAGGGAAGGATATAAACTGCTCATTTGGCTCTCCCTCTTCTTTTTCATGGCTCTCCCAAGGGTTAGAGTCATAATCATCATAAACAGGACCCATGGGAAAGATCTTCTCTTGGTCTTCTGTAGGCCCAGGATGACTGATTTCCACAAAATGTTTTCCTTCAATGTATAAAGGAAAAGGTTCTGTTGCATTCTCTTGGAAATCCTTCATATCCAGCTTAGAATCTGATTCAAAGATGTCATACATGGGCCGATTGGTACCAGGTGCTATCTAATCATTTGGATCCTCCTTTTCTCCTTCATGGCTTTCTCAAGGATCAGATTCATAATCATAATAAACATGAACCATGGGAGGGATCTGCTCTTCATCATCTTCGCTGGGATATCCATCACAAGTTTTTTGTTCTTGACCAGTATCTAAAATCACTTCTTTTTCATAAGCAGGGACACCAAGAACGTCTTCTTCAAGGACTAGAAAATCCTTTGTGCTCCCTTAAAATGAGCAGCAAGGACGTTCTGCCTTCAGTTTTCCTAATTATGCAGAAAGTGCTTTTACCTACTCCACCAACTCAACCAGGGCATCTTCTTCCTCCTTACAACCTTCCTTCTCACAACTTTCATTCTCACAGCTTCTATAAGATACTGCCATATCTGGAACACAACTCTTATATCCCTCACAACAATTATAACAAATTAAATCAGAGGAATAATACCTTTGACAATGCTTATTAAAAGCTGGATGAAACTGTTCTAGGGAGGAGATGCTTGGAGTGGGCAAGGATCGATACCACTCATGAGCATCCCCTTCCAATGAGAACATGAACATCTTCATAAGTACATCCTCATGATGTATCTCCCACTGATGCATGAGTTCATGAAACTCATGGAGATGCTGAGCAGGGTTGTCCTCTTTACACTCTTTAAATATGGGCAAATAATCAACCCATCCATATGGAGTAGGAACAAAATTGGGAAAACCGGGAACAATAGAGAAATTAAAGGGAGAAAACCTTCGAGCTAAGATCTTTTCCATTTCGAACAAGTGGAGTCGCCATTCGATCCCTTAACCATGGAGTCTCT
The DNA here is from genome assembly GCA_009831015.1 of Picea engelmannii. NCBI lineage: Eukaryota > Viridiplantae > Streptophyta > Pinopsida > Pinales > Pinaceae > Picea > Picea engelmannii. The sequence continues at coordinate 456,478 of ML782207.1, forward strand.
AGGTGAATGATATGAAAAATGAGTGTGTCTGGTCTTTTTTCACCATCAAAGACTAGATCTGATCGTTGTGTTCTCCCAGGGGCTATAGCTGTAGCCATAGGCAGCCACACTGAAACAGTGGAGTCAAGACAATGGATTCATCTCAGTGGAGTCGCCAGGTGCAAGTGAAATATTCAATGGTTCTAATATCTGATGCACCCTCAGAATCAAAAGCTCGTTGTCGTTCTACGTAGGGAAAGGTTTTCAATTTCGTCCCCAGCAATGATGCCATAAATGTTAGCACCAGAAGTCACCTTCAGATTGCGTTGGAGGTAAGACCAATACCCATCAGAGTTTTATGCCACAGGTTTTTTTTAAAGAGGTCAAATGGGTGCAGACTCAAGATGATATTATTTTAACTCAGAAAACTAGGCCATAAATGCATAGGGAAGTGAGGGCCACAACTAACTTCAGTCAGGAAAATGAGTTTAAATGTGAGGAGAGGGAAGAATTAATGAGAAAGGTGAATGAGACTTCTATGGGCATCATGCATTTCAGCAGCTCATAGAAGAAAAGCTCAGACTCAAGATCACTCTTGAGCTCAATCTTCAGACACTGCAATATGTCCAAATGACACAGCTACAACAACATAATGATCAAACCTCAATCATCCTAAAACTACAACAACTCGACTAGATATTCCATGACCGAGCGATCTAGTGTAATAGGGAAACGAAAACATAGGGAACTGAGTAAAAACTATCACGATGCAACTATAATCAAATATACATTATAACAACATAACAATCCTCGGCTGGATCATCCATACTCGAGTGTTTCAACACAACATGAACAAAGAGATGGAAAGAAGCCGACTTCTATTAATACGACAATCTCAAATCAAAATACACAACCAAAGCTTCATCAAAAACTTTACAATCGGGAGCCTAGCTCAACCATCGAGCCTAACAAAATATCAAAACTGAGTATTTATACTCAAAACAACTTGCCACCACCGGGAGCATGACCTGACCACTACAATCAAAGCTTTGCGCCTGCATATTCTTTTGTCAGTCTCTACTTGCATTCTTCTTTCAGACGTGATCTCAGATCAGTATGGGATTTGCAGGAGAATCCATTGACAAGGGAATTTTGGGCTACAGTCTACGCCCATGGCCAGTTCTTCCATTATTTCTATTTATGTGGTGAAATGAGGTTTCAATCACCTTCCCCATTTTCATTAACTACTTTCATCGGGATCAGGGCGAGGCCTGACACCTATTGGGGTCCTATAATTATAGGCAACTCGATTCTTCGACTATGGATTTGGCGTTTCCCCCGTGATGAAGACTTCTGGTTTGGTTGACCCCCTTTTTTCCCCTCCATCCATTTCACCCGATCCTCCATCATCCTGTTGCATCCTTCATCCTCTGTTGTGCCTTCACTCCCTTTTCTTTTCGACCCATTGAGTATGCCTCACCTGCCTTCCATCCATGAATAAATGAACTTAGGATAATGAACAAATAATGTTAAAGGGTTAGTGATATTATCTAATATTTGTTAGCCTAACAAAGTTGTTTTGATAGGATAATTTAAAATAAAATAATTGTTAGACTAACTATTAATTAATTAATGATTAATTAATTAATTAATTAACAATTAGTTAGTTTAATAAGTATGTTAGTTTTTGGATTAAATAAAACAATTAAAAATAAAAACAAAATATAATAAATATATATTAAAACATTAAATAATATAATTTTTTTTTATATAAAACAAAGTATTAACAAAACATATAAACAAACATTTAAAACAAAAAACCAAACAAAAACGTACAAAACTATATAACATAAATAAAACAAATACATAAAACTTTAAAACAAAACATGTAATATAATAATATTAAAAAATAAAAAAACAAAAACACTAAAACTAAACTATCCTAAGTCCTACCCACCCTCTACCTCCATGCACACCTTATACCTCACGTCCCATCCATTTCACATTAAATAAATCAAACGGATATAAAACATTCCAGACCCACCCTCACCATCCGATGTTTAACGAGAGGGGGGGGGGGGTCCGGAATGATGGTTTCCCAATACC
>ML782207.1:469795-484225 GCA_009831015.1 Picea engelmannii
ACAGGCTCCAACCTGCATAATAGAGAACACCTGTTCTCCCTAGCACCACCCTGCCACCCTAGTTTCTCTGGCTGCAACCAGATGGAAGCTACAACTTCCTGTGTTCAAGCACCCACTTGAACTTCTGAGGACAACAGTCCTCCTGATCACCTCCCTACCTCCCTAAGATATCAATGATTAAATAAGAATTCAACTTTACAGATAAATCAGTTCATACCAATTTTACTTTGTTCTGTAAATCTTGTCTTCTGCTGCTTGCTCTATCGTTCTGCTCTGCTTCTTCTCTTCTCTATCATTATGCTCTTCTTCAGCTCTGCTCTATTGTTCTGCTATGCTTCTTCTCTGCTCTATCATTCTGTTCTTCTACTCTGTATTTCATCTGCTCTGCCTGTCCTTTTCTCCAATCCTCATATACAATTCATTTCCTTCTGTATATCGATCAGACTTCATCCTTAACTCCTTCTCCTTTCTTCTTTCTAACTGTTTCGTTCTTTTTCTATTCAGAACAGCAAACCCAATTCAGTCTCTCTCATTTTCTTTTATACACGATTCCTTAACGATTCCACTTCCCCTTCCAATGGGAAATCCGAGGACATCTGTCTTGGCAACTGAAACGCTAACCAATTCGTCATCATCAGTCCGTTTCACTTAACGGATTCATAACTGAAGCGCTAATGTGTGAGGAACAACAGCAACCCTCCGATCAATGCTTGATCCAACAGTTCAGATCCCATCAGGATTTCACTCATCGCAAATTCGACATTCTCATTGTTGATATGCACATGTACTCGGAACCCCCGATTCTCCGATTCCCGATGTGCTCCTTTCCCGAGCTTTAGCCCCTTCTGGCTACACAATGGTCCATGTGACCATCAACATAAGACCTCGGTCAAGCCTCTCATCGGGGTTTCGACATTTTAAATGTCATCATACACATGTCTATAGAATTCCCGATCCCCGATTCTCCGATGACGGAGATCAACGGTCCAGATCTCATTGTTATCCAATGGCTGTGATTACATCGCAAAATCGCATATCGCGATTTCAGAGTTTCTGTTGCAGTGTGTTCTTGACATATCAAAGTCCCGATTGCCGATGCCTCTGCCGACATCACACGTGATTTGGCACGTGTTAGATCCTGCCACGTGTCACTCTGATTCATGAATTGTATGTTCCTGAAGTGTTAGATCTGCCTGACACCTGTCATTCCCTGGTTGTGCCACGTGTCCCTGGGTGACGTGGTCTACCGTCGTGAGTTGGATCAACGGTATAGATCACATGTTGATCTGACGGTGTAGATTCAGTCGGGAGTTCGCATATCGCGAAATCGGGATTTTTGTTGCATTGTATTCTTTGCATATTGAAACCCCGATCCCCGAAACTCGGATGAAGCCTCCTGTCTACAAGTGGATGGTCCCAATCTCTTCTTGATTTAACGACTGCAATCAAATCACGAAATCGCATATCGCAATTTCAGGGTTTTCGTTGTCGAGTGAACTGGACATCAAAGTCCTGATCCCCGATTCTCCGATGGAGCCTCCAGGCTGCCACATGTCCACACGAATAGACGGTCCAGATCCCATCGGGATTTCAACTTGGCTTTAACGGCTGTGATCAGATCGCGAAATTGCATATCGCGATTTCAGGGTTTTCATTGTCATTGTTCACGAGACTCGTGAAACTCCGATTCCTGATTCTCTGATGAGCAAAATCAACGGTCCATATCTCAAGCTTGTTTTTAACGTTTGCGATCAAATCGCAAAATCGCATATCACGATTTCGGGGTTTTCGTTGTCGAGTGAACTTTGCATATTGAAATCCTGATCCCCGAATCTCCGATGGCTTATCTCCCTCGCAACTTCTGCAGATCTGATGGTTGTCGGCCTTTCAGGAAATTTGGATGGGATCCAACGGTCACTGGATCTCTGTCTTCCTTCTTCTCTGTAAACTCTTGCTGCGTGCATTTTCTTCAATACTGTTCCTCCTGAGATTTTACGTCCGAATCCCCAAGGGGTTTTATCCTTCTTATCCTGCCATCTCCATTGTTGCCATTAATGACAACAACCATCAACACGTATTCATTGCTTGTTCAATATTTGCCAACACATAGTAATAGAGCATAATTTATTGGTGAATACTCTGCATCTGATCCTTTGGTAATCCTTATGTTTTCTTCTAAAGCTCAGTTTATGAATTCTTAACTGCTCATTTTTTCAGTTTTCCTCCCCCATTTCTTCCTCAATCGACACCATTCAAACTTAAGACTATCCAACACCTGTTACTATCTTTCCCTGTGGAGACATTTACCTCTAGATCCGACTTGATCATTATCTTATAAACAGACCCTATAGCCCAATGGTGATCTGAGAAACTCGTCAACCACATCCTCATCTAAATATTTCAAAAACACCAACCCCATACTTGCATAACTAGCCTAATACCTATTAAAACAAAGTTATATTAGACAGAGAGATCCCTCTTTGAGTCTTGGAGGGCTAGATCCAAGACTCGAAGTGGTTTTGATGTTGCCTCTGTGACTGCCATCACAGCCTTGGGAAAATTACAGAGTGCTAACAACACCCATGAATGTTCCAAGCAATTTCCACGACTCCTTCCAATTGATCTCGGCATCTTGAAACCACACAGATCTCCTGCTAAGACCAAGATGAGTGCTTTGATATTTTGCGCGGCTCCATTCTCTTTCCCCATGTGACTGTAGGCCATGACCTCGTGCTTATCCGTATGAAATCTTGAGATTTTTCATTTCAGGAGTTTTCATTCCCCTTGATTTCAAATATCTCGATGCTCGAAAACGCGAAATGACCCATCTGGATCAATGGTAGGATTTGCCTTGAATTTGACAATCATGATCATCACCTCGAACAACTTTAGTCTCCCGTCGCTCAATCAGGTGCCTACCTTTCTTTTGGCCATGATTTTCATATGCCCCTGGGCTGTGATCGTGGGCCTAATTCCCAAGCATTTCAGAATTTCGCATTTCGCGAGTTCACACAAGTCACAATCCACTGAACTGTGATTTGGCCGTAGGGGCCCAACCCTATGGCCAAGCCATTGGCGGGAAGATCCATTACCACACTCGATTACTTCTACTTTTCAATTCAACCCTTTGTGCTTAACCATTCTGAATTCCTATCCATTTGTTTTGTTTCAGTGACCTCAGAGCGAACCTCGAACAATAAGATTAAATGGAGATTTTATCATGTACTTAATTTATTAGATTTCATTTATGTTTTATAAGATTTTATGTATATTGGGATGTTTTAATGAAAGTATTGTTCATTTTTTTGTTCCCAAAAGTACAATGTTACTTAGTATATGCAAATTCATGATATAATTTTTTTATTAGGTAGTTAATTTTTAACATATACACATTTTGTTATTTAAATGTTACTTAGTATATGCAAATTCATGATATAAATTTTTTATTAGGTAGTTAATTTTTAACATATACACATTCTGTTATTTAAATTTAAAGGTAGTTTTTTTATTTAACAAATTGTACTTTTTTTATGACTTTTTGTTGAAAAAAATTATATTATTTATTACACCATAGTCATAGTCATTATAAGTGGAAAATAAAGAGAAGTTATAAAATGTTATATAAGTTTTTCTATATTTTATACAAATTAATTAGAATTATAAATCAATAGATTGTGTCTACATAAACCTTTAGGATATGTAAGATAATGAGATTTTACACAAATTCAAACTCTAAAATAAGTTGTTYTACATAAAAAKAAATTYCAAATATAGAATTGAAGCCTTCATAKAAKTCACAATTACAAGTGAGATAAAGGATGAGAATGATGAAGGAGATATGAGGAATGAACATCTCAAGAAAGGTGTCCCAAAGAAATCCATTACTTTAGAAAAATTATCTAAACAATTAAAGTAATTTAATAACTATGGCTATAAAGTAATTACATTTAAAATTAGTAATTTGTTCTTTTTAAAAATTTTAATGTTAATATTCAAATCCCATAAAATATTCCTTATATGTCTTTATATTCAAATTCGAAATAAATACATAGGAATGTACAATTTGGAGAAATGAAAAGAATGCTAATAAAAATGGTTCCATTAATTCCTAATTATCATAAGTGTGAATATGTACCACATCTATGACCTCTGTCTGCATGGAAGACATATGTACCACATCTATTATGTGAAAATGTAACAGGAATCAATAGATCATGTTTACAAAAGTCTCTAGGATAACCAAAGGAATAAAATTTCACACAAATTCAAATCCGAGAGTAAATTTTCCTACACAAATAGGAAGCCCAAAAGTAGTGTGGAAGTCTTCATAACATGTGCAACTAGAAGAACCATAAAGGATGGGAATGAAGAATGTATATCCAAAATTTGTAATTTGTTCTTTCGAACTCTAAATATTAATATTCCAATTCTAAACAACATTCCCTCGAAGTCCTTATAGTGGAAATTTAAAAAGGAGTGTATAAGGAAGTACAATAGATTATATGGAAAAAACAAATTTATTAATTGATTATTATTAAATGTGTAAGCATGTACAATCATTATTACTTATAAATCCATGTTATATCCATTTACACAAACCTAGATAGTCTCAATCTAGCAATAAGTTCATGTACATCAGTAGTAGATATTGCACTTTACATATCAAAATTCCATATAGATAATGAACTTAGATATCGATCCTATCCTTATTTTCATATTTAAGAGGAAAGTTTATATCACTATAAAGTGTTCAAGAAAATACACACAAAAAAAACAAAACACTAATCATATCCACAACCCTTTTTAATTAGCCAAAATTTATTTTCTCACAAGTTTGTACCTTATAAACTTGTATGTTATACCTAGGATAAACCCATTGTAAATTGAATTGGCATGCCTAACTTTGATTTTCATTTACATGATATTAATATGTAAATATATTATTGAACTCAATATGAACCCCTTAAATTTGGTAAATTCAAATAACTTCAAAATTATTTAAAAAAGAAAGTCAAAACTATCAATGCACATATCTAATATTTAAAAAATAAACAAAAAGACTCAATTGAAAGAATGAAAATATAATAAAGGTGGAACAAGAGAATATATACGCTTTACACTTAAATTCAACTTATGTATCTTTCCTTCTATACTGGGAAGTAGTTTCATTTGCATAAATGTGCAACCTAAAAGAACATAAACTAAATTTCAAAATTATACTCAATAACAAACTTAAGAAACGATTAAATAATTAATATTTATTAAGAAAAATTTATAGGATGAGTTAATTCTCAAAATTATGCTCAATAACTATATAAAGAATTTATCTAATAATTGATATAGATAAGATAAATTTGCAGGGAAGTGGAGAAGCCCAATAACAATCATATTACAATGTTGTTACTACCTCTACTCATTTTGAACTCATAGAATTCAAAATGACAACCATTGTAACTTAGCATCCCCAAAAATTAAAATAATCTAAATTTTTGAAAAGATCAACATTTCATTTTATCCAGGTGAAAATAAATTCATTTTTAATGAGGTGACAAAATATGTTGCAATAGGTGATACACCAAGAGCCACATAGAAGGAATGTCCATACACATTTAAGTTTGTTTAAATGAAAAGGAAAAGAGATGAAAGCTATCTTGCAAAAAGGTAGAATTCATTTTGTTATAAAATATAAACAACCATGAGTAAGATGGAATCGAATTGCAAAGAGTGAATATGGCATTGTACTTAACAAAGAATAATATAGTGTCATGTTATATTATTGTAGTTCAAGAACAATAATATATATGGAATACTTATTTCTTGAGTGCGTCGTATTTTTTAACACAATTTCGTAGTGTACAAGAGTCTTAAAAAATATTATTGAAAAGAAGTATCACAAGTGACAAAATCCTTAAGAATGAATTGAACAAATAAAACTAGGTTCAAAGTGTTTGCTAGCAAACATTTACACTAAGAATCAACACTAAGATTCAAGATATTTTCTATGAATAGAAAATCTATATTACTTTGTTAATGTTGGTATTTCTATAATGAGTCAACCTATTCATAGATTGATTAGGTTCAAAGTGTTTGCTAGCAAACATTTACACTAAGAATCAACACTAAGATTCAAGATATTTCCATGAATAGAAAATCTATATTACTTTGTTAATGTTGGTATTTCTATAATGAGTCAACCTATTCATAGATTGATTCCATTTTAGGTAATTTGTAATGGTCATTAGCCAAGCTATCAAGATTCCTTAGGTTAGTGAGTCGGGCCAAGCTATGATATATGATGAATAATGTGAGTCAGGCCCCATACAAATCCTCAAAAATTCATGAGCTCACTATTACTCCCAATTGGATACTCTGGTAGGCATCCCAAATTGTAACATAAGGGAATCCAAACGTTTTGTATTTTATAAAATTTTCATAAAAATTTCAGTCTGTCTAACTTTTTAATTCATTTTTTTTGTATTTTATAAAAAATTCAAATATTTAGGAATTCAATATATAAATCCATTTTTACATATGTAATATTAGAGTATCATAAGTTTCTTACAAAGTTTAGCTTGCAAAGTATCTTACAATGCCTTGTTTACCATTAAATTATATTAACTCTCTCATAAGTTATGTTGTTTTCAATCTTTTTGCACTTGATGCTACAAAACATTGGTTGTAGGTTTTTAATAATGTGAATCTAGATTATAAAATGTATTCAAAATATTTTGATGATATTAAATATCAAGGTTGTACGGTTTTAATAATGCAAGTAGATTATAAAGTTTATTCAATATTGAGGATATTGAAAGAGTCCTACACATGAAATGATGTTCTTATTAGATGAGATTCTCATATTATAAATAAAATCCATGTTATACCTTGATCTATAACACCTTGAATACCATTGCACCACTTCTCAACAAGTGAATACATATGGTATGTTTGTTGTGTGTACAAGGAAGAATTCCCTCAATCCCTTAGACATCTTGCATTTACAAATGTCAATTTTCCCAAGGAGTCAATTCCTTTGATTGTTGATGCAAGGAAAATGACATGGAATGTATTTCATCCAACCACACTACTTTGGGCATGGATGGCCCTATATTATTGGATTTAATTCCCAGATATATGCTCCCTTAGTTATGGCATCAAACACAAATTTCATTCAAAAACTCAATGATTAACATGATTATATAATTCACGCCAAGTTTTGTATTTTAATGTGTTCTTCATTTCATAACAAGAGAAATAAATATTCATTGCTAAGAGTCATTTATATTTGGACTAGATTGACAAAACACATATTGAAACCATCTAGTGATACCTAATGATAATGGGTAAGTAAATCTCCCCCTATGCCTCACATGTCCTACATATTGTCATGAGTCTTGGTCACATCTCTGTGTAAGACATTATTGACCTACTTGTGTAGATTTGGTTTTTCCTTGAAATTCATCTGATCAAGATTCATTGATTGAATTTCACTTTTTTCAGTCTCTAGAACAACCAAATTCAATAGTCACTTTTGATATGGATTCTCTTCCAAACCATAGACTCTTATCATAGTAAACTGCTAAAAAAGAACCAGTCTCCCACTTTGGTGGTTTTTTCCAAAGTCTTCCACTTTGGTGGTCTTTTCCAATTGTAGAGACCCTTTGACTAAAGGAATAATTATAACAAATACTTCATTTTGGGTGATGAAGTCTAATTTATATAGATAAAAGAGTCTTATATGGGAACTAATTATTATACTCATTTATTACTTCACACATATTGACCAAAGTTATTGAAGGCTTATCTTATTGATGATATTTATATTCATATAATTTAACTTCAAATTGACAACTTATTAATTAAATTCATTAATAACCTAGACATTAGTAACTAATGTGTTTATTGAACCATAATATGGGATTTGTGTTGGATATGTAGGCATAGCTAGCACATACATATCCCACACGTAGACGATAATAACAAGTGATGTTCCTTATATGCATATTTTTAAAATGTTCACAACTAATCATGCATACAAATAAATAAAGTAAATAAAACTTCAAATAATCTTTATTAAAGAAAAATAATAATTCAACATTCATCCATCTTTAAAATTGAATTATTATAATTTAAACATGGTAGGAACTATGTGAGGAAACAATGAATCATAATGTTATGAGGGCCATGTGACCTAACACTAGTGATATGCCCACTCATAGTAGAAACATTTTCTAATGAAAACCCATATCATATGGGAGTTTTTATGTTAGAAATAACATTTTATCCCTACCTTCTAGTTAACAAAAACTCTTCATAAGTATTGATATTTCATTGAATTTTGATTTAATAGTATTTTTAATGGTATATCAATGTTCTGTTGAGTGATCTCCTTCTCCATTCTCAAATTATTTAGCCAAGAATTGAAATCTTTATGCCAACCCCCATTAAGCCATAGGTGGCTTTGAATAGAGTTTGAAGAAATTATAGGTAGCATATTTTCTTTCATGTTAGTAGTCTCTTGTGCCTGTACAATAGGTACCTAGTTTTAGTCATTCTCTTAATGGGGAAATAACTAATTATATGAGGATAGGATAGGTTGTATGATATTAATTATAAGATTATAAATTATAAACACTTTTGAATTTTCTCAGTATTTCTCCATGATTATACAGAAATGCTACAACCCAAATCTTCAAATCCATATATAATATAACAAGATTGATGAGTGTCTCAAAAGGGGTTTATTTTTTTCCTAGAGCCAAAATTCATATGATTTACAATTGTTTTCAAGGTCAAAATAGGTTTTATATTCTTCATTAATCATTTTCTCAATGCTATAACTTCAATTAAACTTGTGATTAAGGTAAACTCCAAGACATTTATATGAATAAACTTCCTCTAAGTTGTTAGTCATATGATTTACAATTTTTTTCAAGGTTAAAATAGGTTTTCTATCCTTCATTAACCCTCTTCTCAATGCTATAATTTCATTTAAACTTATGATTAAGTTAAACTCCAAGACATTTATATGAAGAAATTTCCTCTAAGTTGTTATTGGCATGTATCATAAAGGGTTAGCATATGTAGGTGTCAACTTCCATTAATTTTTTATTATATTTTACCTCCCTATGATAATGGTGCTAGCCATATGGGATAGTAAGGGATAAATACCCTTTTTCCAAGGATGCTTATGAAGCAGGAAGGTGATAAAAGTGGAAGAAAAACAAGAATGCGGGTTGGCTAATTGGAAGGAGAAATAATTCTTTAAAATTGAAGAGGACTTAAAACTACTTTATTTGTTATTCACATATTACTTTGTTATGTCCTATCGGTGTTGTTTGTGAAACTTTGGACATGGAGGGATATGATGTTAGGTTTAATAATCAACAACAAATAAACTTAAAACTATATCAAGCAAGGGAGTTAGGGAGTTTATAGTTAAGAAATCCCTTAGTGGAAATATGGTTCCTTTATGTAACAATTAGGTATAAATCCCTTAGTGGAAATCCCTTAGTTTATAGTAAAAATAGGTCCCTTTATGTATCCCTTAGTGTAAATCCCTTAGTTTATAGTAAAATTAGGTCCATTTATGTAACTTTAGGTGACTATAAAATATTTCACAGTTATGTATTTAGTTCAACTATATCCACAACTATCCAACAATTTGTCCTTAAATATCTCAAGTGATCCAAATATATAATATAGCATTTGCATAGTTCACATGTTATATAATATAACATTATCACAAATATTGCATTTTCTCCACCTCATCTTAATTTATATTAGGAATACAAACAACCCTCAAACCCATCCCATGTAACATGACAATAAATGAATTAGTATAAAAACTCAATGACATTTAAACAATTCTAATGGGAAGTTGAAAGCAATGACATATAATCCATGTTCATGCAAGACCTTCACCTCGTTGTGATTAAAACATGGGTGTGTGAGGTTATGAAGATTAAACTCTTTTATTTAGGGATTCTAAAGAATTACATTATATGTGGTCTTTGGGGATCCAACCATAGGGAACTTTTAATGAATCCACTTGCTTGTTGTTTTTCTGAATTGATTTCCCTTGGCAAACCCAAATTCTGATTTCAATAACTTGTTTGTGTGGGTTTTACTGATTATTATGAAAATATTTTGGTTTTATCTTATGTCCCTTATCCCTTTAGTCATCATTCCTTGCTTGAGCAGTCGGTCAGGAGCCGAATCGAAGATCGTCACTTCGTTGTTTAAAGACTTATAGATTCAAATGCCCTGCTTTTTTGTGCATGGATGATGAATGAAGGATAAGAATTTGCCCTGTTATCTATCCCTTATTTATCTTTTAGTTGATTGATTCATGGATGAATTTTTAGTCTTTGCGTCTTCTTCTTTGATGTGCATTGTGAATGATAAACCTCTGATTTGAATGACAGTCGCTTGGCGAACCCAACTTCTAATTTCAATGAATTCTATGTGTGGGTTTTATTGATTATTATGAAAAGATTGTGGTTTTATATTCTGTCACTTATCCCTTTAGTCATCATTCCGTGCCTGAAAAGTTGTCTAGGAGTCGAATCGATGATCGTCACTTAGGTGTTTAAAGACCTATAAATTCAAATTCTCTACTTTTATATGCATGGATGATGAGTGAAGGATAAGATTTTTCCATGCTGTCTATGGACCCATTACTTATATTTGAGTTGATTGATTCATGGTTGAATGTATAGTCTTTGCGTCTTCTTCTTTGATATGCATTGTGAATGATAAACCTCTGAGTTGAATGACAGTCCCTTGGCGAACCCAACTTCTGATTTCAATGACTTCTATATGTGGGTTTTATTGATTATTATGAAAAGATTGTGGTTTTATCTTCTGTTACTTATCCCTTTATTAATCAGTCCGTGCCTGAGTAGTCAGCTAGGATATGAATCGATAGTCATCACTTCGGTGTTTAAAGACCTATAGATTCAAATGCCCTGCTTTTCTGTGCATGGATGATGAGTGAATGATAAGAATTTGCCATGCTGTCTATGGAAACCTTAATTATCTTTGAGTTGATTGATTCATGGTTAAATGTCTAGTCTTTGCACCTTCTAATGAGAGAGTACCTCTGTGTCTTGATTGATTAAAACTTTGATTTATCTTTGCGTTTTTAATTGTTTGAACTTGGGTACATCTCTACATTTTTATTGATAAAATATGCATTGTGGATAGATATTGAGGAGAGATGTCAATACGGGTTTCTCCAAACATTCCTCACAAATGCTCTAGGTTGTCCCAATAACGAAGAACACGAACTCCTTCTTCGACTGAGACTCTGAGTGAGCAACAACAATCTCGTTAAAGGAGATTTTCAAACGAGTCTATGAATAGATCAACTGCAGAACCTGCTCAAGCAAGTGCTATGGATGCAACCTTCTTATATAGGTTGCGCATCGATACTCCTACACCTGAGAATGTAGGTAATACCTCTGGACAAGAGAATATTTCTCGTAATTTTCTTTGATTTTGTTTATTTTTGTTGTATTTAAATTTATGTGAGGTTAAATCTTGAAATTACTTTCAAATGTGTGTGTAGACAATCAATTTAGAGAAATGAATGACAATGAAAGAGAGAGTGGCTTTCACAAAGATTCAAATGTCAGTGCAGAGGGTGAAGGTGGATTTATGAGGCCATGTTATCAAGAAACAAAAGATTACATGCCTACGTCCACCTATCCTTCAGATGTTGGTGATGAACTTCCCTAGGAAGGGAATACTGAAGCAATGACACTTGAGCGATGCTCAGGTGTTTAAAAGAGGTTGGAAAATGATTTGATGGTCTTGGAACTCCCTCAGGAGAGCAAACAAAACTTGCAAATTGTTTTTCATTGAAAAACTTTATGGATGCATATCAGAAGATGGGGCTAACCACTAATAATTTTGTCGATCTAATGAGGTGGAGAAAGTGAGAGGTGATGGGTCCTGATAAATGGGTGGCAGTAAAAAATTGAGTTTCAAAAGAAGACACCATTTCCATGTTCAATTTCAAAGAGGGCCCAAAGTGGAAGATGTTGAAGGTGCAATATTTTAAGCACCCTGACTTTGTAGGACATATGTATAACAGATTTTTGGCAGCATATGAGAAATTTTCATGGAACGATGACATTCCACACTATTTTGAAAGACACTTTTTTTGCATAGTTTTTCTTGCACATGCACCCTGATTATACTATTCTACCATCCAAATATTAAGGGATAGTAAATGATGTACATATGATCAAAAATGGGCATATCAAAATGCGACATTGTTGAGGCCTCCAGAACCTTTAGTACCTCACCCAACAGGGGAATTTGCTTCACTTTCAGAGTTGCAGGCTACATCAGAGGTTGGAAAAGAGGCCAGAAATGCAATCAGGAAAATTTGGAAGCTATGTTTTATGGTGTTGATGTTGGCATGAACCGTCAGCGAGTGGAAGCCAATTCCCGAGCCACATTTGTTGATAAAACAACTGCGGAGTTAGATAAAATGTTAGCAGAAGATATTTTGGAGTATGCAAAATTTTGCCAGGATGGTTGGAAGAAGGTCATTGAGAATGATGACCCAAACCGCAGATTGGTATGTATTCTATTTAAGAAATTTTTGATGCATTTTATGATAGTTTACTCTTAGTTCTAGATTTAGATAGCATTGTCTCTATAGAAATAATCGAGTTCTTCTTGCCATTAATTGTAGTTTGGAGATATGTTAAATGAATCTTTAGTAGGTAAGGGACTTGATTCGACAAGTTTAAATTTGGATGGGTTGAATCATGTATGTGTTTTCTAATAGTTGTTCAATATCCACTCTTTTGAATAAGAGATCAACAACATTTATAGTTTTGTATAATTGTGAATACATTGAATCCTAGATTTAGTTCTTAGTTGTGTTGTTCACAGATCCCTATTCCATCTCCTACTACTTGGGCAGGCTTGGCTCAATTCTCATTGGGAGAGTTTGAAGAGGGTGGGAGATGACAGGTATCATTTAATGTCTTAAATCCATTTAAATTTAATGTGTTATAATCATTTAAATATAATTTTTTAAATTTTCAAATTTGAAATGTGTTAAATAGGCTAATGTGGAGAAGAGAGTACCTGAGAGTGTGCTCAGGAGGGAGATTGGGATTGAGGAAGCAGAAGAAGCACCCAGATTAGGGAAGGATGTGTCCATTCAAGATGATTGATAAATGTATGTTCTTGACTTTTATCAAATTTTTGTTTTCTCAAATTTTTAGTTTAGCCTTTCCTATTGAACAGTTTGATCAATTATTTTGAAATATATAGAACCCCTAGATAAGTTTATCGTTGTATTAAATGGTGTACATTCAAAATTATTTAAGGTTAGATCATGATGAAGACCAAATTTTGAACTTGAACATGTTTGAATATTTGAGAACAAACTCTATCCCACATCCGAAAAGAGAAAGTTTCTAAATTTTCCTCGATTGCATTCCTTGCTTTCTTGTCCAAGAATGACGTAGTATGGAAAAATTTGTGTTTTCTACATACAACAAAGTGAGGTCCTTCTTGCTAGGGTATTGTCAAACTCTTAACAAAATTGGTTACTAATCACAAGAACCAACATTCAATTGGATTTACAAATAAGCTCACACATATTGTATATGTGAGCTGGCTCACATAATTTCAAAGAACATTTCATTATATCTAATATGAATACATCCCATTTAAATGGTTTTTGAAGAATGACTTAATATACATGTGCAGATTTTTGTTTTCTTCATGTATATGCAAGATTATATGAGAATATCTATTCCATCGAAGGAAGAGAAGATAAGTATTTTCCGGAAGAATGGTTTTTAAAATGAAGATTTGTGAACTTTTTTAGATAATAAGTAATTTTTTGGAAGAATGACTTAATATGGAGATTTATGAGTCCTTTAGTTTGAAAGGGCATCATGGAATTTGATTATATGACCACTGCAGAAGAAGAAGAGAGAAGTATTTAACTGCTGTGGAGATTAGTATTTTATTGTTGTGTAAATATGATCAAATAATATCACCTGGGATGAGAATTTATGAAGGATTTGAGACTTTATCAACAAAGAGAATTTCACCTGAAGGATTTT
Organism: Picea engelmannii; assembly: GCA_009831015.1. Taxonomy (NCBI): domain Eukaryota; kingdom Viridiplantae; phylum Streptophyta; class Pinopsida; order Pinales; family Pinaceae; genus Picea; species Picea engelmannii. The sequence continues at coordinate 483,895 of ML782207.1, forward strand.
GGACTTTATCCACAAGGAGATAAGTATTTATTTGGAAGAATGACTTAATATGGATATTTGTGAATTTTCTTCATACACAATTCTATATTTATTTTTAGATTATTATCTAACTCTAACTCACAATTTGTTTTACCAAGAACACAATAACATCACCTGGGATAAGAATTTCACCTGAAGGATTTGGGACCTGTTATCCCCGATATCTAGGGATAACTAGGAGATCATGTCTCGAGGCCCACATGATCCTAGACATGGAGTACGAGAGCAGATTGACTTGAGCATGGCCCTTGAGGGCCCACCTTTTCTTCTTCTCAGCCAGACTTGTCCTGTC
>ML782207.1:496511-515764 GCA_009831015.1 Picea engelmannii
GATAATGATGAACGTCCATTGAGACCAATTGGTCTATCAAACCTTAAGAAGGTAAGAGATTACTTGATTTCTTTAAAATTGTATTTTTATTCTCATAAATCATTGAGAGAAGCGTTCCAAGATTACCATGGTTTTGATGACTTAGGAGGTTAGAAAGGTCTGTATCGTGGAAAATATTTTTAAATTGGGATCCAATATGGGTATATGCATGGAAATGTAAGAGGAACTGCTTTTTATCTTCTACCTACTTAGTGTCACAAAGATGACATATTCTTTCATCCAACGATGTTTTGGGAGTTTTCCAATGTCCAGTTTCACTACGTAGCTCATGAGAGATTGTTCTTATTTTAGCAATGTTGATTTTCTTCTTTGCACTTCTCAAAACTGAGAGGTAATTTTGATCTTCTAAATTAGTGTTGACCACCTCCTTATAGTATCTTAATTTCCTTTTATCCACTAATTTTTTATCACACCACATATTCTCCTTAAATTTATAAGTGACAATATTTTAATATTATTGATATTATACATGATGACTTCTTATATTCCACAACGATTTAGCCAAGATTTGGTATCTTTATTCCTTCCCCACTTGAGCCGCTAGTAGTTTTGGCTAGAGTTTGAAGCAATTTTTGGGAGCCTCTTGTCATCCATGTTGTTTATCTTGTTCTCGTAGGTTAGGTATCTAATCATAGCAATGATCTCAATGGGGGAACTGCTTGTTTCTATGAGGAGGATAGGATATGGTGTATTTACCTTAATTTTGAGATTAAAAGTTATGTAATTCTTTTGGATCTGTTATATTTTTCTCCAGGATTCTCTAGATATACGACAACCCCAAACTTCACATCCATATAAGATAACCAAAGTGACGAGAGTGTGAAAGAGGAGTTTTTTTTTATCCCAAATCCAAAGGTATGTTTATTTAAAATTGTTTTTGAGCCCACAATAAGATTTCCACCCTCCATTTATCCTTTATTCAATGCTATAGTTCCAATTGAGCTTATGGTGGATATAAATTCCAAAATATTTGTATGAAGGCACTTCCCCCAAGCTATTGTTGTCATAAAAAAAAGTATCATACGCGATTCTTTTGGATTTAATTATCATAACCTTTGTTTTGTTAGTGTTCATAGTTATGCCCATGCTACAACACAAGTGCTTAAGTATTATTAGTTTCTTACCTAGGTCATAGGGACTCTTCGCCATAAGAAAAATATTGTGAGCATAAAGGAGGATAATGACTATACTAGCAAGAGTCGATCCAACACAACTTGCATCCTCCAAACAATCTTCTAACTTATCAACGTAAATGTCGAAAAAAGGGTAGGGGATAGGGGAAAACCTTGCTTGACTCCTATACTACAATTAATTTCTATCAACCAATGCTCAGTGTTCCTAAACTTGGCAATAACTTTCTCATATAACCTTAATTCAACAACTCTTAACTCGAAAGGGACTTCAATATCTTCTAACCTATTCCAAAGGTCACTCCTAAGAACAGTGTAAAAATATTTTCTAAAATCAACAAAACAACAAAGGAGATTGGTCTTATCATTACAACACTCCTCTATAATGATCATAAATGTAACAAGGTGGTCCATAGTGGAATGATGGCGTCTAAACCTAGCCTGGCCTCTAGCTATTTTTCCATGGATTTCTAGCCATGTACCAATCTTTTTTTCCAAAATACTTCTGTATAGCTTAGCTAAAATGGGATAATAATAATGTTCCTATAATTAGAGGGATTCTTTTGTCTTTGCTTTTAAAAAATAGGTACAATGAGGCCTTGATTCCAAGGTTTTGGGAAGCCTTGCTGGATAACTAAATTGAAGAGATTATGCATGCGATGGATGAGGATAGTTCCTCCAATTTCTAATATTTCATCTTGGTAACCTTCGATGCCATTATCTTTTCCTTTTGAGAGTTGATTAACTCCAAACTTAATGTCTTCTATAGAAAAAACTTCGTCCTTTGCAGAGATATTTGACATGTTGTCCATGACGTTAGGGGATTCATAAATATTTTTGAGGTGTACACTCCAATCCTTCAAGGGAATCTTATTATTTTCTTTAGTTTTATGAGTTAGAATTTGCCTCCATAATTTCTTAGGATCTATCTTAAATAGGTGCAAAAGCTTCTCTTGCTTTTATTTATATTTTATTTATTTTCTGTTTAATTAATGTTTTGTATATATTTATCTTATCATATTTTAAAGATGCATTGGAGGCATCCCTAATGGATTTTCTATCAATTTTACATCCATTATAATACCAAGAGTTATTTGTATTGTTTTTCTTTTTATGTAGCACCTCAATAGAGAAATTGTTAATTGAAGTAGAGAGGGTTGTTATAAAATTATGATAGTCAGCTTTAATATTGTTTAGATACAATATGAGTTTTAAATAATTTCTTAAGTCTTTTAAGAAGAGATCGACTTTCTATGTGTCAAAAAGTAAGTTCCTTTGGTTTTCAAAGTGCTCCTCAATGGAGCTTTTGTGAATGGTAAAGTTAAGAGTTAGGGTTAGAGGCCTATCATTAGAGTCAGGTTCATGGTCATTTAAAAGATCAAAGTTTACTATTTGGTTGTGTATGGAGATATATGATATTACATAATCAATAACACTACTACCCAACCCCTGGATACAAGTAAACATGTTAGAATTTGGAAACTTCTTTGGACCATTTCAAATTATTAAATCTTGAGAACTACAAAGCTTGAGTAACTTAGTACCAAACAAATTCTCGATTATGTCTTCAAAGTTTCTTTTGTAATTGTTAGCTAAAACAAGGTGCTCATCTAGCCAAAGAGGATGAGGGTTGGATTCATTACTTAAAACATTAGCTTGATTGGATGCAGTTCTAGCATGAAAGTCTCCTAACATGAGGATACAACCTTAATTTTTTTATATTGTATATATCTTTCTCTAAGCTTTTGTAGGGACAATTCTTATCTAGATTGATTTTTGTATAAAAATTAGAGTTAATAGGTGAAAAATAACATATTTCTATATAAATATTATTAGCGTTAATATCATGTATCTCCATCCATATGTACTGATTGAGAGGATCTTTCTTATGAAGCCAAATGTGAGGAGAGACGTTCATTTTTAATCTTTGTTTTTTTTTAATTACATTTTACTTTTGTTTTGTAATAATTATTTTGAAAAAATTCTTAAAGTTGAAAAAAAATCTACCTTTTTACTTTTTATTGCATTTTTAAAAAGAATTTCTTTATACATTTTTTTAAAAACTTTTTCTTAAATTAGTTATAATGATGTTTTTTTTTTCATATATTTTTTAAAGGTTTTTTTTTAATTGTAGTATTTTTTTCCTTTAATAATTTAAAAGAAGTTAGGGGTATTTTTTTTCTATCTATTAAATTTTAATTTTTTGATTATTAGTTTTTTTTCAATTTTTCTTTTTATAAATTTCAAACGTATTTTAAGAAAATAGTTAAAATATGGGATTTTAGAGCTAGAGTTCTTGTCAAGTTGGTAACCATGTTGTACATGAAATACATTGAATAAATCCAAATTAAAGAGAATAAGCACTAATAGAGTAATTTTTGACTTACTGGGTTTGATTGACAAAATGACACTTTTGTTTTTCATTGCATGTGTTGTTTCTTGAAGGGAGGAGAACATTGAGTGTAAAATATAATGCATTTTGGACCTATATATTGCATGTTGCAATCTACCCAAGAAATTGTCGAAACAAAGAATGTGTCCAAAACTTGAAATTAACTATTGCTTGAACCACTGTAATCTTCTAGCCAAACCACATGGAATCTCACTTAATAAACCTTCCCCACTACAAAACTATTTTGACTAAAGTGATTTGAAGCTCACTACCCAAGTGTTGGTTTAATGCTTTACCACTGATAGAATTTTTTTTGTCTAACTAAAAGACTTCTTCAAGACCGCAAGAACCACTATGAAAATCATTTAAGACCCACTCGACTTCTTCAAGAGTGAGGCATTGATGCAATACAATATCCACTCCTTGAATATATAGGACATCTCTGATGAGGATGTATCGAGAGGATTTATGGTGGATGCATCATCGATCATCGTGTGAGAGATGTGGGCCAAACTTATGGGTGTGAAGGTAGGTTAAAATGTTATTGTAACATGGGTGATGTTATGATATTAAGAAAACGTGTTCGTCCAAAAAGTTATCATTAATTGGCATGTCTTTGGTGTCAAAGACGATATCTATGATAAATTCAACGAGGATGAGTGCCTTATTACTTTTGGGGGTTATGAAATCTAGATCGAATTCTTGAAGAGTTATGATCCAATAAGAAAACTTATCATTGATAAGTTGTCGACTGAGTAGGTATTGTATGGGGTTGGAGTTTTCAATGAATTTGGCAATTTGAAGAAAAATGTAATGGCATAGCCCTTGGACTATGTGAATGATTGGTAAGGATAGCTTCTCCTCATGATTGTAGTTGAGAGGAGGTCTTGATAGGTTCTTTCTCAGATAGTATATGAGATGATCATGACCATCCTCCCTTTGTTGGAATAGCACTCCAATGATATAAACTTTTGTAGCGGATAACTAAAAGGTAAAATCCTTATTAAAGTTAGGGGGATTAATCAATGAGGTGTTTTAGAGATAATTATTCAAGTAATTGAAACCTTTTTGTTCTTGATCATCCCATTGGAATGGGATGCCTTGGCATGGAAATATTAAGAATTTGTGAGTGCAAGTTGCATAATTAGGCAAAATGCATTGTAAGAAGTTGGCAATACCCTATAGAATTTGTAGTTGGTGCAAGGTTTTAGGGGGTTTATTTTGCGGATAACTTGGAATTTTAGAGGGAACACCTTGATTCCTTGTTGGGAAATGATGAAACCTAATAATCACCCGATGATGCAAAAGATGCACTTGAGGAGGTTCAAGTGAATTTTTTATTTCCAACATCATTGTAAGACAATGTAAAGATCTTATAGGTTTTGTGATCACTTATTGGACAGGTCTATGAGGTCATCAAGATAAGCCAAGATGAGATGAGTGAGGTCATGAAAAAAGTAAGTCATGGTGCACTAGAAGGTGGATCCATCATTTTTTATCCTGAATGGAATAACATGATTGGAAAAAGTGCCCCAAGGTGTGGTGAAAGTGGTATTATACTTGTCTACATGGTATATTTGAATATGGTTATACATTGAGAATCCATCCATAAAAGAGAGGACCTCATGCCCATTGCATGAATTGTTGACTTGGTCGATGAACATGGTCGGGAAGTTTTATTTGGGACAATCTTGGCTTAAATCATAGAAATCAATACAAATGCGGATACTACCCTACTTTTTATTCATATGGATGAGGTTGGATATCCATGATGTGTATGTGATGGGGAAGATGAAACTATATTTTTGAAGCTTGTCGATATTTTTCTTGATGCCCATGGATGTTAAGCCCTAAATAGTGGCTCATTACCCCTTAATTGTGGCATATTACATTAGTAATGTTATTTTATTTATGTCGGCTTTAATCCATTAGTTGTAATTATACCTCCTAGTCTCCTATATATACCAAGGAGATATTTTCATTTGGAATCATCTTGTAATTGAAAATTTTATGTGCGAATAAGGAGGTTTCCCCCTCGAAGAGGCTTATTATCTGAATTTATCTCTTTTCAATACGTTTAGTACTTATTATAAGGTTTTTCTATGATATATTGATATTTGGTTCCTAACATATGGTATTAGAGCTCAAGGTCTTGGGGTTTCGTTGCTACATTCGAGACACCTTGGCATTTTTGCTATAAATTGTTTTTTGCAATGATTAAGAAGGAACGACTTGGAGGATATTTAGTAGAAGAAACAAGGTACGTTGGGTTAACATTTCAGCTCTGGTGGCCTTATTCTTTCAGAGATACAACCTTTCTAAGATAGGGTTCTGGAATCATCCTAAATTGAGTCATTGCAGAATTTTTGCTATAATTTTTTTTTCTGTAATGTTTCAGACCCTGAACTCCAGGGGCTATTCACAGAAATTAGTAAGGTATATGTGGTAACAATTTTAGCTTATTGGTCATCTTAAATTTGTATATACACCCTGTGGAAGATAGGGTATATGACTAGTCCTATTGACTAGTCTTAAGCAGGTGTTCTGGGTAAAACAATTAGAACTTATTACTAGAGTATCCAAATTGAGTGAGACTAGTTTCATTGGATATTGGATAGACCATAGTAGTTTTGGTACAGGTTTCAAAATTTTATATCAATTATCTTGTGTGGGGCATGCTATACAAGTGACATCTCCTAGAAAGGAAACAAAATCAACAAGTTGTGGGGAAGTTACCGTAAATTCCACTTGTCACATCAAATTTTGATTAGACCTGTGGCATTGTAGAGAAGAAATATCAGAGACCTACAAAAAATAAAATTTCATACTCAGAAGGGCCGAAATTTTGGAGATACAATAAAAGGAAGATTTTCTAGCAGAACCACCTCAAAATCACGGTTTAAAGTGATACGTGGCCAACATTCCACCAAAAAAGGGAACTTATACATCAAATAAGCCTCCAAAAAATCCTACTTGGACTCTTGATGAAGGTGAAGAAATGCGTAGGGACATAAATGATTTACAAAAAAAGACAGTAACAAAATATGAACTACAAGAGATGGAAGCTAAGTTGGAGGCAATAAATACTAAGATGGATGGTCTAAAAGAGGAGATCATGGAAGGATTGAAAAATTTCATAATAGAGAGGACACCTGAAAGTGAAAATGTATCCCATGAAATTCATGACGAGGACACAAGCAAGGTGAATCAAGAATGGAGAAACTCCAACTTTCGGTTGAAGACCAACCACATTCCTAAGATTTATATGAGGAAGTTTGGTGGCAAGAACCCTATCACATGGATACTTCAGATGGAGCAATTCTTTGATATACATAATGTGCCACATACAAAAAAGGTACGAATTGCTTATTTATATTTAGAACCCAATAAATTTGTATGATATCGAAGGCTTTGTTCTCACAAATCACTTGTCACTTGGACAATTTTCATGGAAGAAATGATAGCACACTATGAGGATACAAGGAGCAATACCTTCTTTGGCCAATTGATAAATCTCAAACAAAAGGGTTCACTTACAGAGCACATTGAGAAATTCCAAAGATTGAATATAAAGGTAACAGATATTCCACATTAGAACTTGATTGATGTATTCATATTAACTTTAAGGGATAACATTCAACATGAGGTTCACGTTTGGGAACCCAAATAATTAGAGAATGCATTTAGGGTGGCAAGAAATGTTGAAAGTAAAAGAATGGCTATGGCTACTAGAAGGACCAATCCTAACATCTATAGACAGAATAATTATCCTTCTTCTAAAACAACTCAACCTACAAGGTTGACACCTCAACAATTGGAGGAACGAAAAGCAAAAGGTTTATGCTTTAATTATGAAAACAAGTACAGTAAGGGACATAAGTGTGATGAGAAGAAATTATTCTACATAGATTGTGAAGAGGAGGAAGAAGAAGAACAAGAACCATCTCAAGATGAAAATGTAGAAGCAATTTCACCTGAAGAGTTGACTCCCACGATATCTTGTAATGCATTGGATGGAATTAGCACTCTTCAAACCCTCAAGATCGAAGGATATGTCAAAAATAAAAAGGTAATTGTCCTAATTGAGTCTGGCAGTACTCATAATTTCATTCACTATAAATTAGCCAAAGCTCTCAATTTCTTTGTATATCCTGCACCAGAGTTTCAAGTAATGACTGTAGATGGAGGAACTATCAATTGCTCAGGAAAATGAAATAAGATTAATATTACTATGGGGGAATATGTAATGAATAGTCCAATGATTTCTATACCCATGGGTGGTGCTGATTTTTTACTAGGAATCCAATGGTTACAATCATTAGGAACAATGGATTTTAATTTTCAAGAACTTTTCATGAAATTTTCATTGGAAGGAAAAGAAAATGAGTTAAGAGGTATCATAGGGAAACTCGGTAAGGTGATAAGCTTTAATGGCATGACAAAATTATTGAAAAAGGGGCATCGAGGGGTTATTGCACAACTATGCTCACTATATGTTCAAACATCTAAGCCATCTATTCCTCTAGATATCCAAGGGATCATTGATAAGCATTCCAAAGTATTTGAAGATATTCCCAAAGGTCTTCCACCTAATTGAAATCATAATAATGATATTCACCTAATTCCTGGGAGTGTTCCTCCTAACATCAAGCCATAAAGATACCCTTATGCCCAGAAGAGTAAAATTGAGTGCATGGTTGAAGAAATTTTAGAGGTTGGCATTATTAGACCTAGCCAAAGTTCTTACTCTGCACCAGTGGTAATGGTATTCAAGAAATATGGCTCATGGCGTCTGTGTCCAGATTATAGAGAGCTCAACAAGATCACTATTAAAGATAAGCTTCCCATTCCCATCATTGATGAATTGTTGGATGAACTACATGGACCAATCTATTTCACAAATCTGGATCTCTGTTCAGGGTATCATCATATTAGAATGAAGTAAGAAGATATCCCCAAAAAAGAATTCCGAACTCATGAAGGCCATTATGAATTTTTGGTCATGCCTTTTGGCCTTACAAATGCACCTTCCACATTCCAAGGGTTGATGAATTCCATTTTCAAGCCCTTCCTTCGAAAATTTGCATTAGTATTTTTTGATGATATACTAATCTATATAAAGTCTTGGGAGGATCATGTGCGACATGTTGACAAGGTGCTACAACTACTAAAGGAGCAACAACTATATTCCAAACCATCCAAATGTTTCTTTGGAGTGAAGGAGGTAGAGTATTTGGGTCATATTGTACATCATGAAGGTTTCAAGGTAGACCCTAACAAGATTAAGGCCATGATGGACTGGACGATTCCCAAAACATTGAAGAATCTTAGAGGATTTTTGGGTTTGACAGGTTACTACCGCAAGTTTGTTCGGAACTATGGAAGAATAGAAACACCTTTAATGACACTAAATAAGAAGGATGCATTTTCATGGACTCCAGAGGCAACTAAATCTTTTCAACAACTTAAAGAGGTGATGTGAAAAGATCCTGTCTTGACCACTCCAGACTTCACAAAAACTTTTATTGTGGAATGTGATGCCTCAGAAAATGGAATTAGTGTTGTCCTAATGCAAGAAGGATAGCCCTTGGCTTTTGAAAGTTGACCACTCAAGGGAAAGGAATTACACAAACCCCTTTATGAGAAGGAAATCATGGCAATACTACATGCATTGAAGAAATGACGTCCTTATATAATAGGTAGGCACTTCAAGGTCAAAATAGATCATGATTGTCTTAAATACTTCTTGGAACAAAGACTATGTTCAGAAGAACAACAAAAATGGGTAACTAAGATATTGGGTTATGATTTTGAAATCATCTATAAAAAAGGGAAGAAAAATGTTGTGGAAGATGCACTCTCAAGGAAGGATGAAGATGCTAAGGCCTTTCTTTGTGCTATCTCGATCATCCAACATGATTGGATAATAGAAGCAATGGATGAATGAAAGAATGATGAAAAAGTGTGGACTCACATTCAAAGGTTGCAGCAGGATTCCAGTACATAAGATACATTGACATGGAAAAATGATTCACTATGGTACAAAGATCACTTATATTTATGTAAGAACTCCCAACTCAAACAAAAGGTACTATTGGAATTGCACACCTCTCCAGTAGGAGGGCACTCAGGATTTTTAAAAACCTACCATAGGGTTAAGAAGGATTTTTTTTGGGATGTCCTTAAAAATGATGTTCAAAGGTTTGTGGCAGAATGTTTGGTTTTCCAACAAAATAACGTGGAAACAATTAAGACCCCAGGTCTTTTACAACCATTAGCCATCCCAATTCAGCGCTGGGAGGAGGTTTCCATGGATTTCATCACAGGGTTACTGAATTTTGAAGGAAAGAGTGTCATCATGGTGATTGTTGAGAGACTGACCAAGTACACACACATTTGTGCACTCTCTCAACCCTTCAAAGCCAGTACAGTTTCCATCACATTCATGGAGACAGTTCAAAATATGCATGGTAGCCCAAAGATTATTGTAAGTGACATAGATCCCTTCTTCACTAGACATTTTTGGACATAATTATTTTCTTGTTTGGGTACTCAATTGGCTCATAGCTCATCCTATCATCCTCAATCTGATGGACAAACCAAGATAGTGAACACATGTCTAGAAGGCTACCTTCGTTGCTTTGTCTCTGATAAACAAATACAATGGTTCAAATGGTTACCCTTAGAAGAATGGTGGTATAACTCTTCCTTTCATACTGCAACAAAAATGACACCATTTATGGAACTTTATGGATAACACCATCCTTCCATCACTTCTTCTCTAAAATAAAAATATAAAGTTCAACAAGTTCTCCAAATATTAAAGGACAACTTGACCATGGCACAAAATCGAATAAAACAACATGCAGATCAACATCGTAGTGAAAGAAGTTTTAAAGTAGGGGATTGGGTGTTTCTAAGACTACAACCATACAAACAAATGTCCCTCAAGCAAGCCAAGAAGGATAATAAATTATCACCAAAGTACTATGGCCCTTATAAGCTGTTGCAAAAGATTGGTACTATGGAATACAAATTGGAGTTGCCTGCATATTCACAAGTACACCTAGTTTTCCATGTTTCATGCTTAAAGAAGGTTATAGGTAACAAGATCCCAGTTCAAACTATATTTCCAGAACTTGACGAGTAAGAAAAAATCATATTGGAGCCTAAAGCCATCACCGACACAAGAATTCACCAGATGAAGAATAGATCCATTTCAGAGTATCTCATTAAATGGAGGAAACTACTAGTTGAAGATTCCACTTGGGAAGATGAATCTTTTATACAAAAGCATCCAAATTTACTCAATCGTTGTAGACAACAATTGTCTCAAGGGGAGGGGCATTTTAATCCCTAAACAGTGGCTCATTACCCCTTAATTGGGGCATATTACATTAGTAATGTAATTTTACTTATGTTGGCTTTAATCCATTAGTTGTAATTATACCTCCTAGTCTCCTATATATACCAAGGAGACATTTTCATTTGGAATCATCTTGTAATTGAACATTTTATGTGGGCATAAGGAGGTTGCCCCCTTGAAGAGGCTTATTATCTAAATTTCTCTCTTTTTCAAGGCGTTGAGTTCTTATTTTGAGGTTTTTCTATGCTATATTGATATTTGGTTCCTAACAATGGATTTGGAGCGATGAAGGGGCCTTTGTTTCTGCGAGATAGGGGATGCATCAAGCCCTGTGTCGATATGATTTTTGATGATGGATGAGTCGATGCTGGGAATTATAACATATGACCAAGCAAAAACATCATGAAACTCTTGAAATATATATTTATATGTGATTACCTCCTTCACGGAAGATGTTGCTCCTACAATAATTTGTTATTTAACACTTGGGGTTACCAATATGTCCACGTTGATAGTGGGAGAAATGTTGGCCATGTTTCCCTCTTTGAAATAATCTAGGGCTATACTTGGGTTTTTAAACCAATCAACATGTCCATGGGGTATGAAGTCTTTGGTTTTGATTACGCATACCACTGGGGATGGGGAAATTTGAACTCCTCACGTGGGAGGAAGAAATATCGATGATGCGTCACATTATGTGGGTGGTTAGATGATGCCACTGCCTCTAGAATGTCCTTGTTTGAGTTAAAGACATGGGAAGGGGAGGTTATGGACTGCTAAGGGGCATGGGTTGGTGTGAGTGACTTTACATTACCAAGAATGTCTCATATGTTTGAAAAAGTACAAGGTGTTGAGGGACATATCAATGTTAAGACAGTGTAAACATAGTGAGTATTTGACCATGTTGTGCTTGTAGTCTATCTCAGGTGTAGTGGGTAGGTTTTGATACCTAAGGGAAATGAGTGGTTAATGTGGGATATAGGTTTGACATATGTGGAGATGTGATAGATGTGTGTGTCGTCATGTGTATTGTGGGCTCTAGGAGGGGGGGGGGATTTCTTGTCAAATATGTTCTGGTTGGTTAGGTTAGGTAGGAGGTGGTTCCCTCTCTTGATGAGGCGAGGGAGGTGTGACTAGGGTGGGGGGTGCAATGTTTGGTGTTCCCATTTGTGGGCAAGACTTGTGAATCTTCTTGAGCTCTGTCATGCAACATATCCAATACTCGATGATTGTTGGGCATAGATAGGTTTAACGGTCAAATTACTTGCAAAGGTCACAAGGGTGACTATTTCATGATCCCACTAATGTGGATTGTAATACTCCTAGGATAAACCCCAATTGTAAATGTACATATTCTTTATAGGTTGGTGAGCCAGGATATTTTGGGCCAATTGTATATATGTTTAGAGGCCAGAGTGTATGTGTTATTTAGGTCAGGAAGCCTATGAGTTGAAAGGCCAATGATCCTAACAAATATAATATGTAATCACACTCGATTATATTAATAAACCAAGTCAAATGAAAGAGTATCGAGGGATAGGACTCCACAAGAGGGAAAGGGGGCTAAGGGATTAAGAAAAGGGGATAAGTCAAGCAAGCTTAAGCCAATGAATAAAATAATGTTATTCCTAAGTCGAAAGGATTTATGATATGATTTTATCCTAAGTTCCTAAGTTGAGGAATGAATCAACAAGTGGAGAAAAATGTAGTTCTTTCTATGCCAAGTGTCAAGATGGGAACATGCATATTTAAAGGGTGAATTTATTGCAATTCTAATAATTCAGTCTATCAATCATTAATTCACTCAATTTCCATTATTGATACCTTGGATTAGAGAGCATAATCTAGAGATATGTTGTTACCTTGTAAATCCTTGGTGGTTTGGGTTGAAGAAGCAGGTTGCAGGCTTGTGGAGCATTCTCTCTGGGTGAGAGAATTGTTGGGAATAGGTTTCCCTATGTGCTAGCCTAGTGGGTGCCATAACTCTTTGAGAGTATCTGTGTGTTCTAGGTGCCATATCACTATGAAACTTCCTAGCTGACTTGTTGCTAATGACTTGGAAGGGAAGTGGAACAACTGAAGGATTGTTGAGTATAGAATGGGCACACTTCTTGGGGTGGAACAAGTTATGGGGAATGAGAGGTCGTGAGGTGGAATTGATACTAGAGTTGGTGTCATTGGCCTTGTCCTATTTTTATAAGTGTTGTATGATCTTAGTGGGGCTGGTGAGAGAACCTTTTCCCCAATGGAGTCATAGCCCCATCTTGGGGGTGACCCACTATTGAGATATTATGAGCAATCTAGTTTATGGTTGGGAGGAATGTTTGAGATCTGTATCCAGTCGATGATTTTTAATAAAAAGATAAGTGTTATTTTATGTGTAATATTTTGTTGAATAATGTGTGTTTATGCGTAATTATGTTATGCTTATTTGTATATAATTATGCATGGATTATATGTTGTAGAACTTCATATTCATTGGATATGCAGGGAATAATAATTAATAAATGGTATTAGAGCTAATTTTCAGATTTGTTGGTAACAAAATGTTATAGTGTGGTATTAAAGAAAAATTTCCCGTGGCGTGGCCCAACTTAGAGGCTGGGGAAATTACATGGATACTTAATAAATAATGATGAACCCAAGTTTATTGCTTGCTATAGGCTATGGTACTAGTTGTAGTGGTGTATTGGGTTGAGTTTGAACAATTCTTTGATGAATTGCGACCAATGTGGTCCAAAATTAACCTAGATCTAGACAATGGTGAGTGTAATGGTTGTATGTAGAGTAAGTGTCACAAGGATGGTTTACACACAAAGAATTTTTGTGCACTTCGGTAGGATACTTTGAGGGGGTTGGGTAGGTAACCACAATATGAGGGGTGAGTAGTAATGGTACTACTATATGGGGATGAATAAGGTTCCTCAATTATAGAAGTGTAGGGAATAGGTTCGTGACATGACCCTAGGCATCACAGAGAGAAAAAGGTTCAGGGACATGAGGAGTGGCTTGGTTGTTTCCCCCTGCCTTATTAGTTTTGTACCGAGTCAATTTTCTAGTTCTATTCTTCGTCGAGTTGAAGGTGGGTTCCATAGGGTGTAGAAATAAGTGAGTTTATGATTTAGGTTATGATAAGGGGTAGAGGTGAAAATTTCCACATAGGTATTTCCAAGGTGAGATTTTGGGGGGCTACTATTTCCATCACTAGATGTCCCACAACTCCATATGGTGGAAAGAAGAAGGGGATGTGGGTGATAGAATTGGAAGCCTCCTTGGCATAGGGTGTCTTGTCACATGTGGATGACAATCTTTATGTAGATGGGGTGGTAGCTGAATCCACCTTGACTGTTGTTAGCTTGCACACTTAAGTTGAATCCACTAGTGGAGCCTGAGGTTGTTTTCCATGATAAGTGATGAGTAACATGGAATATTTGAATATTCTAGGGACAATTTCCATGCATGATGGGAAATCCTAACTTGCCTTTATGAGGCAAAGAATGTTATCTATATTAGACACGAGCCAGGGTTCATAGTGTGTAAGAAGATCTATGGTGATGCACTTCACACATCTCTTGACTATGTGAATGTAGTCATGGAAGAAGGTAGGTCATAAATAACTGACACAGATGATTATATGAGTAGTGGAAATTCCTGAAAAAAAATGGTCACTACAAGCACCACTATGGAAATCATTTAAGACCCAATCGACTTATTTAAGAGTGAGGCATTGGCACAATGCAATATCCCTTCCTTGCATATATAGGACATCTCCCATAAGAAGGTATCAATGGGATTTATGGTGGATGCATCGATGGTCATCATGTGATAGGAGTGGGAAAAACTTCTGGTTGTGAAACTATGTTAAAATTTTACCATTCCATGTGTCGTTTGAAAATATTAAGAAAAAAAGTTATCATTCATTGGTGGGTATTTGGTGTGAAAGAGGAGATCTATGATAAATTTGATGAGGATGAGTGCCTTTTTACTTTTTTCGGGTTGTGAAATCAAGGTCTAATTCTTAAATAATAATGATCCAATAAGAAAAAATACCATTGATAAGTCATCAACTAGGTAGGTACAACATGGGGTTGGAGTTTGCAATGACTTTGGTGGTTCGAAGAAAAATGTAATGGCATGACTCTTAGATCGTGTGAAAAATGGGTAGGGATAGATTCTCCTTGTGAATGTAGTTGAGAGAAGGTCTTGATAGGTTCTTTCTCAGATAGTAGATGACATGCTCGTGACCATCCTCCCCTTGTTGGACTAACACTCCAATGATAGAAACCTATAAAGAAGATAAGTAAAATATATAATCCTTATTTAAGTCAAGGGGAGTAATCAATTAGGAATTTGAGAGATCATGCTTCAAAGCTTCAAAATCTTGTTTTTCTTGATAATCCCATTGGATTGGGATGTCTTTTCATATAAACCTTAATAATGCATGAGTGAAAGTTGTGTAATTAGGAACAAAACATTGTAAGAAGTTGGTCTTCCCATGTAGATTTTGTAGTTGGTGTAAGGTCTTAGGGGGAGGAATTTTGTTGATGGATTGGAAATTTAGATGGTCCACCGTGATTTCGTGTTCAAAAACAATGAATCCTAATAATCATCCATGGGCGATGCAAAAGATGCAATTGAGGGGGTTCAAGAAAATGTTTTATTTACAACATCATTGGAAGATGGTGCAAAGGTCTTATAGGTGTTGTGATCACTTCTTGGACGAAGATATGAGGTAATCAAGATAAACCAATATGCGATGAGCAAGGTCATGAAAATGTAATTCATAGTGCATTGGAAGGTGGCTCTAACATTTTTTAGGCTGAAGGACATCATACAATAGGTGAAAGTTCCTCAAGGTGTGGTGAAACTAATCTTATACAAGTTTGCATGGTAGATTTGAATCTAGTTATACCATGAGAACCATCCATAAAATAAAGGACCTCATGCCCAGTGTGTGCATTGACTTGGTCACTGAATGAGGTCAGGAAGATGACTTTGTGACAAGCTCGGTTTAAATCATAGAAATCAATACACACAAGGATAATACCCTACTTTTTGTTCACATGGATGGGGTTGGAGATCTATAATGTGTATGTGATGGGAAACATGAAACCAAATTTGTGAATCTTACTGATCTCATTCTTGATGGCCATGGATTTAGAGGGATGAAGGGGAATTTGTTTTTGTTGAGTAGGGAATGAATCAGGCCATGTGTTGATATGATGTTTGACAATGGTCGAGTTAATATTGGGAATTTCAACGTACAACTAAGTGAAAATTCCAAAAACTCTTGGAAGAGAGATTTATACATGATTACCTCCTTTGGGGAACATGTTGCTCCCAGAGAATTTCTTCTTTAATACCTGGGGTTACCAATATATCCACTTTGATAGTCAGCGAAATGTTGGCCATATTTCCTACTTTGAAAGCATATAGGGTTGGGATAAGGTTTTTAAACCAATGAACATGTCCATGGTGTATGGATTCCTTGGTTTCAACTGCACATACCACTGGGGATGAGACATGTTGAAAGGATTCCTACAGAAGAAAGAAATATTGATGATGCATCATGTCCCATGGGTAGTTAGATTCCATCATTGCATCTAGTATTCCCTCATCTAAGTGAAATATGTGGGAAGGGGAGGTGATGGACTTTTGAGGGGCATGGGTTGGTGTGAGTGACTTTGCATTACCAAGAATATCACATATGTGTGACACACCACTGGGTGTTGAGGGACCTATCGATGTTAGGAAAGTGGAAATAAAGTGACACTTTGGCCATGGTGTGCTTGCAGTATTTCCTCGGTGTCAATACCTAAGGGAAATGAATGGTTGTTGTGGGATATAGACCTGACATACATGGATATGTGACATATGTGTGTGAAATCATGTATATCGGGGGCTCTAGAAGGGGGGAGAATCTCTTGTCGAAGATGTTTTGGTGAGTTATCCATGGTAGGAGGTGGTACCCTCTTCTGATGGGGTGAGGGAGGTGTGAATAGGTGGGGGGTGTGATGCTTGGTGTTCCTATTTGTAAGAGGTACTTGTGAAACCAGTTGAGCTTTTCCATGCAACATGTCAAATGCTTAATGATTGTTGGGCATATATAGGTTTAATGGTCAAACTGGACACAAATATCACAAGGGTGAATATCTCATGATCCCACTAATATAGATATCTAATAAATAGTGGTGGACCTAAGTTCATTGGTTTCTATAGGTTGTGGTACTGATTAGAATGGTGTATTCGATTGAATTGAAGTAATTGTTTAGTGGACTGCGACCAACGTGGTTCGAAACTGAGCCAAATCCAAAAACTGGTGTGTGTAATGGATATATATAGAGAAAATGACACAGATGATTTGTAAAAAAATATTTTTTATGCACTTGATAGGTTCCTTTGAGGGAGTTAGGGAGGTAACCATAGTATGAGGGGTGGAAAATAATGGTACTTCTCTAGGGGGGTGAATATGCTTCCTTAATTATGGAAGTGGAGGGTATAGATTCATGGAATGACCCTTGGCATCATAGAGAGCACAAGGTTGAGGGACATAAGGAGTGGCTTGGTTGTTTCCCCCTACTTTCTTAGTTTTGTCCCTAGATGATTTTTTGGTTCCAGTCTTTGTCGGTTTGATGGTGGTTTCCACAAGGTATAGAAATATGTGAGACAATGATTTGGGTTCTGAGGTAAGGGGTGGAGGTGAAAGGTACCACTTATATATTCCCAAGGTGAGGCCTATGAGGGTTAGTTTCGCCATAACTAGATGTCCCACAACTCCATATTATGGAAAGAAGAAGGGGATGTGAGTGATAGGATTGTGCGCCTCCTTGGTGGAAGGTGGCTTGTCACACTTGGATGATGATATCAACATAGATGGGGTGGTAGATGATTATACCTTGATTGAAATCAATGTACACACTTAATTTGAATCCACTGGTGGAACATGAGGTGGCTCACCATGATAAGTGGAAAGTAACATACACTACTACATATTGAAAAATTTGCGACGACCACTTGCGACGAAAGTACTCTTTCGTTGCAACATGCAAGAGACAAATTTCATTTTTTTTAAATCCACCCCACATTCGTTGCTACCTCGATGCATGTAGTTTGAATAAATTATTATGGTCAATGTTCGTCTCAAGAGAGACGAATATAGTTTGTCTGTCACAAGAGCGACGACTTACCTAACCTTAAAATTGACAGTTAATAATGAGCTAAAATAAATAGTTAAAAAAATAAATATTTTTAGGTCATGTTCATTGCCATTGAGACGATAGTGACTTAAAATTGGAATATAAATATTTGACGATTTAAAGATGTTGTGAAAATCTTGCTATAACAACGACGGTTCCGAAAGGGTATTTTTTTGCGAAAGAATGTCGCAGAATGTTGTTAGAGGTGGGGAAAAAAGTAAAGTGGGTGAAAAGGGTGATGATAGAAGTTATTGCCCTTGTAAAAAATGTTTCCTTAGACCTCCCATAAGAATTTTAATAGGAAAAAATACAAAACATTGTAGGAAATATGGTCACATTGATGGCGGATTGAATGAATATCATCCTATGGTAACTAGCTATATATTCATTATATTTTTTTATTTTGTCAATTTTATATAAAACTATATATATATGTATATATATTGTTTGAATGTTTGTTATAGTATACACTAGTTTTGCATGATTGTTTGTAATTATAAAGTTAGAGTTTCCCTCTAACTTTCCACAGAATATTGCACCAAGTATTAGTAGAAATGATGTTGTACAAGCTGAGGAACATCATCATGACCAAGCAAATGAGGATCTGATGGAAGAAGATGATGGGAAAAATCAAGTTAATGATCCCATGGAAGAAGATGATGGGACAAATAAAATGATCCAAGATTTGTTTTCGTAGCCAGATGAGGATGGGGAAAATGATGGTATTTATGATGAACCTCTATTAGAAAAGGAAAATAAACAAATTTATGAAGGATCAAGAACAAATCTTCTCTATGCTACATTGCTGCTAGTGAACTTAAAGGTTATGAATAATTTGTCGAACACTTGTATGACACAGATAATAAGGTATGTAATATGTTTCATCTCATATTATACATAAATGTTGTTTTTTTTCTATTTGTTTTTAGTGTTAATTAATGTGTAAAATAAGAATGCAATTTTTATGATTAATATTCTTACATTAACTAGTTGTTTGTTATGTTGTAGATTGTTAGGTGAATTTTTGTTACCATCGTCAAATATTTTACCTTGCACATATCGAGGTTTGCATGACATTATGAAAGACATTGGAATGGATTATCAAACTA
>ML782207.1:559611-587979 GCA_009831015.1 Picea engelmannii
ATTTTATAACATATGGTAAAATCTAATGGTAAAAGGGAATAATTTTGATTTTATAAAATTATAATAAATTTAATTCAACAATAAAATTAATTTAATTCAATTTATAAATTTAATTTAATAATATATATATTATATTATTTTATAATATATAACAAGAAATAAGAAATAACAAAAAAAATGAAAAGAAAGAACAACATATAACAAGAAATAACAAAAAAAGAATGTAACAAAACCAAAATAGAGAGACAAAAACTCTGTTTGAAGATATTCGCGCTCACTCACTGTTTTTGAAGATCTTCGCGCACTCTCACTCGAGACTGCAATAAGGAGACAAGTGCCCACCATCAAGGAGGCCCTATCCGGCCATAGAATGAACGATCTGCAACAAGGAGACAGGACCATCATCGTTCCCACACGAGCCCACCATCAAGGAGGCCCTATCCATCCATAGCGCGAGAGATTACTACAACAAGGAGACAGGTCGCCCACCATCATTCCCACACGAGCCCACCATCAAGAAGGCCCTATCTGGCCATAGCACAAGCTATTACTAGTGAGACCCTCTGCGAGAACATGAGCCCACCAACAATGCTACCAAACTCAGTGTGAACCTCTGCATTTTAATTTTTCTAGGGTAATTTTATATGTCAAAATGGTTTGTTTATGCGTGAGCGATTCTTTGGACATGATTTTGGGATTCTAATATAGGATGGGGGTTCTGATTTAGGGCTCATGGAAATTCCAACTACAAGGGGAATCATATATCCTCCTTCGTCCATGTCATATTTCCTATATAAATGAGCCACACTTTCTTGCAAAATAGTTGGAGGAACTATGTCCAGAAGCTTGAGACTCTGACAAACAAAAGTCCTATCCAGAACTTCATTTTTCCATTATTGACATTGTCTTCAGTTCTATTACTAGTTTAACAAGTAACTCAAAGAAAAAGATATGTTCTCGACACTTGAATTAAATTCTAGACTCCTTTCTTATTCCAATAGCATCACTGTGTGCAGAATGATCAATTCCATATTCAAACCGTAATGATTTTAATGTTTCATGTAGCATTGCTAGGTACTGAAGCATTGTATCATATAATGTATGAATAAGTGCATCTTCTTCGAAACTCCCTGTGAAACTTATGCACCTCTCAATAGCTACTTCAAGTAAGGCAGTCACTTGTGGAATAAATTCTTCCATCCTCCTTACTGTCTCACTAAGCTAAACTCCTTAAACACCCACAAAACGAGGAACAACTCCTCGCAAGTTTAGAGAAATAATCCCAGCCAAAATAATTACATGTTCCAATTCACCATACCTCTGTTTATAACTCTCATATGATGAACAAAAAACCCTTAAAGTAATTTCCAAAACTGTTATATCAACAACTGCAAACAAGTGATTAATATTTCTAGCAAAAGCTCCAGTCATATTATGCAATTCAATTAATGTCTCAAGATTTTTAGTCTTAACTCCAATACTTCTTAAGGTCTCTCTAGGTGATAAATGAAATAATACTCCTATCAAATTCCTTATTCCAATCGAGGATTCCCCAAGTGTACCATCAATATGAGAAGCAAAGCTCCCAGATATCATTGACATTGTCTCAATCAACAAATTTGGTACTAGCAATTTATACTCCTCTAGAAATTCAGTCATGCACCATTTCTATTCTTGCTCCAGCTTCATGTCGACCACCTTGACCTCTTCTTATTTCACCATATCCACCTCTTCTTATATAGTCACCAACCCCTCTTCACTTTATGTGCACTCTCAAGTTCTTTTCCCCCTTTGATGAGAACACCTTGTGTGGAACCTACTCCAGTACCCACCATGACTGCAGTGGGTGTTGCAAGGCCCAAAGCACAGGGACAAGCTATAACCATGACAGATATGCCAAACTAAAGAGAAAGCTCAAACTCATCCATGGAGGAAGGGATACAATACTTGGGGTATGAACCAATATTTCCTGCTACAAACCATGCTAGCCAGGTAGTAAAGGAGATCACAATAACCTACAAAACAATGAACAAAGGTAACTATGCTTAGTTTCAAAATCATAATTCCACATGAGCTAGGTTCAACCAAACTGCCAAAGGCTCATTTTTTACTTAACTGTGGAAGAATAAGAACTTTGAAATCTAAGGATAGATGACTCATCTGTGGAAGAAACAACTAAAGAAAATAAGGCAATGTACTTTTAATTTCCTATGTGTACAAAAGCACTAAAGAAAATAATGCATGCAAGGTAAAAATGACACTAAAGAAAGTGTGTTGAAGTAAGCAAGTGCATTTTCATATGCACCAAAACTTATAGATAGTTGTAGTTCACATATTTTGATAGAATATACATGTGGGGGTTTGAAGCCCCATTCTTGTTTATCAGGGCTTCTCAGGTCTCTTCCACCCCCTTCCTTGAACATGGGTGCATCATTTCTTATGTACTTAGTTCAATCACAGTTGGGATGTACTTCAAATTTTAACACCCATATATATGTATATGAGACTGATTATGTCATATTAATATATTCCGGCCATGGTTTCTTGCACGATGTTGTATTCGAGACTTCTTCATTGTCTTACTATTTATATCATGAGTTATCTCAACGAGTATGGGTATGCCTACCTTGTCCCATTGGGATGATGTAGCTCACCACCTTGTGACCCTTTTGTTGACAAGTAATTTTTTGTGGCCTCTTCAATGGTTGCGCCTTTATTTTTTTCCTGTGGCATTTTTATCTATGACATGGATATGGATATTTATTTTGCGCCTGTATTTTTTTCCTAGCAATACTGCACATATAGTAATCTATCAAGAAATTATTTCTTTTCTTAAAACCTCTTGCTCCTTCCCATAGCTAGTTTTCATCGAAGTTGAAATTCTTTCATTTCATTTTCCTCTTGCATGGGTTAAAGAGTCAAGTCAAAATGCCATCAGTTTCACGACCATTCCTTTGAGTAATAATAGCCTAAAATCAAGCACTAATTAAAATTTATCTAGAAACTTTTTTAGGGATCTTCAAACCCATATTAGATTAGGTTTAGAGATTTGGAATAGGATTGTGAGAATAAATTTCCAAAGCTGCTAAACAAACATAAATCCTTAAGTTAGAGAGTGAAATCCAATTGCTATATCAATGAATGTGGGAATCCATTATAACATAAAATTCAATCACGAGGTTGCATTGGAGCCCTCAGAGTAATCAACCCTGCTTTGTTGGTATTGGTGTCGACTATCGACTGTCCCCCCTCTTCTTTGGTATAGTAGATGGTACCATAGAGGCCACAATATTTTAGACTTCCTACACAAGGTGATAGCACAAGGAAGGTGGTGTTGTACCTGGGATCGATGTTGGCTAGACCCACTTGAACTCCTTGGAGGGTTTCCCACTTCTTGGTTAGGTAACTTGCACCAGAGCGTTATTTCGTTAAGTAGGTTGTCAATGTAACTTTCCCACCCGCCGAAACTCAGCCCTTTCACGCATCGATTCTGCGATGTTGGATTCCATCACCAACTAGCGCTTCTTTGTGAGAAGGTTTGTTTGCATGCTTGACTCCTAGATTAATTAGCGTGTGTTTTTGTTTCTCCTTAGTTGGCCTTAGGATTGAGTTTGTCTCTAATGGCATCAGTTCCGGGTTAATTCCTCATTTGATCAATACAAAATATGGACACCATTAAAATAAAAGTTAATAAAGAGGTAACAAATAGCTCATACCTAACTTACATCTTATAATTCTCCAACATTGTTCTTTACACTTAGTGCAAAAAACACCAAATGGAATGGTTTTCACAAGGTCAATGGAGAATGTTATTGGAAAATTCAAAATATTATCATAAACCCACATCTCACGTATTTGTACATGCACCATAGATTCACAATCTTTCATGAAGAGGTTCGGCAGAGATGCCTCCATGCAGAATTGTCCATGTCCTTGATGGAAATATATAAAATCCCCTTGAATATATTTTATTCCTTGTCCTTATTAAAATTCCCGAGGCACGGTTTCATAAATTGGACCCCTAAATCCAAATGTTGCATTGCTTCTTACTGAGAAAAGCACTAGTTATAAAAATCGATGAAAAAAACAACTTCAGAGGGGTTGGAACTGGGAGTGAGGGGTGCTCTAGCTAAAATCCTATGCCAAGAATCCAACAGAGATGACGGTTCCTAAATCTGAGTCTCGGGTTCCATTTTATGCCCAGTTGCAAGTCACATTCCAAACCATTTCCGAGACTCTTGGCCAATTCCCGCTCAGGGCATAAAAGACTAACGAGGCAACATTTTTGAGTTCCATGAGATGTTTCAGGCTTGTTTAGGCATGGACTAGGTGACCAAATTATCCATCTACTCCCGAGGCATGGTTTCGTAAATTGGCCCCTTAATCCAAATGTTCCATTTCTTCAAACTAAGCAAAACACTAGTTCTCAAAATCAATGATTAAAGAAACTTTTGAGGCATGGAACCTATGAGTGAGGGGTGCTCTAGATGAAAACATATCCTAGTAATCCATCGGATTCAATGGTTCCTTAATACGAGTCTCGATAGTCGTTATATGCCCAGTTGCAAGTTGCATCCCAAACCATTTCGGGGACTCTTGGACAATTGGTCACCAGGGCATAAAAACCTAACAGAGCAACATTTTTGAGTTCTGTGAGATGATGTTACACATTATTTTTGTCATCCCTATGACCGTTAATGATGTAAACCTATTTGTTTCCTTCAGAGGGGTCAGTGGCCTGAGTTCTTGAAGAAATAAGAGAGAAGAACTTTTCCTGAGAAAAGAAGTTGCATTCTGCTTTGTAAAAAACCTATTAAAGAGGATGTTCACATGTTTCTATATAGGCAGGGTGCAATAATGCTTGATTCTCGTAGGTTGCACCATATCTAGGTTGCGATAGGTTCGTAGGTTTCTCTATAGGCAGGGTGCGAGAATTCTTACACGTGGGAAAAACAAGCGTTTTCTCGAATCTTCTAGAAGGCGAAACTTCCATGGTGAGGTGGCATCTGAATGGTTTGGGTCTTACTCACTTTCATGATTTAGTGGGATCATCCTAACCTCCTCACCTTATCCTCTTCAACTTAGAAAAGGAGAGGAGCTCTCATGGAGAAGGTTAGCTTTTGGGGGGATTGGCTAAGTTGGATTTGGCTTGGAATTATTAGCTTGGTTGGAGTGTCTTTGAGTTTTGTCTTTGTCAAGATAGATTGTGAGTATTATCAGATCTATGCTCTCATAATTCTTGGAGTGGAAGTGTGTGGGGAACGAAGGACAGTTGGAAGGGACCTTATGACATCAAGGCCATGGTTGTAATCTCTCTTTCACATTTAATATGATATAGTAATATGATTCTTTCCTATAAATCTTGTTGTGTTTTATTGTATGATTCCTTGATGACATACATAGGTTTATATTGAGTTTATGTTATTGTTATCACTTTGGTTGGTTGCATTCTTTTGTAGGTTCATCATTGTATGAGCGTTGGAACAGAGCTAGAGTGGTGATGGCGAGAGGAAGCGACATTTAAATGGTATGTCACCTATCCCTCTTTAGTTACTAAATTCAATATTTATAACTTAAGGAAAGAGTCATGTTCTGGTGTGTTTTGTTCTAGATCTAGGTGGATCTAGGGAGATTAGTTAGTGTCTGCACCTATTGATTTATCTGATAATAGATGATGCAATATTGTTTAGGCATGGACTAGGTGACTATATTTTCCATCTTCTCCTGAGGCATGGTTTCATAAATTGGACCCCTAAATCCAAATGTTGCATTGCTTCTTATTGAGCAAAGCACTACTTATCAAAATAGATGAAAAAAATTACTTTCAAGGGGTTGGAACTGGGAGTGAGGGGTGCTCTACCTAAAATACTATGCTAGGAATCCATTGGAGTCGCCAATTCCTCAATCTGAGTCTCATTTTTCGTTTTATGCCCAGTTGCAAGTCGCATACCAAACCATTTCGGGGACTCTTGGCAATTCATCCTCAGGGCATAAAATCCTAACAAAGCAGCATTTTTAAGCTCCATGAAATTCTTCATGCTTGTTTAGGCATGGACTAGGTGACCACATTGTCCATCCTCTCTTGAGGCATGGTTTCGTAAATTGGACCCCTAAATCCAAATGTTGCATTGCTTCTTACTGAGCAAAGCAATAGTTATCGAAATCGATGAAAAAAACAACTTCCGAGGGGTTGGAACCAGGAGTGAAGAGTGCTCTAGATAAAATCCTATGCCAAGAATCCAACAGAGATGATGATTCCTCAATCCGAGTCGCGGTTTTTGTTTTATGCCCAGTTGCAAGTCACATCCCAAACCATTTCGGGCACTCTTGGCCAATTCTCGCTCAAGGCATAAAATACTAACAGAGCAACATTTTTTAGTTCCGTGAGATGTTGCAATCTCGTTTAAGCATGGAATAGGTGACCAAATTATCCATCCACTCCCAAGGCATGGTTTCATAAATTGGCCCCTTAATCCAATTGTTGTATTGCTTCAAACTGAGAAAAACACTAGTTCTCGAAATCAATGATTAAAGCAACTTATGAGGCATGTCACCCATGAGTGAGGGGTGCTCTAGAAGAAAACCTATCCCAGTAATCCATCAGAGTCCATGGATTCTTAATCAGAGTCTCGATATTCATTATATGCCCAGTTGTAAGTCTCACCCCAAACCATTTTGGGGACTCTTGGCCAATTGCTCCTCAAGGCATAAAAACCTAACGGAGAAAATGTTTTGAGTTCCGTGAGATGATGCAAGATTGTTTAGGCATGGACTAGGTGAGTATATTTTCCATCTTCTCCCGAGGCACGATTTCATAAATTGGACCCCTAAATCAAAATGTTGCATTGCTTCTTATTGAGCAAAGAACTAATTATCGAAATAGATGAAAAAAACTACTTTTGAGGGGTTGGAACTGGGAGTGAGTGGTGCTCTAGCTAAAATCCTATGCTAGGTGTTGGATTACTTAGAGGGGGGGGGGTGAATCAATAATAAAGAATTTTAATCATTTTTAACCATATAATCCAAGTGTTATATCAATGTAGCATTATCATCCAATAACTGCAGAGTAAATACAAAATGAACAAATGAACAATCATACACATACATAGTACACCAGTGTTTTATGTGGAAACCCAAATCGGGAGAAAACCACAGAATGATTTTTCTTATATGTCTTGAAGAATTGCATTCATTGGAAGCACCGACTTCCTTTGTTTTCTAGCTGCAACTGGAAGGAGGCTCCAACCCCCTAGTTTCTTAGGCTACAACCTTAGGGAAGCTCCAACTCCCCAATTCTCTGACTACAAACAGAAGGATGCTACAACCCCCTATGTTCTCCGGATACAACCGGAAGGTGGCTACAACCACTTGTGCTTGCCCCGTCCTACTACCCTGAAGTAGAAGTAGATTGATGGAACTACTGTCAACCTGTCACTGTGAGATATACCACTGTAAACCTATACCAATAAATCTGAACCATGCATCAACTTGTACCAAATAACCTGTAATCAACCTGTACCATAAACAAGTGCATCAACCATGCACCAACCTATACCAAGCAACTTGTAATCAACCTGTTCCATAAACAAGTGCATCAACCATGCACCAACCTGTACCAAACAACCTGTAATCAACCTGTACCATAAACAAGTGCATCCAACCATGTACCAAGTATATATCAATCATGTGTCAACTACTCATCAACTATGACTCATCAATATGTACGAACATCATCAGCTATACACCTCATGTATGTGCCAACTCATCAACTACTTGTCTCAACCATGTACTCAACATTTATCTCAACCAAAATCCCTCATCCATTTCATCATTCAAATATGATTTGTAGCTTTGTAACAGATTTGGTGTATATTATCACATTCCTATAGACCTTCCTTAACTTTAACAACAAGAGACTAGCATTTTCATCAAACTTTTCTTTAGTCTCACATGCCTAGTTTTGGATTAGTCAACAACCCTAACTTGAAGTAATCATAACTTTGAACCTGTAATGTATAAATATATGAAACTGATACACAATGTTCTTCAATGTTTTTTATGCAATTCCTCCAAGTGTCACTACTTGGAACCTCTCACAAAAGGAGTTATACCAAAAATGGCATACCTTGTTGAATTCTAGATTATTCTAGAGAGCGACCTTGTAGAGAAGGCCCCTCACAACATATTTGTTGAATGGATATGAAAATGTTACACAGAATACTAAAAAATTTACTCTAACCAACACATTTTGTTTCACTGAATTTGGATCTGTCATGAAGACGTTCTGACGTTTTTACCCGAAACACCTAGTTTTGACTAGTTTCAGGACTAGCCACAAGCCCTAGTTTCCACGGAGTGTAACTCCAAAAGTACAATGACCCATAAGATGAATTGTTTACCAAGGATACTTGAATATTTTTCCTCAATGGCGTAGCAATTTCAAGGTCTGAATCATTATATAAAAAATCTATGGCGAAAATGGTGAGATGACCTGAAAAAAACATACCTTAGAAAGCACCATCAAAAGAATTTATCCTTCCTTGCATTTCGGCCTTCTTTTATTCACCTTCTCTCAGAATTCTGGTTTATATATCCTTGGTTACCTCAGATACCTATAGATATTCAATATGCTCAAGTGTGATTAAAATGAGAGAGCCTAGCCTCTTATTTATACTCTCCAAGTAGCTTCATTAAAAACATCTTCTAGGTCACTTGGCTCCACTTTCCTTATTTTAGGGTTAACCCACTTCTAATTTCTTCATTAAATTTATTATTGAAATAATTTATTTTGTATTCAATTTGAATTACAATACACTCATTAGTTCACTTTATTATTTACCTTTTAAAATCTCTTAAACCACTTTGACTACTTTGACCTTTTGGGGCTTCTAGATGACATATAAGGGTCCTCCAACTTCATAAGGCCATAACATTCAAACTGTGAGGAGTTATGTGATGTTCCACATACCACCAGAAATTGCATGACATGTACTATCCATATATAATAGTATTATCTAGAAACATATCATAACTAATACCATTACCCATGAAACAAACTTGGGTCCATTACCCAAACCTGGGGTCTCCAACTTCTCATGGCCATAACTCTCTAACCGTGAGAAGTTATGTTACGTTCCACATATCACTGGAAATGGCATGACAAACACTATCCATATAGGATAGTTTCCCTGACAAATTCATTGTTCTTCATCTCATTATTCCATAATTAAGCATGGTTTCTCTTACTCTGCAAAGCGTCTTCCCGTGAGGGCTTTCACCATAAGGGGACCACTTTGGAGTTCATCCATATTTACTTCTTATTAACCATGCCAAAACAATAATGAGTCATATTTACATAAAAAAATATTGGGTCCATTACCGAAACCTTTGTGCTACGGTGCTTTCTTCAAGGGTTGACATCAACGACAACCAACCTTAATCAACACTAGGAATCCATTGGAGTCGACAATTCCTCAATCCAAGTCTTAGTTTTCGTTTTATGCCCAGTTGTAAGTTGCATCCCAAACCATTTCAGGGACTCTTGGAAATTCATCCTTAGTGCATAAAATCTTAACAGAACAACGTTTTTGAGCTCCATGGGATTCTTCATGCTTCTTTAGACATGGGATAGGTGACCACATTTTCCATCCTCTCTCGAGGCATGGTTTCGTAAATTGGACCCCTAAATCCAGATGTTGCATTGCTTCTTACTAAGAAAAGCACTAGTTATCGAAATCGATGAAAAAAAAAACTTCCGAGGGGTTGAACTGGGAGTGAGGGGTTCTCTAGCTAAAATCCTATGCCAGGAATCCAACAGAGACCACAACTCCTCAATACAAGTCTCAGTTTTCATTTTATACCCAGTTGAAAGTCGCATCCCAAACCATTTTGGGGACTCTTGGCCAATTCCCGCTCAGGGCATAAAATACTAATGGAGAAACATTTTTGCATTCCATGACATGTTGAAAGCTTGTTTAGGCATGGAATAGGTGACCAAATTATCCATCTTCTCCCGAGGCATGGTTTCGTAAATTGGCCGCTTAATCCAAATGTTACATTGCTTCAAACTAAGAAAAACACTAGTTCTTGAAATCAATGATTAAAGAAACTTATTAGGCATGTCACCCATGAGTGAGGGGTGCTCTAGAAGAAATCTTATCCTAGTAATCCATCGAAGTCAATGATTCCTTAATCCGAGTCTCGATATTCATTATATGCCCAGTTGCAAGTCACATCTCAAACCATTTTGGGGACTCTTGGCCAATTGCTCCTCAGGGCATAAAAAACTAATGGAGAAACATTTTTTCATTTCGTGAGATGATGCAATATTGTTTAGGAATGGACTAGGTGACTATATTTTCCATCTTCTCCTGAGGCACAATTTCATAAATTGGACCCCTAAATCGAAATGTTTCATTGCTTCTTACTGAGAAAAGCACTAATTATCAAAATAGATGAAAAAAACTACTTCTAAGGGGTTGGAACTGGGAGTGAGGGGTGCTCTAGCTAAAATCCTATGCTAGGAATCCATCGAATTCGACAATTCCTCAATCCAAGTCTCAGTTTTCATTTTATGCCCAGTTGCAAGTCACATCCCAAACCATTTCAGGGACTCTTGGCAATTCATCCTTAGGGGATAAAATCCTAACAGAGTAGCATTTTTGAGCTCCATGGGATTCTTCATGTTTTTTTAGGCATGGACTAGGTGACCACATTGTTCATCCTCTCCCAAGGCATGGTTTTGTAAATTGGACCCCTAAATACAAATGTTGCATTGCTTCTTATTGAGCAAAGCACTAGTTATCGAAATCGATGAAAAAAACAACTTCTGAGGGGTTGGAACTGGGAGTGAGGGGTTCTCTAGCTAAAATCCTATGCCAAGAATCCAATAGAGACTACGGTTGCTCAATTTGAGTCTCGGTTTTAATTTTATACCCATTTGAAAGTCGCATCCCAAACCATTTCAGGGACTCTTGGCCAATTCCCGCTCAGGGCATTAAAGACTAACGGAGAATTTTTTTTGCATTTCATGAGATGTTGCAAGATTGTTTAGGCATGGAATAGGTGACCAAATTATCCATCTTCTCCCGAGACATGGTTTCATAAATTGGCCCCTTAATCCAAATGTTGCATTACTTCAAACTGAGCAAAACACTAGTTTTCACAAAATCAATTATTAAAGAAACTTACGAGGCATGGCACCCATGAGTGAGGGGTTCTCTAGATGAAATCCTATCCCAGTAATCTATCGGAGTCGATGGTTCCTTAATCCGAGTCTCGATATTTTTTATATGCCCAGTTTCAAGTCGCATCCCAAACCATTTCGGGGACTCATGGCCAATTGCTCCTGAGGGCATAAAATCCTAACGAAGAAACATTTTTTATTTCCGTGAGATGATGCAAGATTGTTTAGGCATGGACTAGGTGACTATATTTTCCATCTTCTCCCGAGGCATGGTTTCATAAATTGGACCCCTAAATCCAAATGTTTCATTGCTTCTTACTGAGAAAAGCACTAATTATTGAAATTGATGAAAAAAACTACTTCTGAGGGGTTGGAACTGGGAGTGAGGGGTGCTCTAGCTAAACTCCTATGCTAGGAATCCATTGGAATTGACAATTACTCAATCCAAGTTTCAGTTTTCATTTTATGCCCAATTTCAAGTCGCATCTCAAACCATTTTGGGGACTCTTAGAAATTCATCCTTAGGGCATAGAATCCTAACAGAGCATCATTTTTGAGCTCCATGGGATTATGCATGCTTGTTTAGGCATGGACTAGGTGACCACATTGTCCATCCACTCCCGAGGCATGGTTTCGTAAATTGGACCCCTAAATCCAAATGTTGCATTGCTTCTTATTGAGCAAAGCACTATTTATTAAAATCGATGAAAAACCAACTTCCGAGGGGTTGGAATTGGAAGTGAGGGGTGCTCTAGCTAAAATACTATGGTAGGAATCCAACAGAGATGGAGGTTCCTCAATCCGAGTCTCGGTTATCATTTTATTCCCAGTTGCAAGTCGCATCCCAAACCATTTCGGGGACTCTTGGCCAATTCTCGCTCAGGGCATAAAAGACTAACGGAGCAACATTTTTGAGTTCCGTGAGATGTTGCAAGCTTTTTTAGGCATGGACTAGGTGACCAAATTATCCATCCGCTCCCGAGGCATGGTTTCATAAATTGGCCCCTTAATCCAAATGATGCATTTCTTCAAACTAAGAAAAACACTAGTTCTCAAAATCAATGATTAAAGCAACTTCTGAGGCATGGCACCCCTGAGTGAGGGGTTCTATAGATAAAATCCTATCCTAGTAATCCATCAAAGTCGACGGTTCCTTAATCCGAGTCTCAATATTTTTTATATGCCCAGTTGCAAGTCGCATCCCAAACCATTTTGGGGACTCTTGGCCAATTGCTCCTCAAGGCATAAAAACCTAATGGAGCAACATTGTTGAGTTCTCTAATATGCTGCAAGATTGTTTAGGCATGGACTAGGTGACTATATTTTCCATCTTCTCCCGAGGCACAGTTTCATAAATTGGACCCCTAAATCTAAATTTTGCATTGCTTCTTACTGAGCAAAGCACTAATTATCGAAATCGATGAAAAAATATACTTCTGAGGGGTTGGAACTGGGAGTGAGGGGTGCTCTAGCTACAATCCTATGCTAGGAATCCATTGGAGTCGAAAATTCCTCAATCTGAGTCTCAATTTTCATTTTATGCTCATTTGCAAGTCGCATCCCAAACCATTTCGGGGACTCTTGGCAATTAATCCTTAGGGCATAAAATCCTAACAGAGCAGCATTTTTGAGCTCCATGGGATTCTGCATGCTTGTTTAGGCATGGACTATGTGACCACATTGTCCATCCTCTCCTGAGGTATGGTTTCATAAATTGGACCTCTAAATCCAAATGTTGCATTTCTTCTTACTGAGCAAAGCACTAGTTATTGAAATCGATGAAAAAAACAACTTCCAAGGGGTTGGAACTGGGAGTGAGGGGTGCTCTAGCTAAAATCCTATGCTAGGAATCCAACAAAGTTGATGGTTCCTCAATCCGAGCCTTGGTTTTTGTTTTATGCCCAGTTGCAAGTTGCATCCCAAACCATTTTGGAGACTCTTGGCCAATTCCTGCTCAGGGCATAAAAGACTAACAAAGAAACATTTTTGAGTTCTATGAGATGCTACAAGCTTGTTTAGGCATGGAATAAGTGACCAAATTATCCATCTTCTCCCAAGGCATGGTTTCGAAAATTCACTCCTTAAACCCAATGCTGCATTGCTTCAAACTGAGAAAAACACAAGTTCTTGAAATCAATGATTAAAGCAACTTTTGAGGCATGGCACTTGTGAGTGAGGGCTGATCTAGATGAAATCATATCCCAGTAATCCATCTAAGTTGATAATTCCTTAATCCAAGTCTCGATATTGGTTATATGCCCAGTTGCAAGTCACATCCAACCATTTTGGGGACTCTTGGCCAATTGCTCCTGAGGGCATAACAACCTAACAGAGCAACATTTTTGAGTTCCATGAGATGTTTCAATATTGTTTAGGAATGGACTAGGTGACTATATTTTCCATCCGCTCCTGAGGCACGGTTTCATAAATTGGACCCCTTAATCCAAATGTTGGTTTTCTTCAAACTGATAAAAACACTAGTTCTCGAAATCAATGAGTAAAGAAACATCTGAAGCATGGCACCCAGGAGTGAGGGGTACTACTCTAGCTGAACTCTTATGCCAATAATCCATCAGAGTCAAAGGTTCCTCAATCTGAGTCTCGGTTTTTGTTTTATTCCTAGTTGTAAGTCACATCCCAAACCATTTCGAGGACTCTTGGCCAATTCCCACTCAGGGCATAAAAGACTAATGTAGAAACATTTTTGAGTTCTGTGAGATGATGCGAGATATTTTAGGCATGGAATAGGTGAAAAAATTATCCATCCTCTCCCGAGGCATGGTTTCGTAAATTGGCCCCTTAATCCAAATGCTACATTGCTTCAAACTGAGCAAAACACTAGTTCTTGAAATCAATGATTAAAGAAACTTCTGAGGCATGGAACCTATGAGTGAGGGGTGATCTAGATGAAATCATATCCTAGTAATCCATTGGAGTCGATGATTTCTTAATCCGTGTCTCGATATTTGTTATATGCCCAATTGCAAGTCGCATCCAAAATAATTTCGGGGACTCTTGGCCAATTGCTCCTGAGGGAAAAAAAACCTAACGGAGCAACATTTTTAAGTTCTGTGAGATGCTACAAGATTTTTTAGGCATGGAATAGGTTACTATATTTTCCATTTTCTCCTGAGGCAAAGTTTCATAAATTGGACCCCTTAAACCAAATGTTGGTTTGCTTCAAACTGAGCAAAACACTAGTTCTCGAAATCAATGAGTAAAGAAACTTTTGAGGCATGTCACCCGGTAGTGAGGGGTATTGTTATAGATGAAATACTATGCCAGGAATCCATCACAATCGACAGTTCCTCAATTCGAGTCTCGGTTTTCGTTTTATGCCCAGTTACAGGTCGCATCCCAAACCATTTCAGGGACTCTTGGGCAATTCCCCCTCATCGTATAAATGACTAACAGAGAAACATTTTTTAGTTCTCTAAGATGTTGTAAGCTTGTTTAGGCATGGACTAGGTGACCAAATTATCCATCCACTCCTGAGGCATGGTTTCATAAATTGGCCCCTTAATCTAAATGTTTCATTGCTTCAAACTGAGCAAAACACTAATTATTGAAATCAACGATTAAAGCAACTTCTCAGGCATGGTACCTATGAGTGAGGGGTTATATATATGAAATCCTATCTCAGTAATCCATCGGAGTTGACAATTCCTTAATATGAGTCTCGATATTCGTTATATGCCCAGTTGCAAGTCGCATCCAAAACCATTTAAGGGACTCTTGGCCAATTTCTCCTCAAGGCATAAAAACCTAACGGAGCAACATTTTTTAGTCTTGTGAGATGCTGCAAGATTTTTTAGGCATGGACTAGGTGACTATATTTTCCATCCACTCCCGAGGCACGGTTTCATACTTTGGACCCCTAAATCCAAATGTTGCATTGCTTCTTTTTTAGCAAAGAACTAGTTATCGAAATTGATGAAAAAAACAACTTTCGAGGGGTTGGAACTGGGAGTGAGGGGTGATATAGCTAAAATACTATTCCAAGAATCCAACAGAGATGATGGTTCCTCAATCTGAGTCTCGTTTTTGTTTTATGCCCAGTTGCAAGTCGCATCCCAAACTATTTCGGGGAGTCTTGGCCAATTCCCGCTCAAGGCATAAAAGACTAATGGAGAGACATTTTTGAGTTCCGTGAGATGCTGCAAGCTTTTTTAGGCATGGAATAGGTGACCAAATTATCCATCCTCTCCCAAGGCATGGTTTCGTAAATTACCCCCTTATTCCAAATGCTACAACTCTTCAAACTGAGCAAAACACTAGTTCTTGAAATCAATGATTAAAACAACTTCTGGGGCATGACACCTATGAGTGAGGGGTGATCTAGATGAAATCCTATCCCAGTAATCCATCAAAGTCGAAAATTCCTTGATCCGAGTCTCGATATTTGTTATATGCCCAGTTGCAAGTCGCATCCAAAGCCATTTCGAGGACTCTTGGCCAATTTCTCATGAGGGCATAAAAACCTAACGGAGCAGCATTATTGAGTTTTTTGAGATGTTGCAAGATTGTTGTGGTGTGAGATGCGACTGCACATTGAGTTTAACAACCACTACTTCCTACATAAAAATGTGGGTTTCACTATTGTTAACCATTGCCATAACTAACTTATTCTTCAACTTGTATTGAACAAAACTTATATTTGTATAGTTCTACTCTTGGCTTGAACAAAACTAATATTTGTATAGTTCTACTCTTGTCTTGAATAAAACTAATATTTGTATAGTTCTACTCTTGGCTTGCCTTAGATTTATTTCCAATTAAAGCACCCAAGATTTTCAACACACCAACTGATGGTTGGATTTCTTACTCCATAGCATTGACCCTCATCTTCAATGGACATTTCTTATAATAATTATAATTTGCACAAATCCAACAAACAACAACCTTAATACTATTTTTCTCTTAGATCCATATGATAGATTTATCATGTCCTTAGTGTTTTCACATTTTTAATATGTCCTTAATATGTCCAAAATCAAGAGGGATATCACATTAAATTAGGTTATTGACCACTAATCTTGTCTTGCCTTAGATATATTGCCAATTAAAGCACCCAAGATTTTCAACACACCAACTGTGGTTGGATTTCTTACTCCATAGCATTGACCCTCATCTTTAATGGACATTTCTTATAATAATTCTAATTTTCACAAATCCAACAAACAACAACCTTAATACATAATAACACTAGAAAGAGCACCTTGATTAATGATAGAAATGGGATTACGAAAATTCCTTTGAGCGGATAATAGCTCATTTCATGTAAAAAAAAGCTAAAAACCCTAAACCCCTGGTTCCCCCCCCCCCTGCGTGCATGCCCCCCTCGCCTGGTGAGGCTGTGGGGCCTCCCTCTTCCTCTTTCGATCCATCCAGAGATGTGGCAGCTTTTTCCACCCTCATAACCTCCCTTCCAAAAACGAATAAGCAAACCCCACTGAAGTTTATTAAAAAATAGGAAGAAATGCCTTCGGTTTAGATTCAAGGAACATCAAGGACCCTCACCCTAAAATTTGCATACCAAGCACTCATAGGTCAATTCACAGGCATCTGGCCCTCCCCACGAGCAATGGCGATCTGGCTGGACAAAAACTGGAAACCACATCTGAAAGGTAATCTCTTGCATTTTCTCTGTGGAAGAGGCTTCTTCATGTTCCTTTTAAAAAACAAAGCAGACATAGATCTCATTTTTAGAAGAAGATCGTATTTCATGGGCTCCAGAGGTATGTATCTTAATATCTGGACCCCTAATTTTAACCCTGAAAATGACATTCCAAACGCAGTCCCTGTGTGGGTTCACCTCCCATTCCTTCTGTTGCACTGCTGGAATAATGAGACTATTAAATCTATAGGAAATACTCTTGGGAAGTTCATAGACCAAGCAGAACCAAAAGAAGGCCTGCAGGCTTGTGCATGTATATTTGTAGAGGTAGATCTGGAAAAAGGTCTCCCAGAAGCTATTAATCTCACCCTAGACAATTGGACCTACCTACAGCAAGTCGATTATGAACAACTTCCCTTCAAGTGCAAGATCTGTCATGAGTATGGCCACTTCGAGAAGCATTGTCCAAAATCTCCCCCTGAAACACCGACTGATGTCGTAGAGCAGTGGAAACAACCAAAGAAAAAAAAGCAACAGAGGCATGCCCAACCAATAGAGGTTTTCCTACGCCTCCCCAACCTAGTAATGCTACTAAACTTGAGACAGGCAGCCTGATGCCAACTCAAGAAACTCCTGGAAAGGACCCTCCTCAATTCAACCCCCCCTCACCCTCACCCTCCTCAATTCAACCCCATGAACCCTCAATACCCCCTTCTGCACATCCCCCTCCCTTAGCTCCTCATCCATCGGAAAGCAGTTCAGAACAAAGCTCGGAGGAAAACTCAGAGATTGAAACACTTGATACATCGGTTAAAAGAGTGGGCAGAAAGAATAATCTACATAAAAGAGAAGCTTTGGCCAGGAAGGAAGTTGAACTAGGGAAGCAAACAACTTTGGATCAGATCACGAGAAAGGAAACAAGGCAGACTAGGAAGCAGAGCATATACAACCCCCATAAAGGGGGAAACCCTAAAAACAATCAATGATAAAAATGATCTCCTGGAATTGCAGAGGATTAGGGAGTCAGCACAAGCTCTCACTAACACATGATCTTATCAAAGCAGAAAACCCACAAATCCTCTTGCTTTAGGAGACAAAAAGGAAGGATACTGAAATCCTTCAGGAAAGCAGCTACATATGGAGAACATGCAAAGGTGCAGCATTTAGCGCAAGAGGAGCATCTGGAGGAGCCTACACCCTTCGAAACCCCTGCTAATTTGACCTGCAATCCAAACACTATACGACCCATTGGATTCAAACTACGCTACTCCATCGACAATCAGGTAAAACTCTAACCCTCATAAATGTGTACATGCCTGCCCTTTATCAAGAAAAAATGGAGTGTTGGTCCTCATTACAAATTATAAAAAATTCTATTGATCCCAATGAACTAATAATAACTAGAGACTTCAATACCACTCTCTATCATAAGGAAAAAAAAGGGGGGTAGTTCGGGACCCATCACGAGAGCATCTTGAGGACCTCATTTCAACCTATCAATTGTTATACATAAAACCCTCCAACGAGCGCTACACCTGGTCGAATAGAAGACTCGGGCTGGGACACATCATTGCTCTGTTGGACCGTTTTCTTTTAAGCAGCCCCTTTTTAGAAGAAGCCTATCTTTCAAGCTCGTGCATCTTACCTTGGACTGGTTCCGACCATAGACCTATCACTCTTACCCTTTCCCCTCCCCAAAACCCTGGCCCCATCCCTTACAGATTCAACCCCCTCTGGATTCCAGAGCCATGATTCCTTGACATAGTTTCAGATGCCTGGAATTGCTGGATCCAAGGTTCCCCTAATTACATTTGGGAGCAGAAACTAAAAAGAGTAAAGATGGCTTTAAAAAGTTGGGTGACAAGAAACAAAGGAAAAGATCAAGAAGAAAAAGAAATTTTAATGACAGAAATGGAAGAGAACAGAAGGTGCCTAGAAGAGAGACAAATCACTCATGAACTCCACCTCAAAGAGCAGCAAAACTTCATGGATTATCAAAAAATCCTACAAAAAGAAGAGGAAACATGGAGACTTAAATCTAGAAGCCTCTGGCTTACTTTCGGAGACCGAAATACTAAATTCTTCCAGGGACAAACGAAAGCAAGGATTTGGAGGAATGAGGTGAAAGAAATAACAAAAGAAGACGGCACAAGAATAGATGACCTGCACCAAATCCAAGAGGAATCCAAACTACACTTTCAAGCACTGTTAACAGAATATGGTAATACATATATCAATGTACAAGAAAGCCTACTTCAAAATATACCAAGCATAATTAGTCAGGAGGACAATTACAAAATTAATCAGGAAGTCATAGAAAAAGAACTCCATGAAGCTCTATTCCAATTTCATCCAGACAAAGCTCCAGGTCTGGACGGTTTCATTGTACACTTCTATCAAAAGTGTTGGCATATAATAAAGAGAGATCTCCTGAGAATGGTACAATATGTCCAGAAATTCGCCAAGATTGGGGGTAACACAAACTCCACCTTTTTAGCCCTAATTCCAAAGTATCTGAATCCTTGTTCCTTTACTAGATTTAGGCCCATCTCCCTTTGTAATGTTTCCTACAAAATCATAACAAAAATCATAGCCAACAGAATCAAACCACTACTTCATAAACTCATCTCCCCAAACCAAAGTGGTTTCATGGAAAAAAGGTAAATGATTGACAACATAATTTTGGTTCAAGAAGCAATAGCAGGGAAAGGGGAGATCAAGGGATTATAGTAAAAATCGACATGGCCAATGCTTTCAACAGAGTAAGGCATTCCTTCTTGATAGCAGTCATGAAAAAGTTTGGCTTTAACACTGGTGTCGTGGCATGGATCTCATCCTGTATAACTGTTAGCGTCAGAAGTCACTCCTGGATTGCTTGCAGGAGTAGAGCCCCACACCCATCAGTTTTATGTCACGATTTTTTCATAAGGGGTGATCGAATGGAGATAATGGATCGAGGAGGTATCACTCTAATTCAGGGACTGAATCTGATACGTAAAGAACAAAGGAGGTCTGGAATCCTAACTTCAGCCAACGAGTTGATTAAAAGGTGAGCAGGTGGAAGAATTAATAGGAAGGGTGGAAAAACAACTTTGGGCAATAGGCTTACAGTAGTTTGCGGAAGAAAGACTTTGAATGCAAGATCCTCTTGGTTCAGGGTCTCAAGAAACTGAAAGGGGACTTGACTGGATCCGCCAATTCCAAGTCGCTCAGTGCAGGGAAATCACAATAACTGATTAGAGACAACGCAACTATTACAGTGATCCATTACAACATCATCCTATAATAGCTACAGCTCGACTGGATCCTCCAATTCTGAGCTTCTCTAACACAGTGTAAACAAAAGCATGAAAGAAACTGGCATTCATAAGGCAAGAAGTCTCAAAAGTTCATACATAATCAGATTAACAGTGCTTCGTTAAAACTTTACAACTGGGAGCTCTTCTCAACCATCGATCCTTAAAAAAATGGAAAAAATGCCTACATATACTTGGGACTAGCTCCAGCCCCCAAGGTGCGATCATATCATGAATTCAATGCTTAACATTGAAGATCTTCTCTATCAGGACGGGATGTCAGTCTGCCTCCATCAAATCTGCCCTTTGTTTCCCTGTCATGCGCCTCTTTAGTTTAGCATGGCTCGTGCCAGGGGGTAGCTGAGCCCTTTGAATATTGAACTGGTGTGTGCAGGCTTCTCTGGTGAGTTGGAGACTCGACGTAGCTTTTCTGAAGAGAACCGGTACAAGGCAACCTTCTATGTCTATTTCAGCCAGGACCTCCATACTTTGCAATAAATGGGTGACGCGAGGCTTCACCCACCCTCTTTCTCCTTTTCTGCTGAGCCGAAGAGGCTCTTTGGATCCCCGAGTGAAATCCTTGATGAAACCCCGACCTAGTCCATAGGTCTCTTCTCCTTTCCTTACAATCTCTTGAATTTCACCAAGACATTTTCCCGACTCTGTATCGGGTTTCAAGGTTTCGCATTCCCCGTTGTCAAGAGTTCTTGACCCTTTGAATTCCCGATCACCGATTTTCCGATGAGCGTGTGTATGGGCCAGCCCTCCTAGCTATACTATGATCCATGCGACCACCTCTTATATGACCTGAGCCAAACCTCTGTCGAGGTTTCGACATTTTTTATGTCTCGATACACAAGTCCCCGAGACTCACGATTCTCCAAAACCCAATGGCTCATGGTCGTTGACATGTCAACGGTCCGTCCGCCGTCGTGAAAACCTGCCACCTGTCTTCCACTTGCGGTCCCACATGCTAACTGGCAGTTGCTGAGATATCACTTCTCGCGATCTCGCAACTCTGGATGCAAATCTTTGTAGCTCTAACTCATGAACCTCCGAGCTCGCGACATGCCGATGCCACTTGGCATTGTCTCCCTATAAGGATTGTCCTTCTGACACCTGTCCCCACTGTGGTCTTTAACTCCGTCGGGAAATCGTGTATCGGGATATCGCGATTCCTGCTGTCATGTGCACGGGACTTTCAGTTCCCCGATCTCCGACTCTGCAGGAGCTCTCGCCACGTGTCCCTATTGATAGACAGTTCTGATCCAGTCGGGAAATCACAGATCGCAATTCCTACATGCAAGAGTTTCTTGTCTTCGAAAACTCTGATTCTCCGATGAACTGAAACCTGACTCTCCTCCTCTGCACACTAGGGGTTAACCCCGACGCAACTTCTCGAGATCTAATGACTGACGGGATTTCGTCGATCTCCTCTGTAAGATTTTGACCGTCGATTTGCTTTGAGGATGACTCTCGACTGCTGAAGACAAAACTTTGCCCGCTCGCTTGCTCGACTCACTTCTACAAAATGGGATTATCTCGTGATAAACTCAGGTGCTTCCCGTGCAAACCGCAGACCTAGGTACGCCTAATCCCGAGACAAGAAATATCACTAACATTAGGCTCCATGGGGGATAGAGTCATCCCTGCGATGCTCTAAGAACTCATTCCGCAGCTTCAGTGCCTTGCTGTTGGGCTATGGAGTCATGCTGAAAACATCCCGCTGCTGAAAATACAGGCCGAAAAATAAAAGTAACAAAATAAAGCTACATGCTCAAGGAGCTTATTTATACACAATCCTAAACTAATAAAATATTTTACATGGTCTAGGTGAAAGAGAACTTCCACCATAGCCATTCAAGCAGCTTCCTGGATAGAATCTCCTTCCTTCTGTCGATGATCACCAGCAGATGGTGTAACCGTGACAGCAGAACGGCTACACTCTTCAACTCCTCCTTACAAGCTGGAGCTGAGATGAAATAGGGCGGCTCCAAGTCATAGGGGAAATGCCACTCCATGTATTTGCTGACAGGGTCACCGAATGAGTGGCTATTTCCAAGGAATTGGTGAAATACAGCCTCTTCTGCTACATAGTTGTTCACCTACGGTTGAATATCTCTAATAAGCACAGGCGGGTGAATAACTGAAAAGGGATCACTGATCTCAGGTGGTGGATGCTCACTGAATGGCTCTGCGCAGTCTGTAAACTGCATCTTTGACTGCTCCTTTGGTTCTTCTGGTACCTCTTCTTGGCTCTCCCAAGGGTCAGAGTCATAATCATCATAGATAGGACATGTGGGGGAGCTCTGCTTTTCAATTTGCTGCTCAGGGGGGCTGATTTCCTCGCATTGTCTTTCATTTGTGAACAGAGGAGAAGGCTCTGCAGTCTTCTCTTGGAAGTTCTGGGTGTCCAGCTCAGAACCTGATTCATAGCTGTCATACATGGGTTGTATGATACCCAGGTCATCAATATGTGATGTGGGGCCCTGCTGCTCCTCAACTGAGTAGTCATTAAAGCTGGGTGAGCACCAAGCTTCTTCATCTTGCAAATAAGGAACGATCTCCAGATCCTCATTTTCAATCCCAAATGTAAATATATCGTGGGAAATCTCGTGAAGAAAAAGAGAACAGTCCTCCTCCAAAACTAACCCTTCTTTTAAAAAGAGAGGGTCTTTGTCATCATGAGCAGAACTACTAGGAACATCTACTTCAACCCGATACTTAGGTGAGCCATCTACCATGGACCATATCTGCTCTACCAACTCATAATCTCCACAGGAGGCATGTTGATCTTTATGAACATCTAAAAGAACATATGCATCCGATATGATGTCTGATGCTTCCATCCTCGAGCTAACACCACTAATATCATTCAACACCTCTATTTTTTCATGGAAAATGCTTTCCTCCACAGAAAAGGCTTTATCATGGACATGGTCTTCAGGGCCAACAGAGGCTTCATGAAGTGAAGAAAACTCTTTACAACTACTTTCAAACAAGTGAACAGCTGGATAGTAGTCTTTGCAAAACGAATTGAAAGTTGTATGAAAACCTGCTAAAGAGCGGATGCTTGCAGCGGGAAGAGACCGACACCATTCAAGAGTAGCTCCCTTCAAGGAAAACCTGAAGAGTTTAATCTGGACATCCTCATGCATGATATTGTGTCGGTGGATAGCCTCATGGAAGTATAATAAATGCTCAACTGGTACCTCCCAATCCTTTGCGTGAAATTAGGGGAGGAAATCTTCCCAGATGTCTCTATCAGGAAGTGCATTAGGAAAGCCAACTATCTGAGAAAAGTCACAGAACGCAAACCTTTGAGCCAAAATTTTCTCCATATCGAACCAGTGGAGTCACCAATTGATCCTTGAATCATGGAGTCGTCAGGTGAAAGATGCGCAGATTCAAATATCCTTGGTCCTTGTTCACCATCAAAGGCCAGATCTTAACGTTGTCGTTACCCCAGGAAGCTTCTTAGACTGAGAAAGCAACTGTTGAAACCTTCTCGAGAAAGATCCTTAGGGTCGGCTTTCAGGTGTGCTGACAGTAGTCACAGCTAAAATAGTGATGTGGAAACAATGGAGTCACCATAGTGGAGTCGCTAGGTGCACAGTAGCAATCTTTAAGGGCTCTGATGCCTGATGCACCTTCAAAATCAGAGGCTCAATGTCGTTCTACCCAAGGAAAAAATCTTCAACTTCGATCCCCGACAATGGCGCCAGAAATGTTAGCGTCAGAAGTCACTCGTGGATTCCTTGCAGGAACAGAGCCCGACACCCATCAGTTTTATGTCAC
This sequence comes from Picea engelmannii, assembly GCA_009831015.1. NCBI lineage: Eukaryota > Viridiplantae > Streptophyta > Pinopsida > Pinales > Pinaceae > Picea > Picea engelmannii. The sequence continues at coordinate 583,508 of ML782207.1, forward strand.
GATTTGTCCATAAGGGGTGATCGAATGGAGATAATGGCTTGAGGAGGTATCACTCTAATTCAGGGACTGAATCTGGAATCCTAACTTTAGCCAACGAGTTGATTAAAAGGTGAGCAGGTGGAAGACTTGATAGGAAGGGTGGACAAATAGCTTTGGGAGACAGGCTTACAGTAGTTTTCGAAAGAAAGACTCTGAATTCAAGATCCTCTTGGTTCACGGTCTCAAGAAACTGAAAGGGGACTTGACTGGATCCGCCAATTCCAAGTCACTCAGCACAGGGAAATCACAATAACCGATTAGAGACAGTGCAACTATTACAGTGATACATTACAACATCATCTTATAATAGCTATAGCTCGACTGGATCCTCCAATTCCGAGCTGCTCTAACACAGTGTAAATAAAAGCATGAAAGAAATTGGCATTCATAAGGCAAGAAGTCTCAAAGGTTTATACATAATCATATTAACAGTGCTTCATTAAAACTTTACAACCGGGAGCTCTGCTCAACCATCGATCCTTACAAAAATGGCAAAAATTCCTACATATACTTGGGACTAGCTCCAGCCCCCAAGGCGCGATCATATCATGAATTCAATGCTTAACGTTGAAGAGCTTCTCTATCAGGACGAGTTGTCAGTCTGCCTCCATCAAATCTGCGCTCCGATCCCCTATCATGCACCTCTTTAATTCAGCATGGCTCGTGCCAGGGGGTAGCTGAGCCATTTGAATATTGAACTGGCATGTGCAGGCTTCTCCGGTGAGTTGGAGACTCGGCGTAGCTTTCCTGAAGAGAACCGGTACAAGGGACCTTTATGTTTCTATTTCAGTCAGGACTTCCATACTTTGCAATAAATGGGTGACGCGAGGCTTCACCCACCCTCTTTCTCCTTTTCTGCTGAGCCGAAGAGGCTCTTTAGATCCCCAAGTGAAATCCTTAATGAAACCCTGACCTAGTCCTTAGGTCTCTTCTCCTTTCCTTACGATCTCCTGAACTTCACCGAGACCTTTTCCCGACTGTGTATCAGGTTTCGGGGTTTCACATTCCCCGTTGTCAAGAGTTCTTGACCCTTTGAATTCTCGATCACCGATTCTCCGATGAGCGCGTGTATGGGTTAGCCCTCCTGGCTATACTATGATCCATGCAACCACCTCTTATATGACCTGAGCCGAGCCTCTGTTGGGGTTTCGACGTTTTTGATGTCTCGATACACAAGTCCCCGGGACTCACGATTCTTCGAAACCCGATGGCTCATGGCTGCTGACATGTCAATGGTCCGTCCCCCGTCGTGAAAACCTGCCACCTGTCTTCCACTTGCAGTCCCACATGCTAACCGATGGTTGCCGAGATATCGCTTCTTGCGATCTCGCAACTCTAGATGCAAATCTTTGCAGCTCTAACTCATGAACCTCCGAGCTCGCGACATGCCGATGCCACTTGGCGTTGCCTCCCTACAAGGATTTTCCTTCTGACACCTGTCCCCACTACGTTCTTTAACTCCGTCGGGAAATCACGTATCGGGATATCGCGATTCCCGCTGTCATGTGCACGGGACTTTCAGTTCCCCAATCCCTGACTCTGTGGGAGCTCTCGCCACGTGTCCCTGTTGACGGACGATTCTGATCCAGTCGAGAAATCGGGGATCGCGATTCCTACATGAAAGAGTTTCTTGTCTTCGAAAACTCTGATTCTCCGATGAACTGAAACCCGACTCTCCTCCTCTGCATACTAGGGGTTAACCCCAGCGCAACTTCTCGAGATCTAATGGCTGACAGGATTTCATCGATCTCCTCTGTAATATTCTGACTGTCGATTTTCTTTGCGGATGATTCTCGACTGCTGAAGACAAAACTTTTCCCGCTCGCTTTCTCAACTCACTGCTACAAAATGGGATTATCTCATGATAAACTCAGGTGCTTCCCGTGCAAACCGCAGACCTGGGTACGCCTAATCCCGAGACAAGAAATATCGCTAACAATAACCACACCATGGATTTCACCTCTAGTTAATGGACGACCAACAAGTTTCTTCAAAACCACCAGAGGACTGAGGCAAGGCTGCCCACTCTCCCCAATTCTATATATAATCATGGCCAAAATGATGAGCAGGCAACTAGAGAAGGATAGAATTGGTAAAGTCATACCAGGAATCAAAATAGCTTGAGGAGTCAAATGAATAAACCACTCTCAATTTGTTGATGACACTCTCCTATTGGGAGGGGCATCCATTGTTATGGATAAGAGATTCCAAACAACATTGGAAAATTTCACGCAAGTTTCAGGAGCACTCCTAAACAATAACAAATCAAGTCTTTATGTTTGGAACACCCCTTTGAGAACAACTCGTCTAATAGCAAATGTCTTCCACTTCACGCTAATTGAGAAATGGCAAACGTTCAAATACCTGGGCATTCCAATCTGCCTAAAATCTCTCCCAAACACAGCCTGGACTCACATTCTAGAGAAACTCAAAAATAAATTAGAGCAATGGGGAGCCTTTTGTCTGAATCTGACAGGGCGTACAGTGCTAATAAAATCTATTCTCACGGCTCTTCCCATTTTCCAATTCTCCTCTTTGCTCGCCCCTCAAAATGTCAAAGCTGAAATGTCTAGAATTATGAGGTGCTTCCTCTGGGAAGGAGGAAAAATAGACAATAAAAAATTCCATCTAATAAGATGGGACACAATCAAGCAACCCAGAGAAAATGAAGGTTTGAGTATCAGGGATCCAATGCTAGTCAATTTATCCATGGGAGCTAAAATCCTTTGGAATCTTGTTTCTGGAAAGAACGATTGGTGGAAACAAGCAATACAATTTTTTTTTATCAGGCAATAAGCTAAGGTGCCTAGAATAGATTAACTCTTTAAGTAGAGGATCCCCGATAGGAAAGATTATCTCTGCCTCCATTCCCCTCATCCAAAAACAGCTCACATGGATCCTAGGGAATGGGAGAAAAATACTCATAAAAGAAGATAGTATCATGGGCAAGCAACCTCTTTGGACTCATATGAATCTACACCCACTCATAATTTGGCTAGATAGGCAAGGAAAAAAGTGCATAGTAGACATATCTTCCTAGAACATGGAAACTAGAGACTAGATAGGATGGAACTTAACAAACACGCCAACCAACTTTCAAGAAGCTGTGATACAACTTCAGACTTTACTAAAAGGCTATGCCCCCATACATATCAACTCTAAAGACAAGAGAGGGTGGGGAAATGGAAACTACACAGTCAAACAAGGCTATGCACAACTTCTTTCTCAAACGAATTACCTTCCAAAGGACAAAATCTGGAAATCTATTTGGACAAACAACAGTCCCCCCAAAGTAAAAATTTTGTGTTGGATACTAGCCCACAAGAAGCTGCTAATGAGAGAAAACTTGATGAAAAGAAATATGTTTGGACCTTACAGGTGTGAACTCTGTGGTAAGGCTTCGGATACTTCACAGCATCTCTTCCTTTTTTGCCCTTTCGCCATCATAGTATGGAAAACAACTCTTCAAAATCTACATGAGAGAATCAGATGGCCAGCCCAACCCAAAGAAATCCTCATCAAATGGGTCTCCAACTACTAGGGTATGTCCAAAAACCCCCTTTTCAAATCTCTGTTCAATTCCCTTCCTAAGTTCATTTGTTGGAAATTATGGCTAGTCAGAAATCGAGCCACCTTCGCAAATGTTCGCACTCCCCCAGAGCTGGTAGCCAAAAAGGCAGTAGGACTAATGGCATAATTCCTCTCTACCAAATTTAAGTCCCTTCTCCCCCCTCAACTCTCGAATTTGAATGGATCATCTCCCTCCACCTTCCCCCTTCCTCTACTCCTCCTCTCCCTCCTCCAACTAGACCCAACTAGCAGCTTCATGAAGAGACTGATTATCTTAGCTGGCGCAACAATCACCAGAGGCATATTCTCTTTTTTGATGGAGCCTCAAAAGCCAACCCCGAGGTGGTAGGAGCGAGAGGGGTAATCATCTGCCCACAAGGAAATCAAGTCTTATCTTACCACTGGAACCTAGGCTTAGCAACAAACAATCAAGTTGAAGCCTACGCTCTGTATCAAGGGCTCCTCCTCACCAAAAGTAGAGGTATACATGTCATTTCAGTGATTGGGGAATCCAACATAATCGTAAGGAATGCTCGCAAAGGATCCCAATCCTCAAATTTGTTTTTAAGAGTTATCCTACAAAGAATTGTGATAGTGACCAAATGATTTCCCAATATGCAATTCTTCCATGTACTCAGAAGAAACAATCAATTGGTAGACGCTCAAGCAAATCAAGCAATTGGTTTAAAACAAGGAACTTTAGTGGTAAATGGAATTTCCCGCAACTCAACAATTCCATGAAGTCAAGTAAACATCAAGATGCTACACAAGGATGTCAGTTCAAAAATTGGATCATGGTGGAAAACACAACTTAGACAGCCCCTTCCCAACCTAAAGATCTTTCTTCACAACCCCCCCCCCCC
>ML782207.1:593457-604977 GCA_009831015.1 Picea engelmannii
TGGATAGTGAATGATGAATTGTTATCTTCCCTATCCTATATGCTCACCTACAACCACTATATTTCATCCAAAGTCTACAATTTTCCTCTTCTTGATGTTGATTTTGGTTAATTTCCAAATTGGCATGGGTTGGAAATGGAGAAAAAAACATGAAATATGTAGAGAATTAATGTTAGAGTTCTTCCCACAATGTTAGAGTCAATGACAATGATATCATTAGTGGAAATGATGGATGCCATTACCTATAAATAGTAGAATGTAGGACTCTTACACTTCCCATGGAATGAATATTGTACTCAACCCATGCTCCCATTATTATGTGAAAAGACTTTCCCCACCAACCTCTTACATAGATTCAAGGATTGGTTGATAAGTCAAAGAAGGTATATGGCTTCATTTAAGGCACATTGTAGAAGAATATGAGTTCTGAGAATAACCTTGGAGATAGAGGATTTATTTTCCCATAGGTCCCCTTTCATCTTCCCCTATAGTGGAATCATAGTGCCTCTCATGCCTTCATGTGTTTTCTATGGTGGGTTGCATCACCATACATTGAAGCACTTGGAAGGCCTAATTACTATTTAACTATTTGAGTGAAGGTCATTAGTGTTGTGTTAGAGTCTTAGGATTGTGTTTTTTATTTGTAAAATTCACCATGTGAAACTCTTATATCAAATCCATACATTGTCATTGACCTATTGAAATACGTATTATCAAATAGTTGTTGTACCACCCAAGCACATATTTCAGTTTAGACACATTTTCTTTGAGTATTTCATCTTCTATATTGCATTATTTATTTTATATGTAACCTTGTAGGTTAGAAATATCTAAGCAATTTTAAACTATAGTGAAATCCATATCATCCAACCATTTTAAACATAGCATGCATAACACATAATTTTTTAATATAGTTATGCGATATTAATAGTTATTAATATGGTAATATTAATATTAATATTGCAACCTAAAATAACATTTTAATTTTATTTTTTTTAAATAAATAATTTCCGTCTCACTTTCGACGACAATAATATACCTACGACGAATTCACTATATAAAAAAATGTTTTCATCTCAAGTGCGACGAAAACAAAAATTGTTGCGACGCATTTTCTATATAAACAAAAAAAATCGCCATTCCTGCGATGCATTTGCTATATTAATAAAAAAATGTTTTCGTCTCAAGTGCGATGGCAATAAAAATTGTTGCGATGCATTTTCTATATAAACAAAAAATGGTTGTCATTCCTGCAATGAATTCACTATACAAAACAAAAAATGTTGTCGGCGCAAGTGAGACGACAACAAAATTGCTGCGACACGTTTTCTATATAAACAAATAAATGTTTTCATTCCTGCGATGCATTCTCTATCTAAACAAAAAAAGTTTTTGTCGCAAGTGAGATGACAACAAAAATTGTTGCGACGCATTTGCTACATAAACAAAGAAATGTTGTCGTTCTTGCGACCAATTCGCTATATAAAACAAAAAATGTTGTCGTCACAAGTGAGACGACAATAAAAATTGTTGCGACGAATTCGCTATATAAACAAATAAAATTGTCATTGCAATGGTCGTCGCAATTGAGACAATTTGTTGGTTTCACTAATTTTGCCTATATTGTCGTATTGGCGACGATATTTAATTTTTTGTCACAATTGTGAGAAGTTCCCTAGGGTCATCGCGCTTGCGATGTTAATTCAAGTTCATTGAAAATGCCACGTTCCATAAAATGACACTTCAGAGACTCAAGATTCATCGCAATATCAACGACATAACGTCGTAATAACATCGAAATAGCCGTCGCAAAATGACCCAAATTTGCTAGTGATAGAATCTTTGAATATTCGAGGGAAATTTTCAATTTATGATGGGAAATCTTGGCTTTCCCTTATGAGGTGAAGAATGATATCTAGATTAGGCAAGGGCTAGGTTTCATAGTGCGTGAGATGGTCTATGGTGATGACCTTCTTGTTGTGAGGAAACATCATGATGAGAAACACTAATGAAATGATGGATTTAATAGGGTACACATAGCTATGACCAAGGAGTATGTTCTAGTATAATGGTGCATCTATCACCTCAATGTTTATTAAGAAAACATTTCTCACTAAATCAATGGGGAAATGTTGGTAAATCCCTTATGGTTGGGATGTATGACCATCATAAGTCTGTAGGGTGATGGTAGAATAGGTAAGCCCAGGGGAGCTTAATTTATTCCATAAATATTTAGACATGATGCAAGGACACTCCCTCAATTATGATGCATCGGTGGATGCTAATGTTTCTAATTGTGACAGGAATTTGGAAATCCACCAGAGAGGGGATTTCATACTCCAACTTATCTAAATTGAAGGTGATTTCAGAAAATATTTCCTTTAATAAGGACAAGTTTGTAGGACCTCAAGTGCTGACATGGTCGTAGGGCACTGAGCCAAATCGTCAAAAATGATATTATCATGAGAAACCATTGCATGAGGGTTATGAGTAGTATGTCTTAGAAGTTCCTTTAATACCTATGGTGTAGGGTTCCAACTAGGGTGTGAAACTATCAAGGGGGCACTTGTTTGTAGTTGGGTGGCTTCTAGTTGGTTGGAGGTAAGTTTGGGGGGCCTACCATATTGGAAATTTTAGGTTTGGAGATGAATATCTATAGAGTTCATGTAGATATTAGAGTGATAAATATATTTGGGTTGAGTAGGACTTAGAGTTTGGTATAATCTTGATGATTGAGAAGAGTTATTATTTTTCCTTCTAGTTGGCCACAACTCCGTGTTAAGGGAAGGGTTTTTCCAAGATGATTAGTTGCAATAGTGGAGGAAATGTATGTGGAGGGGGTGCTACTCCCTATGGGGTATTAGGTCCTTGGTTGAACATCATCTCCTTCATAAATTTATAATCCACAATATGGGGGTAATGGTGAGTGTAATCGTTGGAATCTCCATATAAAATGAAAGGGAATTTGTTCCTAAAACTATAGTTATTCCCTTGTTTTGGTTGGTTATTGTTACTAGCATTTTGATTCTGGTTATCAATGTTTGCATTTCCCTCAAAAAAAAAAAATGGTTAGGGGAATTTCCCCTTGGCCCATGGTTGTCATTTTTTTGTTTTTTCCTTTCCCCCCTTGTTTTTTGGGTTTGAGGGATTTGCCATATTGGATTCTCAAGTGCTTGTATTTTTTCAACAAGTGAGGGTTGGAAAAAGTTAATACAAATGTAAAACTGAGCTGGTGGTGGTGCAACAACAACCAATGAGGGACCATGGAATGGGTAGTATAGTTTTCCTTGTGGGGGGTTACCATATTGGTTGTAAGATGTTGATGTCCATCCACTATAGTTTTGACTATTTCATTATGGCCCATGCATGTGTGGTGAAGCATGTACTCCTAAGGAGGGCATGCTAGACCCTGGATGCGAAGGATTTAGTCCACCATTCATATGGGAAGGGTTTTTGTGTGATATGATATTAAGCATGTGTGATGTTATAACCATGCTATTAGGACCATTATGGTGGAGCCCTATCAATCCATCTGTTGAATGGGATGTATCTAGATTTTCTATCTCAAATGGGAGAGGGCGAGGGGCATCGAGGATGAAATTATATAGATACCTTGACTGGAAATATATCGAATCAAAGTGATGGGATTTGATAATGGCCTCATATTTTGTATGAGGCATGGTGGTGGCCACATATTTGGAGATCATAAGTAAGAGAGGATTCAAGAACCAATTGAGGAGTAGTTTATCCTTGAGTTCTATTTTACACAAGCTACACCTTTGATGCCACTCATGGATGTGATCCATGATGTGAGTAAAATTGGTTTGTCTAAATTTAGTAAGTATTTCCAAGCTAGTTTCATGACGAACTAATAATTGGAAAAAAGTTAGGAATGTATTTTCTAGAGATGCAAACTTTGCATTTGACCCTACTACTTCATTAATATACCATTTGGCCAATGGTTCAGTTAGATTTTGCTAGAACAATATGAGATAGACATAATCATTTGTGATATTATTGTTTGAGCACCATAAATGAAATTTCATGATATGGTTGGTGAGGTCTTCACCTATTTTCCCCTCAAACTTTGGCATATCCGATGGAAGTTTGGTTGGCATGAGTGGCCAAACTCGATAATGTTAAATGTGTTCATTCATTAGATTTGTCAAATATAGGAGATTATGGCTAGTCAGATATGGAAAGTTGGTAGGTGTATTAGCGGGTGGTGGTGGTGGGGGTAGTAGCAGGTGTGGTGGGACATATGCCATCTATATTATTTGATGTAGCATGTTATAGATGAGGATAAGATTCCAAGAAGGTACCTAGGGGGAAATGAACTCAACAAGGATGATCTGAGGAGAGATAAACCTAGTATTGTTGCACCCAAGGGTGAGTGTGGTGGGGATGGTATAGTTGGGGAAATAAAAATACTAGAAATTCCTCCCAATATTGGGGGAATGACCTATAAGTGCCTGGAATGTCGAGGTGAATAAGGGTCCTCAATGGTTCCTAGTTGTATAAGAGGCATGTGAAATTCAAATGGAGGGCCATTAAACCGTGCTTAATGAAAATATGGTGTAATCAAATAAAATATGTGAGAAAATGAAAATAAATGTGCTTTTGGTGAAATAATTTTAATTTACTTCGCTTTAAATCGTAGAATATGTTTTGATGCAGGGGGATTTTTTCAAATAATGGTTTGAAAAAAAAAGAAAAAGCATGAGTCCTATGATACATAATGTCCTTCCACTCAAATAAAATTGGACCTTCCAAATGCTCTTAATGGATGGGGTATGAATCCACCAAAGATGGTTAGTGAATGTGTGAATGAGTAAGTTATAGCGAGGTGCATTGAGGGTATGTACATATGGAATTGGTGATGTCTCCTAATGTCTAACACTAGTTGTCTTAGGTGAAAATTAAACTCATACATGCCACCTACGTATATGTCATAATGTTTGGCCACTAAGCTACCTTTCTCAAGTGAGGGAAAGGGACTCCTAACCTCAACCAATTAAGATTTGTAGTCAAACAATAGATGGGTGGCTCAAGGAGATTAGTAGAACAACCTAACCTCAATATTTGACCCTTCACAATTATATCCTTGCCTTGGATTTTTCACACTTATTGTAAAGGATTTTGAAATTTCCCATGGAAAAATTCAATGTTTCGAATTATGAGGAGTTTTTTTAATGCTTATCCTCAAAATCCCAACTACCACTATTAATTGTTTTTTGACCTACCAAAGGAGGAATTAAGTGTGTTGGTTAGTTTTGTTGTTTTTAGGGGGATAAACTAGCATCATCAACTAGTTATTTTTCTTAGAGGTGTGATGAAGGAGGTATTTCATATTTCTTCCTCGTTTTGGTTCACCAAGAGTGTTTTTGGGCACAGGTTGAAGAGTATACTCGAAAAACAAGACTCTTTAGGTCCTTTGTGTGTGTGCTTTACATGAGGTAAATATAATGTTTGATACAAGAATGTTGGAAATAAAATTGCAATACTTCAATAAATTTGATCAACAACAAAACATACAAACTTGAGTGGTTCTTACTCCGCCTACTTAATTTTTAGATAATGTAAATTTTTTCAAATAATATCAATACTCTCAATGATGATGATTTCAAATAAATTTGAATAAATTGACAAAGATAAATGCGTTAACTCATATGGGTTCTTAATCCACCTAATTAACTTCTATGTGATGATGAATTTTGCAAATAACCACACCAAAAAAATGAAGTTTGTGTGAAGAGAGGTATTTCACCCTCTTTCTTTGTTTTGATTCACCAAGATTTATTTTGGGCATAAGCCAAATATCATACTAGAGGAAAGAAGGCTTTTAGGTCCCTTGTGTGTGATTAATGAAAGAAAAGGAAACAAAATAATTGAACTTTGTTCTAAGCATTTATGTACTATAACAAGTAGAGAAGCCATCCACATGGAAAGAGAAAAGAAGTATGATTTCTCCTCGTAGCCACTGAGTTATATAACTACTAATATAGGAATGGAAAGAAATAACAAAGATGTTAAGCCTATAAATCCTGAAAAATTAAATAATGCTACCTAAATCTATTGATGAACCTAGATAATGCCTAAAAAGTGGATTTAAATAGACTTATGTGGGTCTCTTAAAATATAGTCATGTAGGTTGTGTAGAAGTACAATGTTACAGGTTGTGCGACTTCCATGAAAAATCATCCCATAGCCACAAGACTTGCATGGAATAGACTAAAACAGTTGCAAAAGCTTTTCATGCTCATGAAAAATAAAATTTTGGAAAGGAAAATCATTGAGAGTGATTTCCAAATGGATGAATGGGTAGGTTATCCTTCCTACAAGGCACTAGACTTGTTGGACACCCAACCCCATAAGTACCATTTTAAGGGATAGAATATTAAGTTTTCACTTTTCTTGAACCTCTTTGAATCCCTTTTAAAAAGGCAACCATTTTCTTCTGCTCGTCGTGAGCTTTCCAATGACTGAATGTTTGCTCAAAATAGAGCTCTAGATCAAAATTTATGGCCCTTTGAAGGCCTTTATTGGCCAAATTCCTCCATACTTCCACATGGAATACACATGGCTCCATGTCATTGTTCCCATCCAGTGTGGCACTAACGTGTCAGAAAACACACACCTTAGCGCATACGTGGTTGAAAGCATGGCACTTGCCACCTATTCCACTGGGCCCTCAACCCTCCAAGTGCCTAACACTTTCTACAAAAATTCCCTGAGATCCATCTTGACCAAGCCTTGACACCTGCCCATTGCACATAGGGTTGGTGGCATCATATGATGTCATTTCGAGACATCAACATCTCAGGATCTCGGTACATCGACCACTAGGATGTCAGTCCTTTTACATTTTTTTTTTTGCAAAGCCCCAAAACTCCTGATCTGGGATGAAAATATGTCTCACACATGTGGCCCTGTCCTATCATGCCACTTGTCTTTACCATGGCATGACACATGGAAACTGTCACCGCATGACATGTGGTACAAGTTTTCCCCATAGAGCTTTTCTTGAAAACACTAAAACCACTTGACACATGGCGCGATCACCTTGTGGCACATGGACCTCCCATGTGGGTTGACATTGTATACATATCATCGCAACACCCAAGGTTCTCCCAACCGGGCATTGACACCTATTCTCTTTGTACTCATCAAATTACACCATCTGACATCATCTCAGATCTTTCATACATTGACTATTCACCATTTTCATAAGGCATATTTCCCAAAATCTCTCGATGGTCCGAGATCCAAGATATAGTTGACATCCTAGGGAACATGGCTCTATTTTGTCATTCCACCTAGCATGACATGTGACACTCGTACCACTCAACATGTGGCACTCATTTTCCACCTGGACCTTCATCCAAATATGCCAAAATATTTGTGACACATAGAACCACTCACGTCACAACATGTGGCACCACCAGGTAATCACGTACATTGAGACCTTAACCCCTTCCTGACCTCCTATAGTATAAAAATCCTCAAGGTCCACTTCTCGAGGATTACGAGATAATTAAACAAGTTAATATCATGATTAACTAAGGTAATCCGATGATTAAGGGACAATTAACTGCATTAATTCTCTGGGTTATGATTCTACGAGATCTACAAATGAGATCTCTCATGCTTCGATTAGAAAGATATTGTGGTTTCTTCCAAAAATCTAATGTGCTAGTGGCTCTAAGGATCAGACGATGGATATTTAGAGCATCACTCAACAGATTAATGGTTCTTATTGAAGCAAATCTCAGGCCTCGACACTTTCCCTATCTCCTATAACCTAAAAATCTTGAGGTCCATCATCCGATGATTACATGGTAATTAATTACATTAATCCCAAAGATTACGAGACATTTAATTATGTTAATCCCCTGAATTACAACTCATGGGATTTACTAAGAAATTTCAATAACTAATATCTCTGGGCTGATAGATCTAACATCCGACAATTCAAAGAGGTCCATGTAGAGGAATTAAACCTATCAGGGCCCACACTTTACTCGTCCACAATGATATGTGAATATGTGTCAACCCTATGGCACCGTGGTAGCTGAGCTGGCACACTACATCGCTATGTTGTCACTCTCTCTCTCTCCCATAGGCTTTGGAAACAAGGCATGGAACCGGGGGGCTAGAACCCAGGTCCCCGGACATCCATGTATCAAGACTTCCAAAGGGGTTTATACTTAGAAATATTCTAGTTTCCGATGCTTGAGTTCCCCAGGTCATGGAACTCCCTCCTGAGCTTGGTTACAAAAAGTGACAATCGAGATCGCTCAACGTTCAGAGTTGATGGATGATATTCAATCATCCATTGTGCAGATATTTTTACCAACTGAACTAGTTCATCTTAGACAGTCATGGATTGACCCTTTCCCGAGATTGAAGACTATTATTCCTTATTGTTTTACAAGGTAATTTAAAAGGGTAATATCCTATCGATGGACAACTGAGATTCATTCTAACTGAGGGATCAATGACAACTGATTTTCATAGGTTATCATGGGGATATCGATGGGTAACCCACCCATTCTTTGAAAGAGGATTAAAGAACTTCATTCCTCTCATATACATGCCATTCAAATTCTTGGCCTATAGATCTGGTTCCTTCTCATAATAAGTCATTACAACTGTTTTGATCATTGCACACACAGGAAAATCATAGATATGCAACCTTTTAGTTTTCTTAAAAATTCCTATCGTTATTCATACAATTACTTCCATTCTATCAATGTGGAATGTGACTAATCTCCGAAGAAATTTATAGGGTTATTATATACAAATATGCAAAACATATACAATCCCATATAGTTACACAATCACTCAAACACAAACAAAGGCCAATAGAACAAGCACTCAGTCCATCAAACTGACTTGCACATTAAACAGAATTTAAAGATGACAACCATTCATTTTACTCTACAAACATAGCACACAAATACTTATATGTTATGTGGAGAAGTTAACAAGCCAACTAACTGTGGGTGTTCACCCTTCCACCCAACCATAGGCTCATATGCATTCACTCTTAGCACTCTAGCCACCCCTGTGCCAAGCCATGATACCACCAGGGAACTCTCTCACTATGGACTCATCAAGTCAATAAATAGAACAGGGAGGTTAATCTCCTCCACTTCTCTAGAAATGACATAAATCTCCCCCTCTTCCTACTAAACTCATGACCTCCACTGTATTTATCAGATTCCTTCCCAACTGGATTTCTCTCCAACCAACATCAAGCCTGTAACCCTCTTGTGTTCTGGTCAAGAACTCATGGGGTCTTCTCTATTCCATCCTGATCACTCTTCTTCACACCCTTATGGGTATAGTCTTCCTCACCCACATACCCCAGGCCTCTTCAAGGTTTATCAAATTCCCTCCCAGCATCAATCTCATGGCTTTATCGGCTCAAGTTGGGATCTTGGATTCTTAGCATATTATGGAGAACACTCTCTGTCACCCTACTCTAGGTAGATATTTCCTCACACCCACCTAGCCCATGCCTCATTGAGGTTTATCAGATGATTTCCCATCATCAAGCTCACGACCCTCTTAGCTCAGGTTAGGTTTCTAGGCTCTCAGACCCAAGATTCAGAGCTCAAGCTCTTTTTTGTTACTATGTTTTTACACATTAAATCCTTTATTTTCCCCATCCAAAATCCCTCAATTTCTCTCTCTCGACCAGATTCCTGACCTCTCTAAATATTTTTGTCTTCCCCTCATGTGATTTTATTACACACATGACTTGGGAAGGTTCTCTACCCGTCCTTCTATTTCTTACTTCATAAGGAAACTCGTGGGTCAATCATGGGGACCCAAGGTGATCATTCTTGTTGTCCTCTAGCTAACAATTTTTTGTCACCTCAGGCAACCCTCCATGCTTCTATTCATTAAGGTGGTTGGTTTATCAACCACCAATCATCCCGAGCATTAACTGATTTTCCTTGAAATTGGGGCTAAGGGAAATAATATGAACACTTCCAAATTAATTCCTCGACAAGGAGGTTTGGGGTCCTTTAGTTTAAAAGAACCTCCTTTCATTCCTCTAGTGGTATCATGGCCAATACTTTCAAGGATTCACCCACAGTCAACTAGTTGGAATTTTTATTCAATGATATAATTACATTGTTCATATGCCATGCCATGGAAAATCATTAAACGTTATTAATTACATGCTAGAGGAAATGAGGGTATTACAAGATCATTGTTATAAAATGGCTTAAACAATCTAAGAGGATATGTTGAATGATGTAAACCCAAGTGATTCAACAATTTGTATTGGGGATTTTGTTGCATGAGTGAAAAAAATCTCCTTTGTTAATCTAGGTTGTAAGATAAACAATATACAATAGTTAGTTATGGGACAAACATAAGAGTATTACTGCAACATAATAGAGAAAATAAGTATGCATAAAATTTAAACTATAAACTAAACTACAAGTATACCATTAAAAAAAATATGGAGTAAAATAAAAATACTCATTATATTCCAATGGAAAGGAATGAACACAAGTAATAGTAGTTGGGGACAATAGTTAGATGCAAATGAGTTCCAACACTCTCCTTGGGATGGGTCCTTTTGCTTCTTGAATTCCCTCTCTAACAATGGTGAATGAAGAAGTCTTTGTTCCTTGAGGAAACAACTCAAACAAGCATATGGATGATAAAAAATAGAGATGAGAGAGAAAGATAGATGATCTCCAATATTTTTCATACATCATAACCTTATAATTATTCTCTTCTTCAATTTTTTCTCCATGACTATCATTTTTAGAGAAATTCTAAACTCCTTGAAAAATTAGTTCCAGTGTGAAAGCTCTTCATTCAAAATGGATATCCCAATGCTTGAAACGAACTTTGGGAAGCCACAGTACTCTTCATAAATGGTATGTAATCTCACTTTTCACTTATACACCCACATAGAGGTACCTGATCTAGGCCATCATCCTTAACTACATTGAATAAGTCACACTCACATGTGTGAGCAGAATTGTGCAACTTTCAGAGAAAATGTCGTGCAAGTGTTAGTGAAGGAAGGCCACGTAAGTGTATAAAAACCCATTTTGTAATGTTTTTCCTTGCTCTTTTGAGGTGATGTAAAGTATCCATGAGGTAGCCTATTATGTTGTATTCTTTCCAACTAATGTTGTCTTTAGACAATTGCCTAAATGTCTCTTGTGAGAGAAATTAAGGTGATAACACATACCATAATGTCCATGACAACTCCATAATGAGTGCACTTTCTTTATATTTGTATTTCATAACTAAGAAGAAAATAGAAAGACATAAACTTCACCTTCTAGATAAGTTTTTACTGTATTAAATTTTCATAGGGTACATCTTGTGTTCATTGTGTGTGATCCGGATTTATGTAGGAACACAATGAAATACAACAATACACATAAACGCAGAGATGCAGCGGAAATAAGACTTCATTTCATTAATAACAAATGACTGAAAAATGTTTACAGACAGAATGTAAATAAACTAGCTAGGGCG
>ML782207.1:609251-629569 GCA_009831015.1 Picea engelmannii
CCTTATACCCTGATCTCGTTGGGGACATGCAAAGAAGGATCGAGAATGAGCAGACCGCTCTGATACCACTGATTCGGATTTATGTAGGAACACAATGAAATACAGAAATACACATAAACGCAGAGATGCAGCAGAAATAAGACTTCATTTCATCAATAACAAATGACTGAAAAATGTTTACAGACAGAATGTAAATAAACTAGCTAGGGCGCTGGTAGCTTATCTCTGAGAAGAGATGTGGCTGCTACTCGCATCTGTGAGAAGATGATTACAATGAGGCTATGGAGGCCTTTTTACAATAGACGAGAATGCCAAAAGTCATAGACATCCAAAAACCTAACCCTAGGAGATGAAGCGCCAAAAGTCATGTGGGCCCCGTTTGGGTAAGTTAGTACATCAACTTCCCGGGGTCGTAACTTTTTCATACGAACTCCATTTTAGGCGTGTGATAGCTCGTTGGAAAGGTATCGTCGAGTAGATTCATTTTGGGGGATCAATCATGCCTTTGTCTATCATTGAGCACCTCGATCTCAAAAAACCTTCATTTAGGCCCTCAAAATGGCCCCGGAAGTTAAACCTGCTAAAAATAGTAAATTGCCAAAATTGCCAGAAAACTAATTTGAGCCAGTTAGAAAAGGTGGGTGGCCACCAATATCCACCTGGATCAGTGTGGATGATGTCCTATTTGCTTATCTTATTTCGTTTCAATTTCAAGTTATTTTTGCATTTTGTGCACTAAGCTAGTAATATTAAATCTCATTTCAAATTAATATGTTGCATAATTAGAAATTGTAGAATATTATAATATCTATTATGACTAATTGTTCCAATAGAATATCTACAATAATTTACAAATCAGTAGAATACAAAAAATGTACACTAAATGATTCAATAAAAAACAATATTCCTTAAACATAAATTAAACCAGATATATAAAACTTGTAGTAAAAATTATGTTTCTTTTAAATTTCATAAAAAACAATATTCCTTAAACATAAATTAAACTAAGTACACAAAAGTTGTAGTAAAAATTATGTTTCTTTTGAAAGAAGAAAAAATATTTTACACCAAAACAATGCACAATGCATTTGATATCAACACTAACTATTAGAAGAGTTGAAGTTTAAAGTATTCTTATAAATCTTAAACAATACATCACTATAAAAGATCACCTTAAATACTTTCCAAATATAACTAGAAATAAAAGATATTAACTTGAAACACACAAAGGACACCCAAAGTTAAATTTATAATTTTTATTCACATTGTTCCTCTAGGTTTGCTTTCGATATAATTCTTGAAAATCACATTCTTCACATTTGAACTCACACAAGTGGGAAGTTAATACTATTTCAAAGAAATGCAAGTATATAAGTTTAAGATGAATGCAAGTATATAAGTTATCTCTCAATATTCGAGGGGTTGGAGGGCCCCTGAAATTAGCCTTGATGTGAGGCTCCTCTCTAGTGTTTCACCGCATATCATATTTTTACAAGAGACATTGACCATTGATGTGAAGGCAAGGGATTTTTTATTTTCTTAAAACCGGACTGGTTAGCTTGTGTTGTTAGTGCATTTTGACATTCTGGTGGAATGTTGGTTTCTTGGGATCCATGGTTTTTTTCCTTCTCATCAATCCTTACATGTGGAGGAATTCTCTTGATAGGTTACAGTTTGCTGACAAGAGGAGCCTTAATCTTCTGAATGTTTATGGCCCATGTTCGAATCGTAAAAGATGCCGGAACTGATGCGTGGACAAAGGTGTTTTTTCCTTTTCAGATTTAATTCTGGCAGGGGATTTAAACTTCTCTTTGGGCCCAAATGAGATCTGGGGACCATATACAGTCATTGCTCCATTGGATTCTTTCTTTAAGGATTTATTTGCAAATTCTTCTCTTGTGGATGTGGCTCCTTCAAAGCTAGTACCAATGTGGTGCAATGGTAGGCTGGGGGATTCCAGCATCTCTAAGCAACTGGACAGAATCTTTGTTTCTGAAGGTTTACTTGGACCCTTTTTGAGGTATAGATCATGGGTTGGTTCGAGTTATCTATCAGATCATGCTCCTATTTTGTTTCAGTTGGATATTGGGTTTCCTAAGACTGTTTACCCTTTCAAATTTAACCTGATTTGGTTGGAAGACCCATCCTTCTCTACAATAACTCGGGAGACTTGGCTAGACAATCGTTTTACTCTCTTGGAAACACCTCAACAAAGGCTAGTGGAGAAACTAGCTCAGCTTAAGAGAAGAGTTAAGGTCTAGGCACGCCAAAAGATGGTCTTAAGAAAAGAACTTTTGAACAAAGTGGAGAGTGAACTGGAAGGACTTATGCACCAGAAATTAAATAGCCTTTCTAGTAATGTTGTTGACTTACATTGTAAACAACTGGAGGAAGTTTGTAATAAATTATTACTGGAAGAAGAGGAATGCTCTAGGCAGAAGAGTAGGGAAACCTGGATCAAGAGGAGGGATAGGAATACTAAGTTTTTTCATAGTTATGATAGTCATCAAAGAAATAAGAAGTATATCTAGGAGATTGCTAATGTGGCTGGTCAATTTCTATCGGGACAAGAAGCTATCAAAGAAAAAACAACCAATTATTTTGGGACCTTTTTTAAGGAACAAAACCAGTCAGATATAAGGACCAAATTGGAGACAATTAAATTGTATCTGAGGATGGTACAGGATGAAGAGCTACAGCTTCTGGAAAAGGCCGTTACCTTGGAAGAAATTTTAAAGGTTCTAAAAGGGTTTACAAAAGACAAGAGCCCTAGGCTGGACAGATGGATAGTTGAATTCTTCCTTTACTTTTTTGAATTGGTGGGACCTGATCTTCTCGCGATGGTCGAAGACACTAGAATCCGGGGAGAAGTGTTTAGGCCTATCAAATCTACTTTTATTGCTCTAATACTAAAGAAAAAATGGCCACAAAATTTTTCTGACTACCGACCAATAGCTCTGTGCAACTTGTGTTATAAAATAGTAACTAAGATCATAGCCAAGAGAATTAGACCTATTCTGTCAAGGTCTTTAGCAGAGGAACAATTGAGATTTCTTAAGGGTCGACAGATTCTAGATGCCATCGGTACAGCACAAGAGTGTCTCCACAGTATTAAGTCAAAGAAAATGTAGGCCATCATCTTGAAACTAGATCTTAAAAAATCATATGATTGCATAAATTGGGATTACTTAAGATTAGTTTTGATTCAGTGTGGTTTTGGTCATGTAATGACTAGATGGATTATGGGTTGTGTATCCTTAGCTTCTTTGGATATTCTAGTTAATGGTGAAGCATCCAAGTTTATAAAAAGTGAAAGAGGCATTTGCCAGGGGTGCCCTCTTTCTCCACTACTTTTTATATTAGTGGTGGAAGGGCTGAGTCTCTCTCTCAACAAGAGTCTACAGGAAGGTAAGTTTTCTGGCATAAAAGTCTCTCGTATGGTAAGAATTCTTCATCTATTATTTGTTGACGATGTGATCATTATGACTTCTGCTACAAAGGATGAATGGTGGGAAATTCATAAGCTATTAAAGTGTTTCTGTGAAGCCACTGGCCTGGAGATAAATAACAACAAATCTACTTTTCTTTATTATGGCGTTCAACCAGAAGTATTAAAAGTCTTGACAGACCTATTTCTTTTTAGCTCTAAATGTTTATTGGAGGGTTTTAATTATCTGGGTTTTCCTTTAAAGGTTGATAGTTACAAGGTGGCTCATTGGCAATGACTCATAAATAAGTATGAAAGGAGAATTCTACACGGGTGCAATCGATTGCTTACCTTGGGGGGGATATATGTATTAATCAAGGTAGTCTTGGAATGCCATCCATTTTACTGGATGCCGTTGCCTCACATTCCTATCTGTATTTTAAGCCGGATCTACAGGATGACCTTCTCTTTCCTTTGGTCGAGATCAAATTCCTCTTCTTCTTACCATATGTGTAATTGGGAGACTCTTGTGAAACCAAAGAGTTTTTAGGGATGGGGATTGTGAAATATCTTTTTCTTTTCACGGGCTTTAGTGGCCAAATAGCTTTGGCGAGGTTTGATGCAGCTTGGAATATGGAACCGTGTATTAAAAGACAAATATTTACCACATTTCCTAGTTATTACTTGGCTTCGTTATGTTGATCCAATGTCACGGGTTGGCTCGCAAACTTGGAAAAATATGATTAATGAATTGTGAGATGGTTGGCCTGGAAACCGAGGAATGGGGAAGACATTTGGATCGGTAAAGATGCGATCCTAGGGGTGGGTAATGAAACTTTTCTTTCAGATTCCTTGATTCAACACCTTAATGAACATCTGGTTCATTTCCTATTTCAAGTGAGGGGAGCCAATATCACCGGTGTATCAATTGCGAATTGGTCTTCCAGTACAAAATTGGGGCTGATAGGTAATTTGGCTACAGAATGGGATATTTGTAGAAGCAACCTATTGACTGTGGGTATCCTTCTAACTGATAATCATGATGAGATCCGATGGATAGGCGGGGATGGCACAGGTATTATTTCTACAAAGAATTTTTATAATGCATTGGTTGTGGAGTTGTGGCAAGAGAATGATGATATTGTGAAAAAGAGAATCTGGTCTTGGGGGTGTTCTTTAAAAATAAAACTTTTTACATGGCTATTGTTGGAAGATAAGATACTCACCTGGAACAACCTTATCAAGCGAGGTTGGAATGGTTTTAGGTATTGTTATTTGTGTAAAGGTAATGAAGAAACAACCATCCACCTTTTTGTCTATTGTCCTTTTATGATATCCATTTGGTGCAGTTTATGTACTCATTTTAAAGTTCTAAATGGCTGGATGGGGACATCTATAAAGGACTATTATGACTCTTGGTTTTCTAGGAATGCAATTTTCCCTACGTTACTTGCTTATATCTGTTGGTTTGTTTGGACTGAAAGGAATTTAGCTATTTTTGAATCAAAAACTCCTTTTGTGGAAAAAATTTTGTTTCTCTCTATAGCTGCAGTAACAAGTCTTAAATCAAAAAGCCTGAAATCTGCAAAAAGAATAAGTGGCTATAGTTTTCAAAAGGATAAAATAACGGGCTGGTTTGATGTGGCTTCACGGAGGAGTGGAGAAATAAGCGGGGTTGGGGGAATTATTGTCCTCAATGAAAATATTTCTTATAGATGGTCCCTGAATTGTGGAAAGGGTACGAATACAAGAGATGAACTCTTGGGGGCATGGGCTATTCTCACCTTGGCCCATAGGCTGGCGATTTCATATATTCTCATCCTTGGAGACTCTAAAGTTATTATTGATTGGATAAACAATGTTGGTTCTTTGTAGGTTGGCTCTATCGAATGTTGGAAAGAGAGGGTGGTTGAACAAAAAAAACTTTTCAATACAGTCACCTTTGACCACATCTATAGGGAAGATAATCAAGTGGCAGATTTTCTTTCCAAAAAGGCTCTTACAGATCCACTGGGAACCTTAATCTTCTATCAAATTAATGATGGAAATAAGGGATCTTCCTATTACTTGAAGCTCTTCTAGCCTGACACTTCATCCTTTTTGTTTTTTTGGAAGAATCTTCACTCTATTATGTTTAGTGGACTAGCAGTCCCCTTTTTCGACTTCAGATATTTTTTGATATTTTGATCAAATTGTAATGAACTATTTATTTTTTCTATCTCAGTTGGAGTTTTATGAAAAGGCATGGCCTTGAATTGTAAGGAACTTTCAACAATGTAAACTGATTATATTTTCTAATATAATGCACAATTTTCATATGGAAAAAAGATTAAATATGAAAGTATATAAGTTTCAAATAAAAGCAAGTATATAAATTTAGATGTGGATTTAAGAAGAAATTTGATCCTTGCTATATTTGATTAGGAAATTTAGTGGTTCAAACTTACAAAATTCAAACATGTAAAAGGTTGTCACAACATACTAACAAAATAGAAAATTCAATCCATTAAACAATGTATCGCTCCTCACATCTTGAAGTTATTTAATAAAACATGAGACATTAATAACATGCTTTATTTTATTTTTTTCTCTTTGTGAGGCATCAATAGCAATTCCATTTTTATGACTAGACGACATGTAAAAAATATACAAATTTAGTAATTCAATGAAGATGGATTGGTGTGAATGACTATTTACAGGTTTTACTTCAACAAAGATCGACCAGTGTAATCTGATATTTACAAGTTTTAGGTTTTATTTTCATTTCAAAAATTTCATATTTAGAGTTTTCTAATTTTGTGGAAAATTTTATTTTTAGAGTTTTCATAATTCTTAAAGTTTGATAATTTTTTTGATAATATAAATTGATTTAAAATGGACAAAAATATCTTAGGACATTGTCACACCATATGCACATATTAAATTATGGTATAACTCTATTTGTGCCTAAATTTATATATGCACATATTAAATTATGGTATAACTCTATTTGTGCCTAAATTTATATAGAATCAAATTTGTATATAAAAAAGTTCATTTCTATAAGATTAGCTTACTTCATCTGTTATGTACCATATATCTCGGGGAGAAATAATGCCTACCCGGTTATGTAATATTTCCCCTTAGCTAAATTCAGAACACTTTAAGAGTTTTTTTAGTGGAGCCTGATTTTGATTCATTTTGTGTTTTCCCTAAACGGGCAATATCAAACTACAATGTACTTATATTTAGTTTTCTAGGTTCCAATGATGTTAGGGGAGGTTGATTTAGATATGAATCACTATTTTTTTGTCTATCTATAAACAAAGGTTATATTTGATTCATTTATACATTTGAATGGCTCTTAAGAGAAAAAATTAGAAAACACAAAAAACATAATAATGTTTTTACTAGTCCTTGATACCAATTCTTGTTTGCACATCAATATCACTTGTGTTCTTCATTTGGGAATTTTTTTGAGATGTTGACGCTCTACAACTTCTATTGGAGTAAACTTATTGATCCTAAAGGGATGAGAAGGATGTAGATGAGGCACAAAGGGAGGATGCAGTCATTGAACAAAATTTTGTCATTTGGTCAATCAATGATCACCACTTTTTCCTTTTTAGTTAGGTAAGAGGCCTCCAACCAAGTAGTTGGGTGATACATCTCGACTGATGGTTTGTTATCCCCATGGAGACCATTGGTAAAACACTCGATGAAGAATGCATCAATCATACCTTATGATTTGATTTCCAATCTCTTGAAGGAAACAATAAAGTCTTTCACTATGGTGGTTTGACACAACTTGGTCAACATCCCCCAAAAATCAGCCTCAATTTCAAATCAATAATATATGGTATTCACAAACTGCTTCTAGGAAAGGAAACCTTAATATGCCTTCTTATACCATTTCTACAATTACCAATGCTTCCTATCTAGATATAACACACCCATTTGTAGTTTCAAAGGTTCACAATCAATACTTTGGAGGGAAATTAATGTGCCATCTAACCCACTCATCTCGTTGGATCAGAGTCATTGAACTTATTCAGTTCTACCTTAGGTAATATGTGGTTCATATAGGTTGGTTTGTCATGAAAGGATGGCCTAGTGTGATAGTCACCATCAAATGAAGATCCCCCGCTATCAATTGGCCCCAACATGTCATTCAAAATATTCAATTTATTGTTGATGGTGGTATGGAAGGAGGAAATTTGGTTGTTAAGGTCATTTTGGAATGTTCATTGCAAGTCAATGAGGCTTTGAATTTTGTCTCCTAGTGTCATGGTTCTATTATCCATTTTAGTGGCAGTCATGGGACCACTTGGGTCCACTAGAATGGTCATTAATGAGTGACACCGATGTGATTAAATTAATGTAAGGATTCTTATTCTTTTGATATACATAACGCACTATGACCCAGGAAGTCTTGGGACCACTTCTAGACTTTTCTTTTCCCTACCAAAAGATTTTGTATTGACAAAATTTTCAAGTTTTGGATATTCTAGGTTATATAGGAATTTTGGTGTTTTTGTTGCAGCGATTTGGCTGATCTTGAAGAGAAAAACAGTGTTAGGTGTTATAGTTGTCTAATATATCTAAGGATTTTCAACAATAGTACTTACTTTCTCATTCACAACTCTAACTAAGGAGAATGACCCATACCCTTAGCCATACTACCCAATTCCCTAGTATGTGAGAGTATCTCCTTGGATTTTATGCTTGGTGTGTTGTAGAGAAAAATGAATGAAATTCTTATGTAGGGGTTGTTTCAAATATTCCTAGGGAGATTTCTATATACCCAAGGGTATGTGTAACATCGAAGATCCATGAAAATTTTTTGTCTACTATGGTATTACCTGCCATGTATTGACAAAGGTGTACAAAGGCATCCAACCAGGGGATGCCACTTGTGCTCCTTGTATGAATTCTTCTCAATCAAAGTTTGACCTGCTAAATGATACATCTTTGTGTTTATAAATGGTGAAACATGTCTCTCACCTTACAAAAATCATTCTCTAAAATTAGGGTGCATGTTGGCACAAGAAAGTGCTTTGATACCACTTGTAGTGTACTTAATTAGAAAAAACTAAGAATTTAATAGAAATATAAATCAAGAAATGTAGACTGTAATAAATAAAGAGACAAACCAAAATATAACACCTGCAAAAAAGAACCCTTTATTAATATTCTAGACTAAGAGAAGTAGTCATAGGCCTCTTTGAGGAGGAAACCTCTAAATGAGAAGTGATTCAATACACTAATAATCATTGACAAAACATTACATAGCTTCTTACCTTTATAAATAGTTTCTCACTACCCAAACCCTAACCACGAGTGATCCCAACATTAATGAGTACTAACTACCTAATGGACATTATTCCATAAGGATGACTCTGTTACATCAAATAACTACTCACCATCAGCCTAGTGGGATTTATTCAAAGAGGATGGACTAGTACATTGATTCATTGACTCCGAGGTACCCTTAAGTAGGGAGGTTAATGTAGGACCCTATTAAGTTGAATGTCGATCAACCTAATAGGGTCCCCACTAAGTAGGGAGGTTAGGATATGGACCTAATAGGTTGAATTTCTATGTAATATGGATTGAACTAATAAAGCCTGCATAAGGAATTTTTTTTCTCCCTTGTTTATTTGTAACAAGAAGAGAAATTTCTTCGAGAAATCCAAGTCTTTTGTTTTATAAAATTGACTACAACCAAAAAATCATCTCATTTATGTGTCCAATGCACTTAAGTCAATGGGAGCTTGAGATGTTAGTATGTCTTGTTTCGCATTGAGATGATGAGGAAACATCACTTTTGGAGTAAGAGCTTTGTCCTTTTTAATTTATTATTTCCCTCTTAGGCCATGGTATGTTTCCTCTTCTTCCTACTTAATTGTTGTTGAAATGGCTAGATTCCTCAACATTAGTTTTCCTTTGGAATTTTCCTAAGTGTGATCATTAAAGGATTTGAAAGCCACGGGAATAATAATTGTTTGTATTGGAATAGAGTAATATGTACATGTATTTAAGGATACATATGCAGTGATTGTTGAGGATTGTGTACCATAGTATTTTGTGAATATGCTTAGTATTTGTGAAGAAGTCTAGTTTTTTGTGTTGAAATTGGTGTAATCAATCTTCATTTGGTGATTTATATTCTTCATATACAAGAAAATTCTTCATTTGGTGCTTATCCATTTTCTTCACTTCCTTTGGTTCTTTTCTAGGAACATACCATTGTGACCTTTCCCCTTTGTTGGGACAATTCGAAGGCATCCATTATCTTCCACATCTGCAAGATGAAGTATTTAATTTTAATTACAACATCTTCCTCACTTATTTCATTGTATCTTTTTCTACCACTTATAGGAAATTCTCTTATTTCTATCACGTTATCTTCTTCATCATGCCCATTCTCATGAATACTATTTTTTTCTCATGTAGGATACATGACTCATCATTTTGTTTGCATCATCTTCCTCTCTTTCAAAAAAAATTTCATGATCTCTTTTTCCACATCTTTGCAACTCATTCTAAAATTCCTCCCACCCTCTTCTTAGATATTTCTACCCAACATTTCACTCTTTTCTCAAATTGTCTACTATAGATAAGAGTCTTCAATTTGGGTTTTTTGTCACTCATTGTGTAGGTCTTAGTTTCACTTCTTAAAATCCATGTTTTTGATAAAATTGGGTCAATAGGTAGATAAATATGTCCTCTACAACATGTCCAAATTTCAGACTCTAAATACAAGAATTCAAGGCATGCTAGTCAAAATACTAAACCCCTATTGTTGTAGAAATCAAGAAATTCTCGTGCACTACCTCTGAACATATGAATGGTACTTAAAATCAATATTTTCTTGTGAAATTTGTTGATAAGAGACATGAAGGTGTCCTACATAAAATATCTAAATTTAAAACCCAAAATCTAAGAGATGAGAATGCATTGGTAAAAGTACTAGACTCCTGTTGTTGCTAAAAATCCAGAAAAACAAGAAATGAAATAAAAACAAACTAATCTTTTTTGAGTGTATAGGATTGTCAAAACCCCAAGGATGCTCCTGCAATAACTTGTGTAGGCGAAAAACATTGAATTTTGTGTGTTTGCGTGTGAATAATGTTGGCTTGTATGAAAATGAAGTTGACCAAGTTAGCCTCTCTCCTTTGGATTTATATTTATATTTAATATTAAATATTGATATTTACCTTACGATTGTATTTTTTTTTCATGTGATTCACGACATCGGATATCGTTGCTTTCTACATCCACAGAAAATCCCTCTGAAATCTGCGAGAGAACATAGGGTGGCCAAGTATTTTCAAAATATTGGGGGCTCAACAACAAGAGCATATTATAAACCCATTTAAGGGCATAACATGTCACTCACAAGAAATTGAACCTAGGTGGGGAGGGTAACAATCATTCCTCCCAACCACCCAAGCTACATCCAATGGACACCTTACGATTGTATTTTACTTTCATTATCTTAAAATTTTAACATTAAAACATAAAAGTAGGATTTGATTTCAAGATGCTTTCAAATAGAATGAGACCCATAGGACCTATCATTAGGAAAGTAGAAATTGATGTGTTTACTATTTTTTTATATACTTAGTTTTTCAACATTTCAACACTATATGGAATAGAAAAATGCAAACCTTCCTTCCAACAAACATTGAGTTGGACATTATAGGATCATGAGATAAAAAATAAGGAATGAATATTGATGAATAAGGATTAGCAACATGCCTAAGAACTCATGACTTATCAAACATAGATACATTGTTTTTGTAGCAAAGACTCACAACCAACTTTTCTAGTGAACCACTTTAAAAATGACTTAATGATTGTATGTTAAGTCACAATGCAATCTGTACACACACCTAACTAACTAATACACAAACAACCCAATAGGTTGAAGATCTTACCTAGGGATTGCGGCTCATAAATTATTTAAACATACATACAATGTGTCAATAATCAACACAGTGTTGAGATTTGGGTACCTTGGAAAGTGGTCCCCTTGAGTTATTGAGTGTCTAACTCAAAGGGGGAAATATTTGACCCTTACCACTTTACTTTATGTTATAAAGTCAAAGTGAATTTATTAGCACTTAAGTCACAAAGTGACTTTATTAACATAAAGTAACTTAGGAACTTAAGATAAAGGGGAGATTTAGTCTCAACCCTTCATCTTGGTAGGCCTAGATCTAATCTTGGCCATTGGTTTCCCAGGTTAGCCTAAGGATGAGGATAAAGAAGAGGAAAGGAGGGAAACTGTATCATTTTTCACTTGATATAGTTGAGTGAAGGAAAAGAGGAGAGGAGAATCATTTTGGAGCTTGAGGGAACATCTTGAGAGGAGAGGGCTCAAGAAAGGACTGAGGGCACACTTGTTGAGAGGTTGGGCACATTAAGCAAGGAGAAGGGTGCTCTTGTGAAAGGGGTGCACCTAGCTTGGGTGCAATCTTCAAAGAAAGAAAACAAACATGCAAGCAAGGAAAGGGGCACAAACTCCAAGAGGGGTGCAAATCCCAAGAAGGGTGCATTGAGAGGAGCTAACTTTTTTACTAGGTTCCTTTGTATTATTTTCTTGTTTCTATACTTTCATGAGATATCCATAATAAAATTTCTCTTCTACTTTTTTTCCCCATGGGATTTTTTCAAGGGTCATGTTGGCCAAAAATACATGTGTAAAAATCTTGTGGTTTGCTTATTTCTTTATCAACATTTAGGTGTAAAGATCCTAGAGGAGTATTTTGTGTTTTAATGCATGTTGAAAGGATAATAGTGGACAACAAAACTATCTTAATTAAACCCTTCACCAAGAGGAATTAAAAGAACGTAAAATCAAAGATTAAGGGAAGATTCAGTGGGCAGAAAAATTAGAATTGGTGGATGTCATAAAACAAAAAGAAAACAATCCTGAAATACCTTGAAAACTATGCCCAACAAGAGGACAAAGATAGACCTATTGGGAAGCCTTTAGGAACCTCAAAATTCTTGATGGTATTAGAGATAAAGGGCACAAGAGTTGGCTGATATAGTTTGCAAACATTTGACATATTTTTGTCTCACCTAGACAACATTTAGCATCAGTTTTGCTTGGTCAGTTTAGCATCAGTTTTAGCAACAAATGGAAGCCATGTTTGTGGCAGGTTTGAGGGTGGAGGATAGGCTAGTAGGGCTATAAATTGGTCTCCATGGAAGGATAGAATAGTCTTGATATTGGAGGAACTTGAGCAATGAGATATTGTGGAAAACATTGTGGTTCCTCCGATAGATGCAGTGCTCTTGGTTGAGTTCTAGAAGAGGAACATCAATGCCAAGAGTACCATCCTTGATACAATGAAAGATAATATCATTTTTCATCTATCTGGTAAGTAATTCACATTTCATATGTGGTATTCCTTGTGTGGTATTTACCAGATTCCTAATCATAACTGGAAGATGGTGCTCCAAGAGACATTAAGGGGCACCAAGATGATGAAGAATGATTCAGTTTGCCTCATTCCTCATGCAATTCTATCAGATTCGTGGTGAGTTTGAAGGTGTGGGTGAGATACTGGATCCATATGAGTTGGTGATAACAAACTTAAACGGCTTATCCAAACCTTGGGAGAGATTTGCATGAGACATTGTGGCTAGAGAGAATATGACTAGTTGGGAAAGGCTCTGGGATGAATTTGTACATGAGGAGCTTAGAGTTGGATTAGGATCTACTAGTCAGAAACATGGTGGGGATGATGAGGGTGATGTTTCTCTTTTGGAAAATGGAAAGAAGAATTCCAAGAAGGGTCCCAAGGGTGGGGCCAAGAAACCATATAGAGGAGGTGAGCAACAAAAGGATATGAGAAATGTTAAATGCTTTGCTTGTAATAAGATGGGGAACTATGTTGGACAGTGTCCCAATAGAAAGAATAAGAAGAAGAAACAAGGTTGTACAACAACAACAAAATAGGAGGATGATTTTTACTATCAACTTTAGAGGGAGTGTTCCTTGATTGTTTGTTTCTCGACAAACAAGTCACCATCCCATATATGATACATAGATAGTGGAGCATATAGTGATATGTCATGTGTTAGGGAGAACTTCAATGATCTCAGAGATCATGATATCAAGTCAGAGATAGTTCTTGGAGACAACACCATATTCAGGGCGATTGGGCATGGCATATTTTCCTTTTAGAGGGAGTTGAGGCCACCCTTGGTGTCCAGGAATGTATTGTATGTTACTGGGATGAAGAAGAATCTGATTTCAATTTCCCCCATTTAGGATAGGGGATTTGATGTGTCCTTCAAAGGGACAAAGATCCTCATTCACATTAATGGGTCCAATATCACTTATGGAAGAGTGATTGGGACACGTGAGGGGAATCTGTATAGATTACTTTTTCAACGATTGCATGCTTTGGATAGAAGCAACACCAACAACAGTCAATTGTGTGAGCTATGTTGATTACAATTTCGTGAGACATCCTCTAGGACACAGACTGAGTGAGTCGACCTGAGAGAAATCTCATGAGTTGGGTGTGCCCATGAGTTCGGTGTGTGGTTCCTCTCTAATATGGAGAAGGAACATTGTGTGGCCCTATGTGGGGTGAGGAATCCCATGAGTTGGGTGTGCCAATAAGTTGGGTGTGTGGTTCCTCTCCGAGATAGAGATGGAATGTTGTGTACCCCTATGACAAGTGAAGGAGCCCATGTAATGGGTTTACTGTTCTCCTCTGTGCAGAGAGTTGATATGATACTCCAGATGATTCTCCTATGTAACACAGTGAGAAATAATATATGCTACGTTGGATGTGCCTGTGGCTGAGCACAAGTGAACGTGTGGAAAATCCCATGAGTTGGGTGCATCGTTCTGAGATAGAGATGAAACGATGTATTAGCCTCGTCTATGTAGATATTTTAGATTATGTGATACTCCATATGATCCTCCTATGTAAAGTAGTGAGAAAGAAGATCTGCTGAGTTTTGGTTGAGCACAGGTGAACGTGATCCTAGTGGTTGAGCACTAGTGTGTGTGGTTCTCCTGTGAGACACGGTGAGATAGATATGTGGACATCCATGTGGATGATCAAAGATGGATGTGCCCCTAATGGCTGAGCACTAGTGGGTGTATGAGATCCCTTAATATATTTTCCAAGAGTCAAACTTACCTATAACCCTATTTGTGATGTAAAGGGTATAGGTTGATCCCACCATAATGTAAAAGATAATTAATATGGTAATTATTAATTATATTTTGATTTATTTAGGTCGACCCTATTGTGCCAATAGACACATAATTTGATGTGATGAGTATTATATAAATAAAGGTGAGTCCCCATTGAGGAAACACACTTATCATTGTGTCATCTCATGGTTTCAGAAGTCATGATCTGAAATTATGAGAATTACAACACCCTCTTGTCTGCTAGGTTTGGTGATGGTGTGGGAGGTCTTTCTCTTAAAGAATATAGCAAAGGATTGACTGGGTTTTCTTTCCTTGTTGAGAAGGGTTTCCCAAGATACTTCTTGTGTTCTTATGCCTATTTATTCTTCTTGTGATCTTGGTTTACTACAATAGTTATAGTTCAAGTAAAAGTTAAACAAAAAATTTAAAGAAAATGCATGAGCCATAGCTCATTGAAAATTCAACATGGTATCAGAGCGGGTCTTGAAGAATACCACTTGCTCAAGGTTGAAGGAAGACTGTGGTCACCTAGATACTGCTAAACCCTTTCTTATATTGCACATAAAAGAGGTCGAACCCCACAAAAAATAAAGGAAGTCATCCATGGGAGGAGACCTTGCCACTGGCATAAAGAAAATAGGGTTGGACCTTTCCTTAAGTGGTAAAGGTTGAGGCCATACCTCCCTTAACTTTACATGGTAAAAATTAAAGGGGGGCAGACCTAGTAAATTCTATGGTAACCCTCCTCTAAAATATTCCATATAAGACCCTAAACAACAAACTATTAATAAACAAGGGCCAAATCCTTTCTAAGGTGAAACCTAAGGTTGTCGCAACCCAAAAACTGAGGTATTACTCAGCCAAAAAGTGCAGACCTATGGTAGCAAAAAACTATGGTAATATCTAGACCTTTTGAGGTGAATTTTAAGGCTTCTACAACCAGTAGAACCCCCATGATAGGTACCCTAAACAACATACCTATAGGAGGAGGAGAATCAGGCCAAGGATGGTAGCAAAACTAAGCTTTTATGGACAGTAAAGTGAAGGTTGATTAGGCATGTTCTTTCTATAGCAAACCATAGAATTGGAGGGCCATTAGATTTTTTTAAGTAAGTAGACTTCAAATACATAGACTACATATCTCAAATCTCTTTGTTCCATACTCAAATGGAATTACAATAATTTGAAACTGGCGAGATTTTTAAAATGTTAGTAGATTTACTAAATTGCTATTATGGGAGTGCATACAATCAACAATCATGAAATCTTATGTAAAGGTTGAGCCTTTTTTTTAATATACTATGTCAAATGCACAAAATTTGTGCTTATGGGGAACCTTCTCAAAAGTTATATGAAATTGTTTAGCATGTCTCAAAGTCTCACTGATGAGCTGAACAACAAACAATTTTTCTGCTGAGATTTTTGGAGCTGCAAGACCTGTAAACGTAAATGCTCCTATTCAGTCAATTGTTGTTAAGTTTTCATCTCTACATAATGGTTCATGGATTCCCCTTATTTGCAGTTTTTGAGAATCTTCACGATGACAAGAGATCAAGAATATTTTGATATGATATTAAAGGTACTGTGTGAAAATGGAAATATGCTCCTCCCTATGGAAACAACAGGTGTGCTCCAAAGTGAGAGGTGAAGTTACAAGGCCAGGTGATAATTTTGGTGAGCTATGAAGATGATGTGATAGATGACACATTTGCAAAATTATCAAACATAAAGTATTGTCCAAATAATAAAAGCTTGAAGATAGTTGATGTGAGAGCCAGTAATATGCAAAGAAAGCAACATTATCGACCCCAAGAGAAGTCAAGGAATATCATTGCTCATCATGACATTGAAAAACAAGTAGAATCTCCATTGGTGTAGACTCTCAGGTATGCACTTGTATATATTATTTGCATCATTTCCATAAGGGTACTTGTAGGAGGAATAAAACCTTGGTGTAATCATGGAACAAGAAGGAACTTAGTGCATAGAAAGGAGCAACACACTGGAAGTGAAGACTCCAGGTTTGATTGTTTTTAAATTATCATTCCTATAACCTACATTTCTAAGGTTGCTACATTACAAGTAGGTGTTGTAGCTGTGACAACAATCCTTAAAATGTTTTGATTATAGAGATGTACTCATGAATCTCCTCTAGGAGATATTATTGTCTTGTTTCCTTTCATTTGTTTTCTTGTTCCAGGAAGGTTAACAACAAAGGAAGATGCTTATCCTTCATACTTTAGAGGGATTTTCTTGACTCAGAAGGAGTCAAACAAATTGATAAAGAGAGACAATACCTTATTCCTCTTCAACAATCCAGAGGGAGATAACCATTGATACAATTGATCTAGTTGTTCTAGTTGATATTCCCAGGGACTTTGCAGTAGGCCATAGAAGGCATGTCTGGGCTTGACAAACTCTGTAAGAGGAAGAAAGACATGAAACTAATGGAAGTGTCAAGAAATAAAAAATGAGACTTGTAGTCAGAGGATTATCACAAGTAGAGGGAGTGAAATATGATGAGACATATTGATCCAATAGCCCGATGCACTTCCATTTGTACTATCATCCATAAGTTGAAAACTAAATCGGATGGATGTAAAGACATCCCTTATCAATGCTAAGATTGAGGAAGAAATTTACATTGAGTAGCCAGAAGCATTCATGATATATGACAAGAAATCTCATGTGTATAGGTTGAAGAAATCCATGTATGGAATAAAATAGACACCTCATGTTTGGTACGAGAAGATGGATGGATTATTGATGAGTTTTGGCTTCAATAAGAGTGTTGTTGATTCAAACCTATATTATTACATTGTTGGTGATGAGAGCCTGATTTTGGTGACTTATTTAGGAAGCCTTGTTGTTGGATACAAGTAAGATTTGATTCCTGATTTCGAGATAAAGGATCTAGGTATGATGCACTACTTCTTGGGACAAGAAGTATGACAGAGGACTGATGATATTTTCCTGAGTTGAGGAAAATATGCAGTGGGGATATTAAAGAAGTTTAGTATGACATAATGCAAATCCATGCCTACACTCATGGTGATGGATTTGAAGAAAATGAATGATGATGATTCAGATGAGATTGATCCATAGATGAATGGATCACCGATGTATATGGTTAACACTAGACACATGTACTTAGTCAATTCATGAGTCGGTCGAGATAGACTCATTGGATAGCAGTGAAACATGTATTGAGATATCTACGAGGCACAATTGGATATGGCCTGAGATATGCCACCAGTGTGGACTTGAGTTTGCAGGGATATGTCGATGCAGATTAGGAAGGGGATGCAGTGGACCAGAGGAACACATCCAGTTGTTTTTTTACCCTAGGATATACCATGGTTTCTTGGTGCAACAGGAAACAAAAATCTATGGCCTTAAGTACTGCAGAAGCTTAGTAAATAGCATTGAGTGTGGAAGTCCATGAAGCAGTGTGGCTTCAAAATATTCTAATAGATTTATTTGATCATGAGATGGATCCTATTATTATTTGTGATAACTAGAGATGTGTGAAGCTCTCTAACAACCCTGTGTTTCATGATATATCGAAATAGATTGGGATAAAATATCATTACATTAGAGACATGTTGCATAGGGAATAAATACACGTGCAATACCTTCCTACACATGAGTAAATTGTAGATATCTTCACCAAACCACTTGCCAATACAAAGTTTTAGTACTTCCGTGAGAAATTGGCTTGGTGAATATTAGTTCCCTAGATGAGAGGGAGTGTTGATGATTATTGGCAAGATGAATTTTGAGTACTTCCATGAGAGAATTATCCTGGTAGAGAATGCATCCTTAGCTGAGAGGGAGTGTTGATGATTACAACTGCATGAGACATCCTCCAGGACACAGACTCATTGAGTCAACCTAAGAAAAAGCCCATGAGTTGGGTGTGTGGTTCCTCTCTGAGACAAAGATGGAATGTTGTGTACCCCTGTGAGGGGTGAAGGATACCATGTGATGGGTTTACTATTCTCCTCTGTGTAGAGTGTTGAGATGATACTCCAGATGATTCTCCTGTGTAACATAGTGGGAAAGAAGACCTGCTGAAATGGACATGCATGTGGCTGAGCACATGTGAACGTGTGGAAAATCCCACGAGTTGGGTGCATCGTTCTGAGACAGAGATGAAATGATGTATTAGCCTCCTTTGTGCAAAGAGTTGAGATGATGTGATACTCCAGATGAACCTCATGTGTAAAGTTGTGAGAAAGAAGATCTGTTGAGTTGGACGTGCCTGTGGCTGAGCGCTAGTGAGTGTGGTTCTCATGTGAGACGTAGTGAGAAAGAGATGTGGACATCCATATGGATTTTCACAGATGGATGTGCCCCTAGTGGCTGAGCACTGGTGGGTGTATGATAGCCCTTGCTATATTGTCCAAGACTCAGACTTACCTATAACCCTATTTGCAATGTAAAGTGTAATGTTCCTGACTTGGCTAGTCTAGGAAACGTTGCTAATGTGTGTGTAGGATCAAAGGTTTATGGAATATAAATGATCATACAAATAATAAATATGACAAAGGAATTCAAAGTTTGTATTATGATATCTCCATGGATTACAAAATGGTCGAATGCAACTGAATAACTGATCCGGATTATTTTCGGCACGAAATGAGAGCGGAGATATAATAAAGAAATGCACAGAGATATTGCAGATATTCAATAATATAAAAGAAATGTATCAGATATGCAACCATAAAAACAGAGATACAGTAATACATGATTTCTATTAATGAAAGAAATGTATAGAGACTGTAAAAATACAGAGTGAAAGACTCGCTAGAATGGTGGCAGCTTATCTCTGAGAAGAGATGTGACGGCTACTCGCATTTGCAAGAAGATCATTACAATGAGGCTCTGGAGGCCTTTTTACAATAATAGGGAATTCCAAAATTCCTAGACATCCAAAAACCTAACCCTAGGAGATGAAGCGCCAAAAGTCATGTGGGCCCCGTTTGGGTAAGTTGGTGCATCATCGGGTCGTAACTTTTGCATACGATCTCTGTTTTAGGCGTGTGATAGATCGTTGGAAAGGTATCGTCGAGGAAATTCATTTTGGGGTATCAATCATGCCTTTGGCTATCATTGAGAACCTCGATCTAAAAAAAACTTCATTTAGGCCCTCAAAATGGCCCCGAAAGTGAAAACCTGCTAAAAATAGTAAATTGCCAAAATGACCAGAAAACAATTTTGAGCCATTTGGAAAAGGTGGGTGGCCCCCGATATCCACCTGGATCAATCCTCCCTCCTTAGGAAGCAATGGTCTCCATTGCGTTGAGTTCCCGAGGGAGAGGGAAAAGCATTTGTTGAATATGCATCTTGGTGAGTTGCTTGTCTTCCTGGAGAAGTCATGTTGCTTAGTTTGTGGAAATCTGTCACGAACCTATGGCTGGAAGGTTTGGACCTTTTTAACCAGTCTGGCTATTTTAGATGACTGTGTGCAGAAGGAATCTTTGTGCTTTGCTGCAACCTTGTCGACCTGCTTCTGTTGGATAGAAGGTGCTTTGGCCGAAGCTGTGGTGGCTGCAGTATCCTTTTGTTCACCCTTTGAATAGATTGTGGAGAAGATGAATTTTCTAGTATGAGATACTACCTTGCATCACTATTTAGGTGGGGCAGTAGTTGGAACTACCTCTGGTATCCTGTAGAGATGACCCCCCAGAGTAATAATGACACTATGGGGTCGAG
>ML782207.1:632920-648562 GCA_009831015.1 Picea engelmannii
TGTAATTTTGAGCACTTGAGCAGAAATAAAGAAGCCTCCCCCACAGGAAAAAGGCCCGGAGACGTAGGCAAACATTGTGCCGAACTCCGTTAACAACCTGCGTTCTTATGGTTTGTTGTTCATTATTATTTTCAGATCTGCATCTGTGTTTTGAATGTCATAATCCTCTTCTTTCCTCATTCTTTCATTAAATTCTCAAATGGTTAAAATATTCATGCAAGTTTAAAACTCAACCATAATCATTGAAAAGATCCTGCCCCGGATCAGAAGGGCACGTCACATTGATGATGATGATGAGACAACCTAGATGACCCTAAGACCTTAATGCCTGATAAAATTCTTAAAACGACCCCCCCTAATGAATTGTCGCCCAGTTCAAATCTGAACCTAAATTTAAAACACCTCTAAGATAAAATTTTGACTAGCCTTAAGAGAAGACCCTCCAAAAATAAACTTAAGGATGTAAACGAAAACCCTCCTAAGTGTTAGTTAAGGTCTTCTTAAAATTAAGAGGTGTAAAGTAATGAGGGAGTTAAATTAAGTGAAACCCATGGCTTTTAAATTATAAAGAAGAATTAAAATTATTAAAGAGTGGGAGTATAAAAAATTAGGATTTTAAAAATATATCGAAAAGACTATTAAGCATATTTATCATTTTGGGGTTTAACAAAAAAATAATAATAAATAAAATGAAATAAAAATAAAATAATAATAAAATAGAGGAATAAAAAAATAGAAATGAGGAAACTTGTAATAAAAGAAACTTAATAATGGAAAGTAGGAGACATAGGGTAAAAAGCGAGAAGGAATCAGCATTTAGGAGTTACTAAAAATCAACAACTTCATTTAGGAAAGTTATTAAAAGCATGAGAGAGGATCTAGGAACCCTAGGAGTAATTTAAGGAGCGATTTTGGGGGGAGTGAGGGAATTGAGTCTTTTAATTACTAAAAAGAAATTAATTTTGGAGAACCATAGGGATGAGTGACACTTGGACGAAAGAGAATGTTTTAGAGGTTTGTCATTAAAAAATTAATTAAATAATGATTTAGGAAAGTAGGTGGGTCTCAAATTTCTATAAAAGAAGGGGAAAGGAAGGAAGAAGGAGATGAACGGTTAGCGTGATGTTACGCTTCCGAATTGTGGCTTGACGGATTGATTGTGAGGAGTTGGGTTTATCTCAGCTGTGTTGGAGTGGTAGCTCAGCCATTGAGGCGAGATGAGAAGCTAGTCTTATCTCTGGTTCTTGTGTGGCCCCTTTGCAGCTCGGGGGGCTAAGGGGGAAGCAGATTACCCCTAGCGTTTGGCTGGGAGGTACCGGTGAGCTTTCTGCGGTCGGTGAGCGGGAGCGGCGAGGAGAGCGGACACAGCACGGAGCACGGGACGTCTTCCGAAGCAGGCACGAGGCAACGGTATGAAATTTGATTTGGTGAGGTAGAATGCATTTTTATATTTGGCAAATATAATGTTATTGATGTTGTATATTCCCTTTCATTCATCGCTCTGACTGTATGAAATCATTCTGCCGTAATGTTGGACTGTATAAACGATTGTTGTTATAATTTAGGACTGTGTGTTGTGTTACTGGGAAAAAAAAAAAAGGGATAAAACTCTGTCGGCAATTTCGTTCAGCAATTTTATTGTGAGATTGTTCCGGAAATTTGTCTTATATAATTGTACTGGTAAAGCTAGTTCTGGTAATCTCATTCTATGAATGACGATGGTTAAATGGTTAATGAATTTGGAAGTCTGGAACCTCATTTTTGTATTTCATTACTGTGGTGGATGATAGAACACTTTTTTTGGGGGGGAGGGGAAGGAGTTTACTGTGTGCATCTTTCTGTTGTGGTATGGGGCGTTTTTTTTTATTCCGTAGGCCATTCTTGAATTGGGCGATTTTTTTACATACTGTGGGCAATTATTACCCTACGTTTTATTTATTGACAGTTGGGTAGTTGAATGCTTCCTGATTTGTTTAGTGACCCAAAGTGTTCGGACCATTCTGGCGATTCGAACGCTTTCGCTTTGCTTATCGATCTGAAGGTTTTTAAACGCGTTCGACAATTCTTTCTTTTTACCTATCGTGGTCTCATTTAATCGGGGGCATTGCGTTTTGATTTTTTTTTGCTGCAAATTCATGACTGCATTCGCGGAGTTTATCGATCGTATCTACTGTTGGGTGTAATGTCGTAATTGCGTTGATTCTCTAGTTGTGTAGGGCGTTTGATTGTTCCTCGTCTTTGCTGGCATATTTGAGCGTGTTAATTCCCCCTTCTGCGCCCACCAGCCATAGGTTATATCCCTGTTGTTTTAATGACATTTAATAGGACTGAATCGACTGTGAGAGGGGCGTTCGGTCCGGTGGTTGGCATGTTCACGGTTCCATGAGTGATTTGTATAATCTCCCCTTCTTGCGCCCTGGTGAGGTTATTCAATTTTCGTTGTCATGGGTAAATGCCTCGTTGAGTGAGAAGCGCCTTCCCCTGCATCAAAATCATCTTACTAATCCACTGAAGGATAACATCGCCCTGCTCTGAAATCAGCAAAATCCTTTAAACCGAGCATTCAGACTTCTCAGATTAGAATGTATGCTTTTAATTTGTGACTGTAGCATATACTTCGTGATTGTAGCGTATATTAGCAGATTAGAATATGTCAGTTGCCAGCGATAGTAGAATAA
Source organism: Picea engelmannii (assembly GCA_009831015.1). Lineage (NCBI taxonomy): Eukaryota > Viridiplantae > Streptophyta > Pinopsida > Pinales > Pinaceae > Picea > Picea engelmannii. The sequence continues at coordinate 635,599 of ML782207.1, forward strand.
ATGCTTATTGTGAATGTTTATTACCATTATTTGAATCTGACCAGATGACAATTATAGTCAGGAACACAGGCTAACTTTAAGGAAAATATATTCAACTTAAACAATAGGTTACAGTATCGATATGCACAGATCGATAATCATGACGGGTTGTAATGTAAATGGCAATATAATGAGAATTTAGGAAAGCAATATTATAATCTTGACGTGTTGTAATTTAACGGCAATATAAATGATATTTTAGGAATGCAATTTTAGAATCGTTGGGGAAAATTTTGTGGTTATAGATGTTTTGCCTCTATTTTAATTAACCAATTGCAGCTGTTTTTCCTCTATTTCATTGTTGTCATTAAAATGTTATCATTGTAAATTGCCCTTTTAATATGTTGTATATTGAATAATTACAAATGGATGTCCCCCTTAATTCTTATGTAATTTTATTTGTTGACATCTTTAATTAATGGTTGTCTTGATCATTGTCATTTGTAATGGTGATAGGTTGTCAGCTCCAAATATTGTCCAAATATTGTCCTCTTGATTATTGACATTTTAATATGGTTATTTTACATATTGCCCTTTTTAAAATATGTGATGGTATTGTCAAATTATAGGTATACTTGAAGTTATTTAGTATGATGTTACTTTTGTACTTTTAATGTTGTTATTTTAGATGTGACATTTTAATTATCTTTATTTAGGGCCCCTTACTAAAATATTGTTATTTAAATAAGGTCATTTTAAATATTGAAATTGCTATATCTTGTCATTGTAAATATGATGGTTTATTGGATATTCAAATGTGATGATAATTTTATTGCTATAGGTGAAGGAAAAATGTTATGGCATACCGATGTCAAGGAAATATTGTTTATAAATTCGTAATTGTAATGTATTGTTGAAATAGGAAATTGTGTTGTTCTTACCTTATAAACAAGATGGCAAGATTAGAGTTGAAACGTATGACCTTTACTTATTTCAATGCTATTTTAATCAGAAGGGAGATGATATGGTGGTCTGATTGTAATGTTAGTGTAGTCTCTCGACATTGATAAGACTTACTTTAGTGGAATGCCCCGGATTTATATGCGTTAAATTACTCGGAGTTAGTAATGAGGGTTGTTGAGTCTGGATTTATGTTGAACGTGGGTTCCGTTGTTGGAGTCCCTTTTGTCACGCGCTTTCCGCAAGGGACGTAGCCGTCCTTCTTGTTATGTTGCACTTGATAGTTTTCAGTTGGCTGTTTGATCTGTTGTGTCGGGCGGGGTATAGACCCCTCTTGTAGCCTTAGGAGTCATGTCTGTGTGGGTGATTCTTCTGTATAAGGAATCCAGTTCCGTATCAAGAGTCTCGGGCCCTTTAAAGGCAGGGTTTCCACTCTTGCGACACACCTGACAAAGATTACTAGTTTCTGCCTGAGCAATCGGCCAGGAGCCTGTCTAATATTCTTTCGATAAGACATAAGACTAAAAGCCCTACTTTTCTATGCAGAAATAGTAAACTCTATTGTTGGATTCTTCCGTCTGGGACTGTACTGTACATTAACCCCTGGTGTCGTTTTCTTCTTACAGTTGCTAGTTGTACGCCTTATGTCTAGGGGCGTTTATTGCTTGTGGTCACTGTGATATGTCGGGATCGTCTTGTTGCGTTCGTCTTGTTTGCGTCTTGTTCTAGGTCGGGTTACTAGTTTCTGCCTGAGCAGTCGGCCAAGAGCCTGTCTATTCTTATTTCGAGAAGACATAAGACTAAACGCCCTACTTTCCTGTTCAGAAATAGTAACCCTAACACCATGGACTCTTCCCTTTGTGTTCTTACTGTGCACCCCCAGTATGTCTTAATGTTTGTGTTGTGCACCTTGTGCCTATGGTTGTATATTGGCAATTACTCGTTGTGTGCTTTCGGTCTTCTTGTGTTGAATGTCGTGGTTGCGTCTTGTCGGTTTGCGAGTGGCGTCATACAGTTAGGTGTGTTGTTACTTCTACACGCGCGCACACACGTTAAAGAAAAAAAAAAAAAATTGCACCTGCTACTAGAATGATTGTCGTAACGAGGAGGCCGTTACATATGGTATCAGAGCCAGTTCGACCCGCAACTTGGGATTCGCTACGACTTCCATTGACATGATTATGTTTGATTATTCGGTTGCTGATCGAGTTGATTGTGTTTGTGCAGGTAATCATGGTTAGAGGACGCCGCAGAGGCAGACGACAGGGTGCTAGGGGAGGAGGCATGATGCCTCCAGCAGCATCCACGCCTGAGGGGTCTAACCCCCAGGGAGGCGAACAGGTCCTTGGACAGGAGCAGATCGCAGTTTCCAATGTTGTGGGGATGATGAGATATTTTCAGCGCATGTCTGAGGCGTTGTTCAGCATATTGGACAGAGATGAGGCCAGGGCGTCGGCACCTGCTGAGGTTCCGCCACACGCACCGACCGTTACTGGTAGCATTCACCGTGAACTCGAGAAGGTGAAATTTCCCGAGTTCTTTGGTGACCTGGATGGCGCAGCCGCTGAGGCATGGTTGGAGAATATGGCAATGTTCTTCGCACTTCGCGATTATACCTCCAACATGAAGGTCCGCATGGCGGTCTTTCAACTAAAGGGGAGCGCTCTTCTATGGTGGAAGATGCTCCTACCATAGCTGAACATGGTCGTCGAAGACGTGTCATGGGAACTGTTCGAGGAACGGTTCCAGGAGAGGTATCTTTCAGAGGAATTCGTTGAGCGTCAGCTCAATGAGTTCAACGCATTACGACAGGGAGGTCGTATAGTGCCCGAGTACGAGGCACGTTTTATGGAGCTGCTCCGGTATGCTCCGCATCTGAACACTGAGAAGCTCAAGGTCAACAGGTTCGTATTTGGCCTTAACGGCAGCCTGCATGCAAAGGTTAGGATTTTGATGCCTCAAACCTTGCACGACGCTATCCAAAAGGCCCTCATAGTAGAGGAGGAGCTTATCAGTGGGGGTCAGACCAGGACTCCAGCGAGACCTGCAGGGCAGGGTTCATCGGGTACGCCGCAGCAGCAGACACCAGCGAGACACACGCCGGGGTATTGTGGCTTCCAGAGGGGATCCACTTTTGCTACACCACGATGACCACCGCCTCAGCAGCGGACACCTTACCGAGGACCATAGCAGCAGTAGTAGCGTCGCCCGTAGCAACAGCAGTTTAGGCTGGTTCAGCATAACAGACTAGGTTTCTAGGCTAGTGGGCCGTCATCTTCTACTTCGGGTACCAGGACCACTGGGCTGAAGAAGGGGTGTTGGACGTGTGGGCAGCCACACTACTAGCGCAACTGTCCTATGGAGAGGAATAGGTCGTCTAGATCAGCCGAACCTACTACAGTGGGAGATATGGGAAAGGCCCATCGGATTCATGCAGCGGTGAATAACTGCCAGGAAGAGCACCAGTTGACTATGTTCGAGATGACAGGTACTCTCGCTGACTAGACCCTTAGTATTTTGATAGACCCAGGAGCTACTGAGAGTTTCATTTCTGGTGCAGCACTAAAAAGGATTAAGGTCAAGGCAGTCGAACAGGATGAGTTTAGCTTCGTGGAGATGGCTTCGGGAGCCAAACAGAAGGTCGGAGGAAAGGTTACGGGTTGTGCCCTTAACCTGGGAGAGTTTTTCACGAGGGTCAACTTGTACGTCACGATCTTAGGATCTTATGACGTCGTGATCGGCATGGATTGGTTGGAATCGCATGAGGCGATACTCAACTGTAAGACGAAACGGTTGAGCTTAGTCTATGATGAAGGACAGAGACGTGTGATAGTAGGACGAAACTAGGGAGTATCCTTGAGGTTCGTCTCTTCCTTACAGTTACGGAAGAGTATGCGCAAGGGGTGAAATCTTTATGCGATCCTTGCGCTAAATGAAAAGGGAGTAGCAGAAGGTCTAGAACACCTTTCAGTGGTGAAGGAGTTTGCAGATGTATTTCCAGAGGAGTTGTCGGGGATTCCGCCAGAAAGAGAATTGGAGTTTACTATAGACCTGAAACCGGGGACTGAACTGATAGCGAGAACGCCTTATCGGATGTCGACCCCAGAGTTGAAAGAGTTAAAAATGCAACTGAAGGAGTTGCTGGACCTAGGACTGATACGTCCTAGTGTGTCACCGTGGGGTGCACCAGTTATTTTTATTCGGAAGAAGGACGGATCGTGGAGGATTTGCATTGAATATCGTCAATTGAACAAGGCTACGATCAAGAATCAGTACCCCTTACCAAGAATTGACAATCTATTCGATCATATGAAGGGTGCGACGGTGTTCTCTAAGATCGATTTGCGATCAGGGTATCACCAGTTACGGATCAAGGAGGATGACGTCCCTAAGACCACTTTTAAGACGAGATTTGGACATTATGAGTTTATTGTTTTACCTTTTGGACTGACAAACGCCCCAGGGGTATTCATGAGTTTGATGAACGGGGTGTTCCGTGAGTACTTGGACAAGTTCGTCCAAGTATTCATTGATGATATTTTGATCTACTCTCGGACGACGGAGGAGCATGGCGAGCACTTGTGCTTGGTACTACAGTGTTTGCGAGAGCACAAATTATATGGGAAGTTGTCCAAATGCTCTTTTTATCAATCGAGGATTCACTACTTAGGGCATGTCATCTCTGGTGAAGGTATCGCCGTGGATCCAACCAAGGTTGAGGCTATTATGGAATGGCCTGCGCCGATGAATGTCACAGAAGTGCGTAGTTTTATGGGTTTAGACGGATACTATCGACAGTTTTTCGAGGGATTTTCGAAGATAGCAAGTCCGATCACGGAACTACAGAAGAAAAACAAGAAGTTTGTTTGGACTGAGAAATGCACAGAAGCATTTCTAAGGCTTAAGGAGTTGTTGACAACAGCGCCAATACTAAAGGTCCCTGACATGGACATAGACTTCTTGGTATGCACTGACGCATCCAAAGAAGGTTTAGCTGGAGTCTTGATGCAAGACAAACGAGTGATTTCTTACATTTTGAGGAAATTCAGGAGGCATGAGGAAAACTACGCGATGCATGATTTGGAGTTATTAGCCATCGTATATGCCTTAAAGGTATGGAGACACTACCTGGTTGGATGAAAATTTGAATTAAAGACTGATCATTGTGGATTACAACACATTTTTATGCAAAGTGACCTGAACACGCGACAATGGCGTTGGTCGGAATTGCTTAGTGAGTACGACTTCGAGATTACTTACATAAAGGGAACAGTGAACCGAGTGGCAGATGCTTTGAGTCAGAGGCCATGCATCTTTTAGGTGTTGCCTCTTCAAACGAATCTACGTAAGAATATTCTCACTTGACAGCGTGACGATGACTGGTACAAAGAAGTTGAGTATTTTATCAGACAAAACACTATGATGGTACCATGATTTGAGGGATATTCATTTGATAGCGATGGTTTATTGAGGTTTAGAGGTCAGATTTACGTACCGCCAAATGACGAGTTGAGGATGTTGATCCTGAGCGAGGCTCATAGAGCAGTTTACATGGCTCACCCGGGAGTTATGAAGATGAGGGAAGACCTTAAGCCCTTATTCTTCTGGAAGGGAATGAAGGCCGACATGGTCAACTTTGTGGCTAGATGTCTCAAGTGTCAGTAGGTAAAGGCTGAACATAGACACCTGGCAGGATTACTTCAACCGCATGCCATTCCATAATTGAAATGGGAAGTCATTTCGATGGATTTTATTGTTGGATTTCCACTGACGGCAAGGAGACATGACTCGATTTTTGTGGTAGTAGACACTCTGACGAAGAGTGCTCACTTTATTCCTGTGCATACGACGTATCAGGCACCAGACATAGAAAGAGTTTTCATCAGTGAGATTGTGAGGCTGCATGGCGTGCCTAAGAAGATTATATCCGATTAAGGATTGGTGTTTACTAGACGATTTTGGACGAGTTTTCAAGAGGCCTTGGGAACTCAACTTAACTTTAGTACTGCGTATCACCCAGAGACTGACGGACAGACAGAACGTACGAACCAAACCTTGGAAGACATGTTGCGCATGTACGTGATGGACCAACAAAAATTTTGGGAGGAATTCTTGCCTCTAGTAGAATTCGCTTATAACAACAGTTACCAGAGCACCATCAAGATGGCGCCTTTTGAGTTTCTTTATGGGAGACTGTGTCAGACGCCCTTGAGTTGGGATCGGCTTGAGGATAGAGTCCTGGTGGGACTAGAAGTGATCCAAGAAATGGAAGAGAAAATGCAAACCATAAGACAAAGGATAAAAGAAGTGCAGAATCGACAGAAGAGTTATGTCGATGCGCACCGTGTCGACCGTAGTTACGAGGTCGACGATCGAGTCTTCTTGCAGGTTAAACCGCATAAGAGTTTGATAAAGTTTGGAAAGGGAGCTAAACTCTCTCCTAGGTTTGTGGGACCTTTCGAGATTGTGGAGAGAAAGGGGCCGGTGGCCTATCGACTAGCCTTGCCTGATTCTTTAAGTCGTATGCACGATGTTTTTCATGTATCTGTTTTGAGACATTATATTAGTGATCCTACACACGTGATTGACATGAGTTCCTTCCAGGTATCAGACGAGGGAGCGCTCACGGCTGAGCCAGTCCGCATTTTAGATCATCGTGTTTGACAGTTACGACATCGAACAATAGATTAGGTCAAAGTCCAGTGGGACAGTTATAGTCCGCACTCGGCGACCTGGGAGGATGCATATGATATGCACCAACAGTTTCCATTTTTGTTTGATGGATAGACTTATGATACTATGGTACTTATGATATTGTGGTACATTTATTTTGGCATTTATACTGAGAAACTTCGGGATGAAGTTTAGACCAAGAGGGGGTGTATGTAACATCCTGCTCTGATGCACTTACAAAACTTATTCTTTGAGGACACTTGCTCACAAGTGATCTGGATTTTATGATGATAAAACTTTTTCCTTCATTATGATGCTTTAAGTTAGATGACAGGATGTTTTTACTACCTTGATGTAGACAGGTGTTGTTGACTCTGTTTCATTGAATGTGTAGGGTTACGGACCTTGAGGATGCAGAGGCATCGGTGGAACTCCCTTGGACTCCGGATTGAGTCAGGGAGTGGGCTATTTGGATTGTTTCATTTACGGTGATATTGTTTTGTTTTGATGATATGCTATTGATTTTATGATATGTTGTTGACATGATCTGACATGATGGTTGATGATGCAGGCTGATGATAGCTTGCCGACCAAGACTCACATATGGAGTAAAGGGGCCACACATGATTTCCAGAGAGGATGAGGGAGAGGTGTGGACAGCAGCCCTGCCACAGCCTACTAGCACTCTCGTCGTGGCTCGAAATGTAGGTTAACGATTACCTAGTTTGAGAGGATCCACGATGCCGTGAGGGCAGACTGCGACAGTCGCACACGATGATTCTAAGGGGTGCGCAATAAGGTGGGGTCCTTATTCCTTAGATCCCTTAGTCTCCCACAAGTTCAACTGGTAGAGTGTTGACTCCAGCGGTTATAGATGTCTACCAATCCATCAAGTCGGCGAGTGGCACCCTTGGAGCACGTGGTGCATCCTGAAGGGCACGTCGCGCAAAGGAAACACAAGTGGGCGAGTGGCACCCTTGGAGCACGTGGTGCATCCTGAAGGGCACATCGCGCCGCAGAGGCAAATGAGGCGAGTGGCACCCTTGGAGCACGTAGTGCGTCCTGAAGGGCACGTCACATTGATGATGATGATGAGACAACCTAGACGACCCTAAGACCTTAATGCCTGATAAAATTCTTAAAACGACCCCCCCTATTGAATTGTCGCCCAGTTCAAATCTGAACCTAAATTTAAAACACCTCTAAGATAAAATTTTGACTAGCCTTAAGAGAATACCCTCAAAAAATAAACTTAAGGACGTAAACGAAAACCCTCCTAAGTGTTAGTTAAGGTCTTCTTAAAATTAAAAGGTGTAAAGTAATGAGGGAGTTAAATTAAGTGAAACCCATGGCTTTTAAATTTTAAAGAAGAATTAAAATTATTAAAGAGTGGGAGTGTAAAAATTTAGGATTTTAAAAATATATCGAAAAGACTATTAAGTGCATTTATCATTTTGGGGTTTAACAAAATAATAATAATAATAATAATAATAACAAAAGAGAGGAATAAAAAAATAGAAATGAGGAAACTTGTAATAAAAGAAACTTAATAATGGAAAGTAGGAGACATAGGGTAAAAAGCGAAAAGGAATCAGCATTTAGGAGTTACTAAAAATCAGCAACTTCATTTAGGAAAGTTATTAAAAGCATGAGAGAGGATCTAGGAACCCTAGGAGTAATTTAAGGAGCGATTTTGGGGGGAGTGAGGGAATTGAGTCTTTTAATTATTAAAAAGAAATTAATTTTGGAGAACCATAGGGATGAGTGACACTTGGACGGTAGAGAATGTTTTAGAGGTTTGTCATTAAAAAATTAATTAAATAATGATTTAGGAAAGTAGGTGGGTCTCAAATTTCTATAAAAGAAGGGGAAAGGAAGGAAGAAGGAGATGAACGGTTAGCGTAACGTTACGCTGCCAAATTGTGCCTTGACGGATTTCTTGTGAGGAGTTGGGTTTATCTCAACTGTGTTGGAGTGGTAGCTCAGTCGTGGAGGCGAGCTGAGAAGCTATTCTTATCTCTGGTTCTTGTGTGGCCCCTTTGCGGCTCGGGGGGCTAAGGGGGAAGCAGAGTACCCCTAGCGTTTGGCTGGGAGGTACCGGTGAGATTTCTGCGGTCGGCGAGCGGGAGCGGTGAGGAGACCGGACGCGGCACAGAGCGCGGGACGTCTTCCGAAGCGGGCGCGAGGCAATGGTATTAAATTTGATTTGGTGAAGTAGAATGCATTTTTATATTCGGCAATTATAATGTTATTGATGTTGTATATTCCCTTTCATTCATCGCTCTGACTATATGAAATTATTATTCCGTAATGTTGGACTATATAAACGATTGCTGTTATAATTTAGGACTGTGTGTTGTGTTACTGGAACAAAAAAAAGGGGATAAAACTCTGTCGACAATTTCGTTCAGCAATTTTATTGTGAGATTGTTCCGGCAATTTGTCTTATATAACTGTACTGGTAAAGCTAGTTCTGGTAATCTCGTTCTATGAATGACGATGGTTAAATGGTTAATGAATTTGGAAATCTGGAACCTCATTTTTGTATTTCATTACTGTGGTGGATGATAGAACACTTTTTTTGGGGGGGAGGGGAAGGAGTTTACTGTGTGCATATTTCTGTTGTGGTATGGGGCATTTTTTTTTTTATTCCGTAGGCCATTCTTGAATTGGGTGATTTGTTTACATACCATGGGAAATTATTACCCTGTGTTTTATTTATTGACAGTTGGGCATTTGAATGCTTCCTGATTTGTTTAGTGACCCAAAGTGTTCGGACCATTCTGGCGATTCGAACGCTTTCGCTTTGCTTATCGATCTGAAGGTTTTTAAACTCATTCGGCAATTCTTTTTTTTTACCTATCGTGGTCTCTTTTAATCGGGGGCATTGCGTTTTGATTTTTTTTTCTGCAAATTCGTGACTGCATTCGCAGAGTTTATCGATTGTATCTACTCTTGGGTGTAATGTCGTAATTGCGTTGATTCTCTGCTTGTGTGGGGAATTTGATTGTTCCGCGTCTTTGTTGGCATATTTGAGCGTGTTAATTCCCCTTTCTGCGCCCACCAGCCATAGGTTATATCCATGTTGTTTTAATGACATTTAATGGGACTGAGTCGACTGTGAGAGGGGTGTTTTGTCCGGTGGTTGGCATGTTCACGGTTCCATGAGTGATTTGTATAATCTCCCCTTCTTGCGCCCTGGTGAGGTTATTCAATTTTCGTTGTCATGGGTAAATGCCTCGTTGAGTGAGAAGCGCCTTCCCCTGCATCAAAATCATATTACTAATCCATTGAAGGATAACATTGCCCTGCTCCGAAATCAGCAAAATCCTTTAAACCAAGCATTCAAACTTCTCAGATTAGAATGTATGCTTTTAATTTGTGACTGTAGCATATACTTCGTGATTGTAGCGTATATTAGCAGATTAGAATATGTCAGTTGCTAGCGATAGTAGCATATATGCTTATTGTGAATGTTTATTACCATTATTTGAATCTGACCAGATGACAATTATAGTCAGGAACACAGGCTAACTTTAAGGAAAATATATTCAACTTAAACAATAGGTTACAGTACCGATATGCACAGATCGATAATCATGACGGGTTGTAATGTAAATGGCAATATAATGAGAATTTAGGAAAGCAATATTATAATCTTGACGTGTTGTAATTTAATGGCAATATAAATGATATTTTAGGAATGCAATTTTAGAATCGTTGGGGAAAATTTTGTGGTTATAGATGTTTTGCCTCTATTTTAATTAACCAATTGCAGTTGTTTTTCCTCTATTTCATTGTTGTCATTAAAATGTTATCATTGTAAATTGCCCTTTTAATATGTTGTATATTGAATAATTACAAATGGATGTCCCCCTTAATTCTTATGTAATTTTATTTGTTGACATCTTTAATTAATGGTTGTCTTGATCATTGTCATTTGTAATGGTGATAGGTTGTCAGCTCCAAATATTGTCCTCTTGATTATTGACATTTTAATATGATTATTTTACATATTGCCCTTTTTAAAATATGTGATGGTATTGTCAATTATAGGTATACTTGAAGTTATTTAGTATGATGTTACTTTTGTACTTTTAATGTTGTTATTTTAGATGTGGCATTTTAATTATCTTTATTTAGGGCCCCTTACTAAAATACTGTTATTTAAATAAGGTCATTTTAAATATTGAAATTGCTACATCTTGTCATTGTAAATATGATGGTTTATTGGATATTCAAATGTGATGATAATTTTATTGCTATAGGTGAAGGAAAAATGTTATGGCATACCGATGTCAGGGAAATATTGTTTATAAATTCGTAATTGTAATGTATTGTTGAAATAGGAAATTGTGTTGTTCTTACCTTATAAACAAGATGGCAAGATTAGAGTTGAAACGTATGACCTTTACTTATTTCAATGCTATTTTAATCAGAAGGGAGATGATATGGTGGTCTTATTGTAATGTTAGTGTAGTCTCTCGACATTGATAAGACTTACTTTAGTGGAATGCCCCAGATTTATATGCGTTAAATTACTCGGAGTTAATAATGAGGGTTGTTGAGTCTAGATTTATGTTGAATGTGGGTTCCATTGTCGGAGTCCCTTTTGTCACGCGCTTTCCGCAAGGGACATAGCCGTCCTTCTTGTTATGTTGTACTTGATAGTTTTCAGTTGGGTGTTTGATCTGTTGTGTCGGGCGGGGTATAGACCCCTCTTGTAGCCTTAGGAGTCATGTCTGTGTGGGTGATTCTTCTGTATAAGGAATCCAGTGCCGTATCAAGAGTCTCGGGCCCTTTAAAGGCAGGGTTTCCACTCTTGCGACACACCTGACAGAGATTACTAGTTTCTGCCTGAGCAATCGGCCAGGAGCCTGTCTAATCTTCTTTCAAGAAGACATAAGACTAAAAGCCCTACTTTTCTGTGCAGAAATAGTAAACTCTACTGTTGGATTCTTCCGTCTGGGACTGTACTGTACATTAACCCCTGGTGTCATTTTCTGCTTACAGTTGCTAGTTGTACGCCTTATGTCTAGGGGCGTTTATTGCTTGTGGTCACTGTGATATGCTGGGATCGTCTTGTTTGCGTCTTGTTCTAGGTCAGGTTACTAGTTTCTGCCTGAGCAGTCGGCCAGGAGCCTGTCTAATCTTCTTTCGAGAAGACATAAGACTAAACGCCCTACTTTTCTGTGCAGAAATAGTAACCCTAACACCATGGACTCTTCCCTCTGTGTTCTTACTGTGCACCCCCAGTATGTCTTAATGTTTGTGTTGTGCGCCTTGTGCCTATGGTTGTATATTGGCAGTTACTCGTTGTGTGCTTTTGGTCTTCTTGTGTTGAACGTCGTGGTTGCGTCTTGTCAGTTGGTGAGTGGCGTCATACAGTTAGGTGTGTTGTTACTTCTACACGCGTGCACACACGTTAAAGAAAAGAAAAAAATTTGCACCTGCTACTAGAATGATTGTCGTAACGAGGAGGCCATTACAGGGGAGAGCCTTAAGGAGTGCGAAGGTGATCTTTTCCTTGTCTGAAAAATTATGAATAGAGAAATAACCTTCTAGCAAATTTAACCATTTATCTAGGGCATCTGCATCTATTTGACCTTCAAATACAGGAATATCAAAATTAACCTGTACCTTGAAAGGCGAGGTGCCTCCAAAGTGGTCGCTTGATGAAGATGTGCCTGATGATATCGGCAAGCATTGAAGGATCTGGGAAAAATTCTCCATCATTTTTTCCCTCTGTCGCGTGAGAGCTTGCTCAAGCAACAGACTAATAGGATTGTCTGCTCCGTCAATTTTCTTTTCTTTCGCCATTGAGGGTTTCTTGGGTGTGCGAGAGTGATTTTCTTCAAGAGAGACAAGCTCGAGACCCAACTTGCTATACTCGGACCTCGTCGGGGACATGCAATAAAAAAATGATCAAGAGCAGCCTGCTCTGATACCACTGATCCGGATTATTTTCGGCACGAAATGAGAGCGGAGATATAATAAAGAAATGCACAGAGATATTGCAGATATTCAATAATATAAAAGAAATGTATTAGAGATGCAACCATAAAAATAGAGATACAGTAATACACAATTTCTATTAATGAAATAAATGTACAGAGACTATAAAAATACAGAGTGAAAGACTCGCTAGAATGGTGGCAGCTTATCTCTGAGAAGAGATGTGACGGCTACTCGCATTCACAAGAAGATCATTACAATGAGGCTCTGGAGGCCTTTTTACAATAATCAGGAATGCCAAAATTCCTAGACATCCAAAAACCTAACCCTAGGAGATGAAGCGCCAAAAGTCATGTGGGCCCCGTTTGGGTAAGTTGGTGCATCAACTTCCCGGGGT
>ML782207.1:648612-671449 GCA_009831015.1 Picea engelmannii
TGCCAAAATTCCTAGACATCCAAAAACCTAACCCTAGGAGATGAAGCGCCAAAAGTCATGTGGGCCCCGTTTGGGTAAGTTGGTGCATCAACTTCCCGGGGTCGTAACGTTTGCATACGATCTCTGTTTTAGGCGTGTGATAGCTTGTTGGAAAGGTATCATCGAGGAGATTCATTTTGGGGGATCAATAATGCCTTCGGATATCATTGAGAACCTCTATCTCGAAAAAAAACTTCATTTAGGCCCTCAAAATGGCCCCGAAAGTGAAAACCTGCTAAAAATAGTAAATTGCCAAAATGGCCATAAGACTATTTTGAGCCATTTGGAAAAGGTGGGTGGCCCTCGATATCCACCTAGATCAATAACTGAAAATACTTGACTAGATCAACATACAAAGGATCTTAGTCGGAATGTAAATAAGCAATTGCAGCTGAATAAAATAACAACACTCGGCTAGATCAAAAGACAAAAGGATCTTATCCAGAATACAAATAAGCAACTAAAAGATAATACCCGGAATATGGGAGCACTGCGAAATCAATCAAGAATGATTGAAGACCTGGATGATCTTCCCGGTGACTAGGGTGTGTCTTTCAACACCAAAATCATCCGTGTCTTCCTCCTGGAATACACTGAACTATCTCTCTTGAGATGCACCTCTTCTCCTCAATGACAAGTCATAATCTGCATAATGATGAATTAGGTCCCTAACCCTTCCTTTATAGCTTTCCAAAACCCTAAATCATGTTGAAACCCTAATTTTTTGTTGACCTCCAAAACCCTAAATCACTGTTGAAACCTTAATTCATTGTTGACTTATATTTTTAGCTCATAATGACTTAAAAGTGCTTTTAACCCTTTTTAGCTCAATGTCACTTTCTGAATATAACACCTATGACTGGAGTGACCTCTAGTAACCCTGTTTACCCCTCTTTGGCCCTGGATATAGTCTAACGGGGCGGTTTAGACCATTAAGACTCCTCTTCTGGAGCTCCTATTTGGAAAGGGACATTACAGTTCTCCCTTCCCGAAATTGTTTGTCCTCAAGAAATACCAGTCTAGGGTGCTGCAACACCTGCTCTCTCTCCCAAGTAGCGTTCTCTATTGGAAGCCCTCTCCATCTGATCAAACACTCTCTGATGACCCTTCTCCTTAGTTTCCACTCTCGGAACTCCAAAACCTCCTCTGGAACTAACTCCAACTATCTCTCCTCATCCAATGGGGGAAGCTCCTCTGATGTGTTAATGAATTGTCCCACTTCCTTTTTTAGGCAAGACACGTGGAACACATTATGAATCTTTCTCCCCTCTGGAAGATCTAGCTCGTAAGCAACCTTGCCTACTCGGCGCATGATCTTGTAAGGACCATAAAATCCATGATTGAGCTTCTCGACCCCACTCTTCTTCAGAGATGACTGTCTATAGGATTAGAGTCTCAAGAAAACCAAATCTCCAACCTCAAAGCTACGATCTATCCTGTGCATGTCCACACTTATCTTCTGTTGGTTTTGTGTCGTCTGTAGGTTCTCTTTCAACAACTTGAGAATCTCCTAACTCTCTTTGATCCAATCCTTGGCCTTGGGAGCTCTACTCTCCTCGAAGACCAAGTCTACCAAAGTGGGAGCATCATATATGTACAATGATCAGAAGGGTTTCATACCAATGGATATGTGGAAGGTGGTGTTGTAGCAATGTTCTCCTAAATGTAACCACTTTACCCACATTCTTTGCTGTCCTCCTACATAGTTCCTCAAATACCCTTCAACCCACTTGTTGACAATCTCGGTTTGCCCATTTGTCTAAGGGTGATAGTTGGTGCTAGGTGTCAACTCTATCCCCACCAACTGAAACAACTCTCTCCAAAATGTCCCTATGAACCGACTATCCCTGTCACTGATGATGTTCTTCGGCAACCCATGAAGTCTGAAGACCTCCCTGAAGAAAATCTCAGCTACCTAAACTACGTTGTACTCTGTCGGTATGGCGTAGAAGTGAGAAAACTTGGTCAATCTATCAACCACTACATAGATACAATCCTTACCCTGGACCTTGGGTAGACCAGTGATGAAGTCCATAGATATACTCTCCCATTTCTGCTCTGGGATGGGGAGTGGTTGAAGTAGCCCTGCTGGAAGAGCATGCTCTGACTTGTTCTGCTGGCAATTCACACACTCACTAACGTGTCTCATAACTTCTTGTTTGAGGCCCTTCCATGAGTACCTCTCTCTGATCTGTCTGTAGGTTTTGAAAAAACCCTGATGGCCTGCTAGAGGTGAATCATGAACTGCGGTGAGGATCTTCTTATTAAGCCCTAAATCTAGCACCAAGTGGAATCTATCCTTGTAAAATATGACATCATCAATGACCCTATACCGGTCATCCTGTATCTGCCCATCCATCACCTCACAAGTGAACTTGTTCTTGGAATATTCCACTAACAAGTGGGATTTCCAATCTGCTGAAATTTCCATCAAATAACATGTCGCAGGTCTCCTCGATAGTGCATCGGCCACAATGTTCTTCTTCCCCTTGACATACTCTATGTCAAAGTCGAATGCCTGTACCTTCATCACCCATTTCTATTGGCACTCACTGAGGTCCTTCTACTCAAGGAAATACTTCAAACTGTTGTGATTGGTCTTGACCACGAATTTGCTTCCCACCAAATATTGTCTGAACTTGGTCAAGGCATGCATGATTGCCAACATTTCCTTGTCATAAATGGAGTACAACCTCTCAGGTTGACTAAGATTCTAGCTCTTGAATACAATGAAGTGTCCTCCCTACATCAAAACTCCATCAATCCCTTCGCCGGATGCATCACACTCTAGTACAAATGGCAGGGTGAAGTCTAGTAGTGCCAACACTGGACAAGTGCCCATGACTTCCTTCATGTGATCAAAGGGTTCCTGTAATTTCTCGATTCATATGAAGGCCCCATGCTTGGTAAGATCTGTCAACAGTGCTCCAAGCTAATAAAAACCCTAGACAAACCACCTGTAATAGCTGCATAGCCCGAAGAAGCTCCTCAATTCTGTCACATTCTTGGGCGTCGGTCAATCCATAATGGCCCTGATCTTCTCTTGGTGCACCTATACCTCGTTTTCACTGATGATGTGGCCTAAGTAAAGAATCTTTGTCATACCGAACTCACACTTGGACTCTTTCGCATATAATGATTGTGCCTCCATGATGCTCAATACCTCATCCAGGTGCCTCATATGCTCTTTCCAAGACCGGCTATAGATCAAGATGTCGGCAAAGAAAACCAAGACTGATTTCCTTAACTGATCCCTGAATATATGTTTCATGCAATACTGGAATGTAGTGGGTGCATTGGTTAGCCCAAATGGCATAACCAGGAACTCGAAGTGTCCAAAATGACATCAAAATGTCATCTTCTTTATGTCCTACTCTCGAATGATGATCTCATGATATCCAGAGCATAGATCAATTTTTGAGAAGAAACCTGCCCCATGTAGTTCATACATCAACTCATTAATGCGTGGGATAGGGTATCATTTCTTGATGGTTTGCTTGTTCAAGGCTCAGTAATCAATGCACATCCTCATGGTGCCATCCTTCTTCAAAACTAAGACAACTAAAGAAGCAAATGGGCTGCTGCTCGGTCTGATGTGTCCCATCTCCAACAATTCCTTGATTTCCTTCTCTATATCATCCTTGAACCTCCTAGGATGACGATAGGGGGGGTGATCATAGGTTTTTCCCCCTCCTCCAACTCAATGGTGTGCTCAAACCCCCTTTCAGGTGGTCTCCCTGGTGGAATTTCCTCAAAGACCTGTTGATGTTGTCCCAATAAATTCTTGATCTCTATATGGTATTGTTGTCGACCTTCCGAATCCTTATGAGTAGTGATCAATCATTTTGTGGCATATGCTACCTCCCCGTGTCTAAATATCCTCTCCATCCTCTTGGCTGAAACTGTTCTAGGTGCTCTTGTCGACATACCTCTTAGAACAACCTTCTTCCCATTCTGATCTTTGAATCCCATTTCCAATGTTTGGTAGTTGGTAGTGATTTTTCCCAAGGTAATCATCCACTGAACTCCTAACACCACATCTATGTCCGATAGGTCAACCACATAAAATGTGTCTCTCACTATGTAGCTTCCTAACTTCATCTCTAAGTTTGGAACTCTGTCTAGACACTCCACTGTGTGGCCATCTTCTACTGCCATCAAACCCCTCAAACTCCTCTATCTGAAGTGCCCGTCTCGATATTAGTGAAGCATTGATGAAGTTATGGGTGGCCCCACCATCTATCAGGGTGATTTCCCATTGCCCCTGGATAATCCCTCTGATACGGAGGGTATCATACCTGGGAACACCAGAAAGGGTCGCTATGACACCTCCCTTTGTTGGTTTCCTCTTGTTAGTCTGTTCTGGCGGTTGTGGGACTATTGGAGGATGGGCTCCTGCCGGTGTCGGTGGTCTACGGGGAGGCTTCTCCTCTACTGGTGTTGACTCCTCCTCTGAACTAGTGGATCCACTGTCCTGCTCCTCCTTCTCATTGTCCATGTTTTCTGTTGCTACCTCAATGTAATAAATCTCTCCCTTGCCCATGTACCTGTGGCCTGGGACCCAGGGATCTTTGTAGTTGAAGCAAAGATTTTTCCTCATAAGCTCTCACCTAGTCTCATCATCCAACTCCTCCTTTCCCTTCCATTCTCTCTAGAATGACTTCCTGTCTCGATCCCTCTGGGGCATAAATGGTTTGGAGAAATTTTTAGTCTTTGGCACTAAGTCTGCCAGATCTCGAGTGTGAAGGATGGCATCCTGCAAAGTGGGAGGCCTATATGTCTTCACCCATCCTTTCAAAGGCTCTGTGAGTCCTTCTGTGAATAGCATGATCAGCCTAGACTCTGATATATCTGTCACTGCCATGGCTACCCACTAAAACTCTGTGATGAACACCTTTGTTGTGTCAGTTTGTCTCAAATGGGCTAGATCCTTCCTGTCAAACCTATCCATGAGCCTATATGTAAACTCCCTATAGGAAATGATGCAACTGTGACCTAATGTCACCAGTCCATGGTACCACCACTCGTGTGCCTCACCCTCCAAGTGTAAGTTCGCAAAACTAATGGCCTCTGTGTCAGTCATATGGTTGAGCCTGTAATACGTGTCTAGCTTCTGTACCCAAGCTCTGGCGGTGTATTTTGATGATCTGTCAAAAGAAGGGATGGTGATTTTCACAACTTTTCGGATGAAATTGAGGTTATGCCCCTGCTACTGTTGTGGTCCTCCCCTCTACGGCTCTCTAGGGCGGTTCCTGAGTCTGAGTCCACAGTACTTGACTAAGGTCATGTCCTGATGGAAGTCACGACCCAATGTTGCGTTCTCCATCCTATACTCTGCAATGTCGTCAGCATGAGTGGGTGGCCTCTGTGGTATCGGTGGCGGTGCTGCTACCGGGGGTGCCCTTTGAAAAATGGGAAACGAGGGTATGGGAATCTTACTCGCAGCGGTGTATATGCAAGAGGGTGACTAGGGTCTACTGCCTACTCTCGAGTTCCCATGTGCTACATGCGGGACTTGTGTATCTGGGGTGCCTACTCTATCCAATCTATCAATCATCTGTGCCAAGGACTGAGACATGGTTCGTTGACTAGCTAACATATCGTTGATAACCTGCATGAAAGCTGCCTCTGGATCTACGGGGTCCTTTCCACTGCCCTTTGGTCACTCATATTGGTCTCCTAGCATCCTCTCTACCTCGCGCTCAGCCTCACATTCTACCCTTCTCTCTGCTTCTCTGTGTGCCTCTTCCTCTTCCTCTGAGCTAGGAGGAAAAGGGGGAAAATTAGGCCTATGCCTTCTTTTTTTATTCCTGTTGTAAGTGACATATTTTTCACCTATGTGTTCATGGCCCTCTGGGTCTTCTGTTGCACTCATTGTCTTTAGTCACAGACTGGCAGGACTAAAGCTCTGATACCACTATAATGTTCCTAACTTGGCTAGTCTAGGAAACACTGCTAATGTGTGTGCAGGATCAAAGGTTTACAACATATAAATGATCATACAAATAATAAACACGACAAAGGACTGTAAAGTGTGTATTATGATATCTTTGTGGATTAGAAAATGGTCGAATGTGGCTGAATAACTGACAATACTCGACTAGATCAACATACAAAGGATATTAGCCGGAATATAAATAAGCAACTGCAACTGAATAAAATAACAACACTCAGCTAGATCAAAAGACAAAAGGATCTTAGCCAGAATACAAATAAGCAACTAAAATATAATACCCGAAATATGGGAGCACTGCGGAATCAATGAAGAATGATGGAAGACCTGGATGATCTTCCTGGTGACTAGGGTGTGTCTTTCAACACCGAAATCATCCAACTGGTGTCTTCCTCCTAGAATAGACTAAACTATCTCTCCTGAGATGTGCCTCTTCTCCACAATGACAAGTCATAATCTGCATAATGATGAATTAGGTCATTAACCCTTCCTTTATAGCTCTCCAAAACCCTAAATCATGCTGAAACCCTAATTCATTGTTGATTTCCAAAACCCTAAATCACTGCTAAAACCCTAATTCACTGTTGACTTCTATTTTTAGCTCATAATGAATTAAAAGTGCTTTTAACCCTTTTTAGCTCAATGTCACTTTCTGAATATAACACCTATGAATGGAGTGACCTCTAGTAACCATGTTTACCCCTCTTTGGCCCTGGCTATAGTCTAATGGGGTGGTTTAGACCATTAAGCCTCCTCTTCTGGAGCTCCTATTTGGAAAGGGACATTACATAAAGGGTACAGGTCGGCCCCACCGTAATGTAAAAGATAATTAATGTAAAAGATAATTAATATGGTAATTGTTAATTATATTTTGAGTTATCGAGGTCGACCCTATTGTTCCGATAGACACATCATTTGATGTGATAAGTCTTATATAAATAAAGGTGAATCCCCATTGAGGTAAACACTTATCATTGTGTCATCTCATGATTTTTGAAGTTTTGATATGAAATTATGAGAATTATAGCACCCTCTTGTGTGCTAGGTTTGGTGATGGTGTGGGAGGTCTTTCTCTTGAAGAATATAGCAAAGTATTGGCAGGGTTTTCTTCCCTTGTTGAGAAGGGTTTCCCAGGATACTTCTTGTGTTCTTGTGCATGGTTATTCTTCTTGTGATCTTGGTTTGCTGCAGTAGTTATGGTTCAAGTAAAAGTTAAACATAAAATTTAAATAAAATGCATGAGCCATAGCTCATTGAAAATTCAACAAGCTATGACATCAATGGATGGCTCATTTTCATCATGGATCTCTAAGAGTGCTGAGGAATATTGTGATAGGTTTTCCATAGTTCAACATTGAGCATGAGGAGGTGTGCAGAGGGTGTACTCTTTGGAAGTACACCAAGACTGTCTTTCCTAGCAGTGCCAATAGATCAACTAGGGTACTTGATTTGATACACACTTATGTGTGTAGGCCCATGTCATGAGTTTCCTTGGGTGGTTGTGAGTACTATGTGACTTTCATTGATGACCACTCTAGGAAGACCTGGATTTATTTCATGAAGTCAAAGAGTGAGGTATTCAAGAGTTTCCAAGAGTTTAAGGCTCTTGTGGAGAACTAGATAGGAAGAAAGATCAAGGTCTTACGGTCGGACAATGGGGGTGAGTATACCTCCACAGAGTTGGTATACATTTATACCCAACAAGGTATCATGAGGAAATTGACCGTTCCTTACTACCCACAACAAAATGGGGTTAGAGAGAGGAATAATAAGGCCATAGTTGGTGCATCGAGATCGATGTTGCATGATCAAGCACTACCATTTTAATTATGGGAAGTGGCTTGTAGTACTACAATGTATCCAAAGACTAGGAGTCCCCATAGATCTTTGGGGGAAAAGACTCATGAGGAGGCCTTCACTAGTAGTAGGCCTGATGTTGAGAAATTTCACATATTTGGGTGTTTGACGTTCTCTCATGTCCCTTTTGAGAAGAGGACAAAGTTGGATCCCACTACAGAGAAGGGGTTTTTAGTTGGATATTCAAAGGTCTGTAAGGCCTACCGAATCTACGTTCCAACACTGAGAAGAGTGGTTGTGAGGAGAGATGTCATATTCGATGAGGATAGAGAATTCATGAGATCTCTAGAGTTGAGAGATAGAGTTGAGGAAGTACCACAGATATAGAGTGATGCATCTCAAGGGACACAACCTCAGGTGTCGAGTACACCAAGTTTAGGGGTGACTGGTCCACCTAGTACAACTACAAGTTCACAAATGCCTTGTATATAGACATGTGGTGCACGAGCTTCAACATATCAGACTACTTTTCATATATCTATAGATGAGATTCAGGGGCACAAGGAGACTTCTTCACAGGAGGTTACTTCAAGGAAGAAGAAACCGATATGGTTTCAGGAGACCCTGAAGGAAGCCAAGGAGTATGTTGGGGAGCCCCAAAGGTTGATGAGAGAGATAAGAGCACCAAATAGGTTTGGTTCATACCTGGCTATGGTGACGATCATCATATATTTTGAGCCCACTACTTTTGCGTAGGACACAGACTAACAGGTTTGGAGAGAGGCCATGCAGGAGGAGTATGAATCCATTATGGACAATGATGTGTGGGAGGTGGTTCTTAGGCCTGAAGGGAAGTTAGCGATGACTTCTAGGTGATTGTATAAGATCAAGTATGTTGCAGATGGAAACATAGAGAAACATAAGGATCTCTTTTTGGCAAGAGGATTCTCTCAAATTGATGGAATTATTATGAGGAGACATTTGCACCAATTGCGATATATAATTCTATCCGGAGTATTATGGCCATTACAATAGAGATGGGTTGGAAGATCCATCAAATGGATTTGAAGACTACATTTTTTAATGGATTCATAGAAGAGGAGGTATACATTGAGCATCCATAGGGGTTCGAGGTGTTGGGGAGAGAGTCCCACGTGTGCCTATTGAAAAAGGCATTGTATGGACTAAAGCAAGCTCCTTGATCTTGGTATTCAAGGATTGAATCCTACTTGCTTCGGATGGGTTTCAAGAAGAGTGAGGCAGATCCAAACCTCTAATACATCATTCGAGGAAAGGACACACTCATTCTCATACTATATTTTGATTATATTTTCATCACTAGAGGGGTACATTTCATAGTTGATTGCAAGAGGGTACTTTTATCATAATTTGAGATGAAGGACATTGGACTGATACATTATTTATTTGGCATGGAGGTTTGGAAGGAGGATGGACATGTATTTCTGGGACAGGGGAAGTATGCATCAGATATTCTGAGCATATTTCAAATGGAGGACTACAGACCCATGTCAAAACCTATGGTCACCAACTGGAAGAATCTTAGTGCTTATGATTCCAAGTTGGTGGATGCCACAAGATACCATCGGTTGATTGTTTCCTTGATGTATCTGGTCAACACATGATTCAGATTTTATGAGAAGAACAAAATGAATACATATCTATATTATTAACAAAAGGATTTAATGAACAAAGATACAGTAAAACGTGGCTTCTATTAATAAATAAATACGTCGAAACTATAAAATGCAGATTGAAAAAGGCTTGCTAGAATGGTGGTGACTTATCTATGAGAAGAGATGTGATGGTTGCGCTCATTCACAAGAAGATGAGTACAATGAGGCTCTGAAATATTTTTTACAATAAACATGAATGCCAAAACCCTATACATAAAAAAACCTAACCCTAGGAGATGAAGCGCTAAGAGTCATGTGGGCACTGTTGGGGTAAGTTGGTAAACTTCCTAGGGTCGTAACTTTTGCACACAATCTCCATTTTAGGCGCATGATAGACCATTGGAAACACGTATTCGAGGAATACACATTATTCCATTAGAATATAATCTTGTTGATATTTTGACCGTGGAAATCCCTAAAAATGAGTTTTAGGGCCTCAAAACGACCCCGAAAGTTTAGGACCCAAAAACTAGGAAAACAAAATGCCAAACTAAAAAACTGCCAAGATGAGCCATTTGGAATAGGTGGGTGGCCACCATTATCCAGTTGGATCAATCCTCCCCCATTAGGAAGAAATGGTCTCCATTGTGTTGATTTCCCCCATAAGATGAGAAACTTTCTACTGAATTTGACCCTGGGTGAGCCACTTTCCTTAGTGCATGAGCTTCCCTATTTTGACAACCTGATAAAGATGGATCCTCTACTGGCAAGTGCCCTTGATCTATGTGTCCATGATATGACTAGTGGATTCTTGTTCCATGCAGTCAAGGTTGAGATCTATTGATTTCAACTGTTCTTCTATCTCTGAGGTGTCCAATAATGGTGGAAAATATGGCCGAAGGAGATCCACATTGAACATTAGGTGCAAGCCAAGGAATGGGGAAATATTGAGCAGATAGAATTGTCACCCACAACCTTGGTGATGGTGTAAGGTACATAGTGGAGTGGATGAAGCTTTCAATGGGGCCCTGTAAGGCCTTCTTTCTATAAGTGCAACCAAACATTGTCTCCCACCTGAAACTTGTGTGGCACCCGATGTTGATCATGGCACTGC
Source organism: Picea engelmannii (assembly GCA_009831015.1). NCBI lineage: Eukaryota > Viridiplantae > Streptophyta > Pinopsida > Pinales > Pinaceae > Picea > Picea engelmannii. The sequence goes on from ML782207.1 coordinate 659,150, forward strand.
TTGTACTTGGCATTGGATTTCTGTAAAATATCCTGAACCTGTGGGTGGATGTGATGGATCCTCTCAATGAACCAGGTGGCTTTGTCAGCTTCAGTTTGAGCATGTGACGAGTCTTCCTGGGTGGCCACAAGGGGTAGTGCAACATCCATGGGACCCAATGGTTGAAATCCCATCCCCACTTGAAAGGGGTTGTCATCGGTTGAGTTATGTATGGCTCTATTGTAGCTGTGTTGAACATATGGAAGACTCTCATTCCATGTGCATAGGTGATTGGAATTGTACATGAACAAGATATGCACGATCATCTGGTTGACGACCTCAGTTTGTCCATTTGTTTGGGGGTGGAAGGTAGTGGATTTGATGAGCTTAGTGTCCAACAATGACCAAAGGCTTGACCAAAATTTGGGGAGGAACTGATTGTCCCAATATGAGATAATGGTTTGTGGTATTCCAAAATGTACCCACACTCATTCAAAGAAGATCTTGGAAGTGGCCTCCACTGTGATGCTCTTCTTACAAGCGACCATAATCACCATCTTGGAAAAGTTATCAACAAACACTAAAACACAATCATTTCCCCGCTTGCTGGATAGAAGGATCAGCATGTAGTACATTGAGATGGATTCCCATGGCCCGTCAAGAGTAGGAAGAGGTGTGTACATGCCTTGTTTCTTAGTGGTTGTTTTGGAAATAGCATAGGTAGTGTAGGACCTGATATACTTGCTAACATCTTGTCGAAGTTTCGACTAGTAGAAATGTTTCTACAACACTGCCACTATCTTTTCTATGACAAAGTGTCTTTCCACCCGACTATAGTGGGCTTCCAAAATCATCTTTGCTCGCTCACTTGATGGAATGTAGAGATGGCCCAAATGACACAACAACCCATCTTGAATATGGAAATTAGTGACACCTATGTTTGTGCCCAACATTTGGTAGGTGGTGGAGAAGTTAGGGTCTTTCTCATAGAGTTGGGGCCATCCAAAGGTCTCGTGGCCTCAAGAGTCTAGCATCGTGGTGAGTGACACGACTGGAGGTCAGCTGAGGCAATCAACAACATGGTTGGTACTTCCTGTCTTATACTTGATTTTGAGGTGGAACTGCTAAAATTATGTGGACCACTTATTATCACGACCATTCTGTAATTTTCCTTATGTCTGCATGAACTGCAATGACTTATGATCAATGTGGATGACTTCTCCTTATCGAGAATGCAATGCCTCCATTGGTGGAAGGATTTCACAATGGGGTACATTTATTTTTCATAAATAGGGTACTTACATATGCCATCTCATAGTGTCTCACTATGATATGCCACGGGGTGGCCATGCTGAGTAAGAATGGTGCCCACAACATAGTTTGAATCATTTGTCTTGATCTCAAAGAGATGTTGCAGGTCGGGTAATGAAAGCACTAGGGATGAAAAAAATTGTTGCTTCAAATCATCGAATGCTTATTGTTGGGACAAGCCCCACACAAACTTCACCTTACCACCACCAATAGTTACTTGTTTGAGGGCCCATGCAATATGGAAGAACCCCAACATGAACCTGTGATCGAAATTGGAAAGGACTAAGAAGCTCCAAAGCTCAATGAGTGTGGTTGGGGTTGCCCAATCACGGATGACCTGGATCTGTTAATATTATGGTAGCTACGGGAGGTATTTACCTCCACGTGTGAACTTGACAAGAATAGAAGATTCTAGAAAGCAAGAGAAAACCCTAATGAGTTGGCTAATAACCATAGAAGTCTTGTCGGCTCAAGAAGATAATTTATATTAGGTTATTAGCCTCCAAGAGAAGAAGTCGACCAGAAATAATAATAATATACTGAACAGACACATATCCAGAAGGAGAAGTCGGCCCCAGCAAATCTAGCAAAACCAGTATAAATATAGGGCACTAGTTCTCATTTTGACACATCTCAGAATTGCAGACAACAATTGGTGTGCACTTCAGTTCCTAGTTTGGTGTGCACGTGTGGAGGAGAGATGCAGTTGCAGTCGCTGCAACTAGCAATTTTAGTGTTGTCTTGGACTATCTCTTGGCTAGGGTTTGGACTATCTGATCAACTATTGTTGGTGCGCTATCCTTGGAGGAAGATGTGCTACACCTTGTTTGGCTATCTAGCCTAGGGTTTACTTCTGGAGTAATTCTCAGTCAAGGTTAAGGTGCTCGGAGGGTGGCTTCGGCCTATGGTTGGGTGACGAGGGTATCGTCAATGGTAAAACGAGCATACATTCTTCTATATTCTAATAGGTTATGGGCCCACACCTCCTTCATTCAGTCTAAATGCTGGAAGGAAACATAGCCGCTAGGATATTGAGCTCGTTGAGGAACTACCGCTAGGGTTACTAGCAGAAGCAGCTCCCAAGACACTGTTGCTAGGGTTACTAGCAGGAGCAGTTGCAAAAAACCTAACCTCTTGTTGAAGCACCTTAAGTGAAGATATTGACCTAATCTCTGGATAGATCAGTGCACCCTAGCCTAGCGCATCTCTTGATACTCTCAGCAAGCCAAGCCGTGAAGTTTGAATTTCTGGTCAAATCTAGGGTTTGACCAAGTCAAGCAGCCATGACTAACTCTATGAAGTTTGAGAACAAGTTAGATGGAGCCTCTAACTTCAGAGCATGGAAGACAAGGATTAACCTCATCCTTGCCAAGAATAAAGTACTGGATATCATGAAAGGAAAGATCGTGAAGAAAGATTTTGAAGAAGGAGAAGAGAAGGAACCGCAGAACGTTGCAACTATGGAGAAGTTCAAAGATGTTGACATCAATGCCATGAGTATCATAGTGGATTCCATAAAAGACCACTTGATACCCTACGTCTCCCATCTTGACTCATCGAAGAAGATGTATGATGCCCTAACAAATCTCTTCTCAGTCAGAAATATTGGACAAGTTATGAGTCTGAAGAATGAGCTCTGTGACATGAAGATGAATGATGATGACAGCATAACATCATAATTTGTAAGAATCTCCCAGTTAAGAGATCAACTACAAGCTATTGAAGAGATCACTTCAGAGAAGGAATTGGTAAACATAGTACTCAATGGTCTTCCCAAGACATGGGATGCATTTTCTGCAAGCATGAACACAAGAAAGGAGTACCCGACATTTGAAGAACTTTGGACTTGTTGTGCTCAAGAAGAATCAAGGATCAATGCAAAAGAGAAACCCCAAAAGAAGTATGATGATCAAGCCTTCACAACAAGATTCAAGAACTTCAGGAACAAAAGGAAGTTTGGTTCAAGGAGGAAGCCAAATCAAGAGAAAGACATTTCAAAAGTATAATGCTTCAACTGTCAAAAGTATGGTCACTACAAGAATCAGTGTCTTGAGCTAAAGAAAAGGAAGGAGAAACACGAAGCATCGATTGCCAAAGAAAAGGAACCTACAAATAAGACTAAGCAGGATGGAAGAGACTTCTTCTTCTAAAAAAAGGTAACAACACTCTTCTTATTCCTTATACATATCTTGTATATCTATCTCTTGGAAGATAATGTGTTCCAAGAAGAACTATACCTATGAAAGAACAAACAAAATGGAAATGGATATCATTAGATAATACACATAAAAGGATGAAATACAAATCATGTGAACTCTATTAAGCCAAATCAATCATGAAAGCACTGAGAAGAAGAAAAGACAAAAAGAAGTCAGCAACCAAGAGGAAATTGGAAAAAGACTTATGACGTTTTGTAGAAGGTAACAAGACGGAAGCGTGGACTATTTTAGACGGAGGGAGCCGAGTATGTGCACTCCTACATGAAGCAAGGGTTAGGCGGGAGCTAATCCTATGATTCATTAAAGATGATGAAGTATATATATATATATATATATCCATAGTAGTAACCATGAAAGACAGTACGTGTTCAGTTCAAACCTTAGAAGAAGAATTCTTCGAAGAGAAGCCTTAAAGTATTCCTGGTTGTCCATCCAGATCCGTGATCCTATGATGAAAGGAAGAAATGGAATTTCTAGGGCATGGAATCTATAAGACCCGAGAACTAAAGAAACACATGAAGATTCCAAGAAAGAAAGAAAAGCCAGAACAACCAGTCATTGTATCAAGAATCATAGGACTGTCAACCTAATATAAACTCAATAAAATAAATCAAGCAGAGGAACTGAAAGTCATGATGAAGAACAGTGTATGGAAGACTTATGAATGATAGCATTGCGAAGATCTAGAACTAGATGGAGGGAGAAGACTGTGATGATTACTTGTGCCAGTACACCAGACATATCACTACATGAGTCATTATATCATCTGCAACATCCATGAGTTGGAGTTCTACATCAGATGAATACAAAGAATGTTCTCCAGAGAAATTGAATAAAGAGTGTATGAAGAGAAATCTCAAGACTTTGAGGCATACCAGAAAGAGACCCTTGTATGCAGATAGAAGAAGATAACTTGGTGGAAGAACCTCTAGTGCATAGCAAAAGCGTTGTGAAGATTCCCTATAACATCAATATGATTACTCAGTAGATCAGATCGCATGATGACATAAGAAGTACCACATGGATATGTTCCAGTTTTCCAACTATGATGTACTCTATTGTTCAGATCTACATGAAGCCTTCACAGTGTTCCAGACTAAAGTACAAACAAAATCAAGAATTACACTATCCATGATGAAGTCCAGAAAGGAGAAAATGATCTCTCCAATAAATATATCCATAGATGAGCAGATAAACAGACATTTTGGTAAAGCTTCTATCTAAGATGAAAGAGTTTGCGTACTCAAGCTGGAGCTCGTGGAAACAACTTCCTTCTTATTGAAAAAGGAAGAAATGACTCTCCAAGTTAGGAGGGAGCATTGAAAACATTATTGAAAACATTCATTCTTTAAAATTGAAAAATAGTCCATTTTGGACAAATGCTTTCTTGTTCGGAAAGTGGATTGAGACTTCTGACGGACAGTCACTTTCCATTGTGGTTAACATGGGAAGTAGTCTGATTGTTGATGTATCATAGGCAATGACTTTCCATTGTGGTTAACATGAGGAATGGTCTGTTTTGGAGGTTGATGCAGGACAGTCTTTTCCTCTTGTGGTTAACAGAGGAAATGGTTCGGACAGTCATTCCTTAGGGTTTATACATTCTCTCCAGGGTGCACTTTGATTAGTGTAGGAGGAATGGCCCAGGGTGGGGAATTGTCCAAGCTTAGAAATCAGGGACAGACATTCCTTAGGGTTTATACATTTTCTCTAGGGTGCACTTTGATTAGTGTAGGAGGAATGGCCCAGGGTGGGGTATGGTCCAAACTCAGCATTCCTTAGGGTTATACATTCTCTCCAGGGTGCACTTTGATTAGTGTAGGAAGAATGGCCCAGGGTGGGGAATGGTCCAGGTTCAGAAGACATGATAGTTATTCTTCCTTGCTTGAGAAAAATAGTCCAGATATCTCATTATTCTACTCTGAGGCAGATATTCTTTCAGAGCTCACAGATGTGAGTGAAAGATTGACCCAGATAATTCAATTTATATCATAACATTGTTTCTATGCAGGTTGCTATTAGATGTTTGTTATGAAGACAATAGATATAGACTACTGTGGTGGATATGTTCCACTGTTCGTGAGGCATGTATTCTTTCAGTGCTCACAGATGTGAGTGAAAGATTGGCCCAAATAATTCATTATATATCATAACATTGTTTCTATGTAGGTTGCTATCAGATGTTTGTTATGAAGACTGTATGACAGTAGATGAAGACTAATGTGGTGGATATGTTCTACTGTTCATGACTATATGTTGATGATCAAGTACTTGTGTGTTACTTGGTGTGGTAGTGAACCATTGGATTGTAGTTATGTACTACTATGGATAGACACAGATGTGTTCTATTTCTGTTCTAACTGCCTTGAAGACTATCAACATTTTACTGAAAATAATCACCATCCAAACGAATGATGAACAAAGATTTTTCAGACGAAAATTGGTTCAGAACATTTACTCCTCTAGATTATAAGAGTGGCTCTTGTATCACTCTATGGTGTGAGTGACTTATCCAGCATCATGTCTAGTTACTCAGACGAAGTATGGTTTCAAGAGATGATGCAGATGATGGTGATGATGATGGTGATGCTCATGATCTAGTCATGAGATAGTCTAGGCGACTATATTGATGCTACCGGGTAAATCGTATATCTTTGTGCTCAAGACCATTACCTGTAATACCTCCCTAGCTAGGAGAGAGTGTTAATATTATGGTAGCTGCGGGAGGTATTTACCTCCATGTGTGAACCTGACAAGAATAGAAGACTCTGGAAAGCAAGAGAAAACCCTATTGAGTTGGCTAATAATCCTAGAAGTATTTTCGGCTCAAGAAGATAATTTATATTAGGTTATTAAACTCCAAGAGAAGAAGTCGGCCATAAATAATAATAATATACTGAATAGACACATATCTAGAAGGAGAAGTCGGCCCCAGCAAATCTGGTAGAACCAGTATAAATACAGGGCGCCAGTTCTCATTTTGACACATCTTATAATTGCAGACAACAACTGGTGCGCACTGCAATTCCCAGTTTGGTGCGCACATGTGGAGGAGAGATGCAGGTGCAGCTGCTGCAGCGAGAAGTTTTAGTGTTGGCTTGGACTATCTCTTGGCTAGGGTTTGGACCATCTGATCAGCTATTGTTGGTGTGCAATCCTTGGAGGAAGATGCGCTACACCTTGTTTGGATATCTAGCCTAGGGTTTGCTTCCAGAGTAATTCTCAGTCAAGGTTAAGGTGCTCGGAGGGTGGCTTCGGCCTATGGTTGGGTGACGAGGGTATCGTCAATAGTAAAATGAGCACACATTCTTCTATATTATAACAGGATCTTGGTTGGATCCACATGCACACCATGCTTATCAACTATGTATCCTAGGTACTAGACTATGTCCATGCCGAAGGAGAATTTCTCCAAGTTGGCATATAGCTTGTGCTTCCAGAAAGTGTGCAAAACCTGGTGAATATGTTGCAAGTGTTCCGCCCAAGTCTTGTTTTAGCTGAGGATGTCATCAAGATACACCACTACAAAATAATTGGTGAACGACCGCAAGATATCGTTCATCATCCTCATGAAATTTACTAGTGCATTTGTCAAACCAAATGGCATGACCAACCATTCAAAAAGACCTTCTTTTGACTTGAAGGTAGTCTTCCATACATATGTCTTCTCTATTGGGACCTGATGGTAGCCAGACTTTAGATCAATATTACTGAAATATTTCCCCCCCTTGAGATGATTAGGGAGATCCTCGATTGGGGTAATCGGGTACCGGTTCTTAAATGTGATTTTATTTAGGGCCTTATAATCATTGCATATTCGTTAGGTCTCATATTTCTTCTGCACAAGAACGATTGGGCTTCCACAAGGTGATGAGCTGGGTCAAATTTTCCCCTTGTGGAGTAGTTCTTAGATCTTATGCTTGATATCCTCATTTTCTAACAGAGAGCAATGATAGACTGACACATTGGGTAGCGATGCCTTGGGGGCCAGATCGATGAAATGATTGACCTGACAGTGTAGAGGTACCCATGTAGGTGAGGAGAATATGTATTTGTATTCTTGCATGACCTTATCCACTTGCTTCTGCTGTGTGGAGAGGTCGGTCGTGGAGGCCATGGATGTGGCTCTAATCTTTCACTCACTCTGAGAGCGAATCACAAAGAAGAAAAACTTCCTAGTCTGAGAGATGACCTTCCTACATTGCTTGGAAAAGATCAAGGAAATGGAACTAGGTGGGACTACCTCGGGTATCCTATACAATTTACCGTCCAAAGTAATAATAACATTGCAAGGCCTAGAATCATATACAACATGTCGTTTCCTTAAATAAGGTTGGACCAAAATAACATCACAAAATTCAAGGGGAGAAACATCACACAATACCTCATCTTTGAAGGGCTTAATGCCATAGGACATGAAACACTATTGGCTAACGCGAAGATCTCTTTCTTGGTGGATCCGTCTAATGGTGTAGGGTTGTGGGTGCGACATTGTCGGTAGGGCTAGCCGCTTAACTAACTCCGTTGAGATGAGGTTCTTCTAGCTACCGCTATCAACTATGAAGTGTAGTGGGGTTCCTTTCACCCAGTGCTGTGAATGAAAAAGGTGCTCTCCTTACTTTGGCTCATTAGGTTCACCTGGATGGATCTTGGTGGAAGAAACGGTGGCACTGGGTTATGCTTCAATGATCTGCCTCCCCTTTTTTGGTTCTAACTCAAAGTTTGAACCTGCATCTGATTTGGAGGCTTTCATCTCAACCACCAATGATTTATTTGAGTTACAATCAACAGTGTTTTTCCAAGGGTTGTTATGGAAATTGCACCACTTCCCGGTATATTTCTTCATCTTTCCATTGTCCTTCTTTGTTTATGGATTAGATTGGTTGTCCCGAGGCTGTCCATATTTACTCTACTCTTTGTTCTTTGGGTTGGGTCTGCCCTTTCCCTGCTTCTTCTATGAGAGGTTCCCAGACCCAAACTTCCATGGTTTTTGTTTAAGCATCTGCTTGATTTTGACGGCATATCGATAGGCCGCACCCAAGGACAAGATGTCCAAAAACTCCATTTTTGCTTGTATGTATCTATGAAGACCACCATGGTACTTGAGCACCATATGTCTCTTAGAATATTTTATACCCAACTTGGTGCACAAGTATGGAAGATATTTGTGAGATTTGGCACTACTTGATCCCTTTCCTACAATAGTGTGGTCCATTTTGTATACAAGTCATCATAACTTCTGACAGGGTATTATTTTTCCTTAATAGCATCCTTGAAGGACTCCTAGGTGAGTGCGACTGTAAATAATGAGGGTTCCTCTGTTTCCTTTTTCTCATAGAAATTATCCCACCAATCTTTGACATGGGGGACATCTTTGAGGAGCACAAAAGTAATCTTTTCTCTATTTGAAAAGTTATGGACATAAAAATACCCTTCCAACAGATTCAACCATTTGTCTACAATATATGCATCTATCTGAAATTCAAATATAGGAATATCAAAGTTGATCTATACCTTTAAGGGGGAAGCGCCTCTGCTTGAGGAAGATCCGTCACCTTTTGGTAGTTGTCGAAGGATTTGCACAAATTTATCCATCATCTCATTCCTCTGTTGAGTGAGGGCTTGCTCAAGCAACAGTTTGAAAGGATCTCCTATCTTGTCGTCTTTATTTTCTCCCACCATGGAAGGTCTCTTGGGCGTATGAGAGCCTTTTTCCTCAAGATAAACAAGCTCAAGACCCAACGCTTTGTACCCTAATCTCATCGGGGACATGCATTAAGAACGAAAAGGAGCAGACCATTCTGATACCACTGATCTAGATTTTATGAGCATAATGAATCGAATATAGATCTATATTATTAACACTGAGATTTAATGAAAATTAACATAGATAAAATAAAACTTGTCTTATATTAATAAAGAAATATGTTGAAACTGTAAAATGCAGACTGAAACAAGTTTGCTAGAATGGTGGCGACTTATCTCTAAGAAGAGATGTGATGGCTACGCTCATTCGTAAGAAGATGAGTATAATGAGGCTCTGAAATCCTTTTTAAAATAAACATGAATGCCAAAATGCTAGATATCCAAAAACCTAACCCTAGGAGATGAAGCGCCAAGAGTCATGTGGGGCTCGTTGGGGTAAGTTGGTACATCAACTTCCTGGGGTCGTAACTTTTGCATATGATCTATGTTTTAGGCGCATGATAGTCCAATGGAAAGGTCTATCCAAGGACTACAAATTATTTCAATAGACTCTAACGTCTTCTACAGTTTGACTTTGGCAAGCCCTAAAAACGTTGTTTAGGGCCTCAAAACGGCCCCGAAAGTTCAGGACCCGAAAACTAGGAAAATAAACTACCAAACTGAAAACATGCCAGGATGAGCTAGTTGGAATAGGTGGGTGGCCACTGATATCCACCTAGATCAACACTAGACCAGATATTTGTTCTACTGTGAACACTCTCAACCAGTACATGGTGGAGCCTAAGAGTGTTCACTGGATAGGGGAAAAACATGTTATGAGGTACATTGCAGGATTAGTGGATTATGGACTGGAATATGTCAAAAGAGATGGGTCAGATTGATTGGATACACAGACTCAGACTGTGAAGGATGTGCAATTGACAAGAATAGGACTTCAGGGTGTTGTTTTGGGTTGGGATTAGTAGTTGTTTCATGGTTCAACTGGAAACAAAGATGAGTGGCATTGAGTTCGGCCAAGGAAGAGCACATGGAAGCCAGTCAGGACAACTATGAGGCCATTTGGCTTCACAAGTTGTTGTTTGGCCTATTTGGTCATGAGTTGAGGCTTACATTTATTCACTACGATAATCAGAGTTGTATCAAACTCTATGAGAATCCAATGTTTCATGATAAGTCAAAACACATAGAGATCATATACCACCTCATTTGAGATTGGGTTCATAGAGGGGAAGTACTTCTTGGAGTATATTTCGAATGATGAGCAAATAACAAACATTCTCACCAAGTCCTTGCCAAGGGACAAGATGGGAGTGGTGAAGAACACTTTCCCCTATAAGAGGGAGTGTTGAGATTTGGGTACTTTGGAAAGTGGTCCCATTGAGTTATTGAATGTCTAACTCAAAGGGGGGAATATTTAACCCTCACCACTTTACTTTATGTTATAAAGTCAAAGTGACTTTATTAACACTTAAGCCACAAAGTGACTTTATTAACATAAAGTAACTTAAGAACTTAAGATAAAGGGGATATTTAATCTCAATCATTCATCTTGGTATACCTAGATCTAATCTTGGCCATTGGTTTCCTAGGTTAGCCTAAGGATGAGGCTAAAGGAGAGGAAAGGAGGGCAAAGGGTATTTTTGTTCACTTGAGAGATTTGAGTGAAGGCAAAGAGGAGAGGAGAAACATTTTGGAGATTGAGGGCACATCTTGAGAGGAGAGGGAAAAAGAAAGGCCGAGGGCACACTTGTTGAGAGGTTGGGCGCATTCCTTGAGAGGAGGAAGGGCGCACTAAGGAAAACAGGTTGGGCGCATCAAGCAAGGAGAAGGGCGCTCTTGTGAAAGGGGTGCACAAGCCAAGGAGAGAGGGACACACCTAGCTTGGGTGCAATATTCAAGGCAAGCAAAAAATCAAGGAAAGGGGTGCAAAGTCCAAGGAGGGCACATTTCCCTAGGAGACTATGAAGCTGAGCTTGAAAGGAGCTAGCTTTTGTATCAAGTTCCTTTGTATTATTTCCTTGTTGCTATTTGTTGAGATCTTTGTATTTTTCCAGGGTCATGTTGACCAAAAATACATGTGTAAAAATCTTGTGGTTTGCTTATTTCTTTATCAGCATTTAGATATAAATATCATAGAGGACTATTTTGTGTTTTAATGTATGTTGAAACATTAATAGTGGACAACAAAACTATCCTAGTTAAACTCTTCACCAAAAGACATTAAAAGAGCTTAAAATAAAAGCTTAAGGACAGATTCAGGGCAGAAAAATCAGAACTGGTGGCTGTCCTAAAACAACAAGAAAACAGTCCTGAAATACTTTGAAAATTGTGCCCAACAAGAAGTCAAGGACAGACCTATTGGCCTTTAGAAACCTCAAAATTATTCACATAGCCAATTCAATATTACATGAGATACAACCAAAAAAAAAATGAATTGTGTTGGTTGACTTAAAAAAAACACTCACGAATTAAATAAAAAACAATATAATTTAAAAATAAAATAAACTAAATATTTAGTAAATATGTAACAAAAATCATGTCCTTTTAAAACAAAAATGATTCTATTTTTTGGAAACTAAAATGCAATGTCTACACTATTTTATTAAAAGAGCTGGAGTTCAAAATATTCATAAAATTGAAAACATTAAAAAAAAAAAAAAATTTCAAAATATCCTTAAAAATAAATAAATTATATTAATAATAAAAATTTCCTTCAAAATTAAGAAAATTTCAACCTATAAAATAAGAAAAAAATCATTAACTTGAAACAACCAAAGGTAAATTTATATGTTATCTTTATAGTTCTTCACATTGTTCGGCCACTTTGATTTCGCTATCCTCCTTGAAAAGTCATACTCTTCTATTTGGGAAGATATTATAAATTCAAATATATAGATTTGAGGGGAAATTTTAATCATTAATTAACTATTATATTGGAATGCCCATAATATGGAGTAATTTGTTGGTTAAATATACCTTCCAGACAGCTCATTTCAGCACTCTGACAGCACGCAGCCACAAAGTTGGAGTTGACTTTACGCATAGCTCTGCCATTGATTTCCATTGGATATCTAAAAATATTTAT
>ML782208.1:0-14784 GCA_009831015.1 Picea engelmannii
AATATATGAGAAATAATCAATAGTTATTGTTCAAGGGAAGTAATGACTTCCAAAGGTAGCTACAACTTCCAAATATAAAGGGAGGGATAAAAATCCAAGAGTAAGATACAATCCTCTAATATCAATAGAGGGTTGACCTTTCCATCCTTGCCCCTTCCTTCCACCCAAGAATATATGGGAGATAATAAAACTTTACATTAAATCATCACCATCAACCAACCATCACATAGAACTTGATAATGCTTCCTGAGACTTCTTCAAATTTTGCAATACTTCAATTCTTGGAATAATCTGATACTGTAGATAATATTATTCAATGTATTCTTTTAAACTCCTCCAAGTTTCACTCCTTGAATCCTCCCCAAAAAGAAGTTATAGAGAGAATGGTAGACCTTATTCAATTCTGGTTTATTCAGGAGAGTGAACTTGTACAGAATGCCCCACGCTCAATATTTAAAATCATATTTTGAAACTCACACACAAGAAACTAAAGCTCGTAATTTTTCCAATGAAACTGGTCTCACTTCATTTGGATTCTCTATGAAGAAGTTATGACTATTTTACCCGTAACACCTTTTTATGACTAGCTTCAGGACACGTCAAATACCTTATCTTCCACAGAGTGTATCTCCAAAATTATAGCGAATAAAGAGATGAAATTTTTACCATAGGTACCTATATATTTCTTCTCAATACCATATCAATTTCACCATCTGAATCATTCTATAAAAAAAGTTATATGAAAATGGTAAGATGACCTGTAAATAACATACCTTAGAACACATCACCAAAAGACTTCATCCTCCCTTGAAATCTGGCCTTCTTTACTTCAGATTTTTTCTGAAATTCGACTTGTGTGTAAAATGAATGTATAATGATATGTATTTATACCCTTTATGTCACTTCCTTTTAGCATTAGGGCCGACCTGACACTTTCTTATTTTGTAATTCTTTTCTTTAATTATCTTCAGGGCCGACCTACACTTCCTTCTTCAATTCACTTTGTCATCTTCAAAAATTCATTTCTCCTCAACCATGAGGATCCACGTGATGTGCCACCTACCACTGGAAACAACATGATGTATACTATCCATCCATGGGTGTTTTGTGTGCATGTGCACTATCCTTCATGTCCAAATACCTTCATCAATCTTGTGGTCCAAAACCAATGACTAGGGTTGACATCAATGACAACAACCAATCTTCCAACAGTTGGTACATTTCCTAGATGTGTTTGCCTGATCAGGATAACCTTCAAAATGGTGTGGTGGCCAAGGCATGTGTTAATAACTACAAATTCACCAATAAAATACATTTAAAGTAAAACCTTTTGTCAGTCCACCCTTCATCCACAAACCGAAATTGCAGCAATGAATATTCTCCCAAACATAGCTGTAACAACTTGTAAAAAGGATGTCCATTTTCATTTACAACCCCTTTTTTGATTTGACAATCTTCTGGGATCACTTCTCGAGGGGTATCAAGCCATTCTGGGCTTGTTTCCTCGCATTAAAATCTTTGAACAACTTGCTGTTCGCAATTTACAACCATCTTAAAAGACTTGGCTGTAGCTTTTAAACTCACGTTTCACCCCTATTTTTTTTCACTTTTTCCACTTAAGGGATTCACTGGTCTATTGTCCAGGACCCTAATTTACCCCGAGAACCCATTATGGTCCATTTTCCAAGGCTTTAGGGGAGTGAACAACTCATTGTTCTCTTTTTTTAGTTTTCTGTCCTAAAAATCAACGAGTTTATTTTCATCCCATTGTCCATAATTTTCACCCCCAGACCATTTTGGCCATCGAGGAAGCTGAGGGAGAACAACACCTAGGGTGGGTGGTCCTAATAAATACTTCTCATAGGTCTTTCACCTCTCCTTTTCCCCTTTCATTACCGCCTCAGGTGAAGGACCATCTGAGGTGCAGGTAGTCTCTGCCTCGTGTCAAGCTATCAAAGAGGCTGTAACCGGCTTCACAACCGGATAGGTTGGATCTGTCCCAACAAACATATTTTTCTTATAACACAACATTCCATGAACCAAAGTGTAGACTTGTGATGACACTCGTGTTAAAGCTACCATACTTTGAGCAATAATTTTAAGTGTAGACATAATCTTCAAACTTTTCCATTGAAGGAGTTTTGTCACAAGAATGTCATCCAATGAGCTATGAGATAAGAAAGCTATAGGATTGTGAATGAAAGTACCCTATTCATGACAAATATATGACTGCAATTGTACAATTCCCAAGAGGATGTATACACGACTTATTAGGCAAGCTATTCATTGTGAAGATGGACAATGTGGAAACAATTTACTCTGCCACTCAACCGAAGTGGTCATATAAGCATACATAGTGGAAAGACTTCTTGGCAGAGTTTGACATGACCATTGAGTATTGACCGAGAAAGATGAACACAACAAAAAATGCCTTGAGCAGGAAGGTGCAACTTGTAGCCTTATAGGAGGACAAATTGCAAGTGCTTATGGAAGTCAAATGCAAGTTTTATCAGAATTGCAAGATAACATCTTAGAGGGATTGTAGAAAGACCCCACAACCTTGAACATAATGAAAAATGTGAAGGAAGGCAAGATAAGGAAGTCTTGGATGGACAATGGATATTTGTACTTTGGTGATCTCATGTATGTCCCTAGGTTTTCTAACCTTTAGAAGGAACTCTTGAGGGAGTGCCATGTTTTGATTTAAGTAGGCCACTAACTTAATTACCTACTTGATGAGAACCCTCCAAAGTTGTTGGTTTTTAGAGGTCATATTTAGTGGATATTTTTACCCTGTTTCAAAAAGTGGTGCTACCAATAGCATCCTTTTTTGGGGGAGGGTGGTTAAAATTACAACTTGTTTAAAAATAAGGTTTTGACAACTAATACCATTGTAGACAAAAACCTTAAAATTGACCTCCAAATCAAAGGTGGTGATCCTAGTAGAACCCATTTTTTCGGGGTTAAAACTATGACTTGATTGAAGTTATGGCCTTGAAAACTCATATCGTTGCGAACAAAAACCTTAAAATCAACGCCTGAATTGAAAAGTGGTATTACCGATTATTTTTTGGGGTTAAAATTACACCTTGTTTGAAATTGTGGCTTGACAATTGACATTGTTGTGGATATATACCTTAAGATTAGGCACAATTGCAACCATAAATTTAAAAAATGAAAAACAACACTAAAAAAATGGAAAATTAAATTAAAAAAGTAAAAGAAAAAACAAAAAATAGGGGAAAAACACGTTTTAAAAAAGAATAATTTTTCTTTTCTTAATAATTTAAAATTTAAAATTATTAAAAAAAACATGAAAACACCTCAATCAACCTAATAAAAGGAATAAAAAATAAACAAGTTAAAAAAAACAAAGTAAAGTTTAATTAACAAAAAAAAATAGCAAACTGTGGTGTTGGGGAGTGTGGTTCCCAGAATCGCCCCTCCCCCCATTCCTCACCACCACCCCCTCTTAACCCCTCGCCACCTTGCCCTTCCCCTCATCCTCATGTCCCCCTCTCCTTCCTTGCCTCCTCCCCCCCTCTTATCCTCACCCCACTCTCACTCTGCATCCCCTCCATTTGTCCAGCCCCCGCAGACATCATTAACCAATGGTGTATTGCTCCTTAAAGAGGTGGGTTTATGACCCATCACTGATTAGTGTAAGCCGCATGGAGTGCAGGGAGGTGGGGAATGAGGGAGGGATGGGGTGTGGAAGGGGAGGGGGATGAGAGGAGGAGAGAGAACAAGGGAAGGGAAGGGCAGGGCAATTGGGGTTAGGTAGTTGTGAGGCTGGGTATTGTGGGGGGATCAATTATGGGAATCACACCCCTCACCACCCCCTAATTTTCTATTAAAAAATAATAATCTTTGTTTTGTTTAATTTAAAAAAGATGTTATTTATTTATTTATTTTATAATTTTTTTTTTAAACTTTTTTTTTACATTGTTTTTTATTTAAAAAAAAATGTATCTTTTTTTTTTTCTTGAGTTAAAAATAATATGTTTTATTTATTTACTTTTTAATTCCTTTTACTAGGTTAAGGGAGGTATATGATCGGGTATTTAAAAAAAAAATTATCTTTTAAGTTTTTAAAAAAGAAATAAAAATTTTAAAGTGTTGTTTTTTTATATAATTTTTCAATTAAAAAAAGTTTTTTCTTTATTAAAAATTTTAATTTATTTTTCCACGTTTTCAATTACTTTTCATTTTATGATTTTGTCTGCAACCATGTGTGTCTACAATTATATCAATTGTTCAACCATGATTTCAAACAAATTGTAATTTTTAATTCAAAAAAAAACAACAACACTTTTTGATTTAGGAGCCAATTTTAAGGTTTTTGTTCACAATCGTACCTATTATCAAGGCCATGATTTCAATCAAGTCGTAGTTTTAACTTCAAAAAGAGGTTTATATTAGAAGCATTACCTTTCAATTTGAGAGTCGATTTTAAAGTTTTTGTTTGCAACGACATCGATTTTCAAAGTTGTGTTTTGAAACAAGTTACAATTTTAACCCCCCATCCCCCCACCACCGCTTAAAAAAAAAAACCGGTGCTACTCGTAGTAGTACCACGTTTTTATTCGGGGGTTGATTTTTGATATTTTCAACCCAAAAATATGGGTTTTTTGGACTAGAGTTCTCGTTTTGAGCTCATAGTGCTCATTAAGTTGGTAACTATGTTCACCTAAGATAGTGAAGGACAATGTCATTGCTGGAACGATGTTATTATTGGGAATGTATGTGGTAACATGTGGAGGAGTATGTCCATACCTATTTTGTGTGTTAGTAATATAAGGCATACACCACAATACAAAACAACCCACTCCAACATTTTCTAGCGTCAGATAGACCTTGGGAAAGTGTTTCAACGGACTTCATCACTTAACTTCTTATTTCACAAGGTTTTAATGGGAATTTGGTGGTTGTTTACTAATTTTCCAAGTATGCCATCTTTGTTTTGATGAAGGTCCCTTATGCAACATAGGAGGTTGCGGAGATTTTCTTTAAGAATGTTGTGAAGTACATGGGTGTCCCATTTAACATTGTTTTGGACAAAGATACAAGGTTCACAAGGTAGTTTTGGATAGAGCTATTTAGATTTCTTGTAAATAAGTTGCGAATGAGTTCAATTTATCATTTGTAGACTCATGGGAAAACAAAACATATCAATGTCCTTTCAGAGGATTACCTAAGGCATTTTGTTTGTGCAGATCAAGTAAACTGGCTAAAGTTGTTGGATGCAACCTAGTTCAGTTACAACATGTAGAAGAGTTATGTGACAAGGTGTAATCCATTTGAGTTGGAAAATGGATAGAAACTATTCGTACCCCACATAGTTATACAAGGATTCTGTAGGCACAATCCATCAGCCTTGGGGTACATAAGTGGATGGAAGGATGGATTGGAGATGGTTCACATTAAATTGATAAATGAAGCTGAAAGGATCAAGCATTGGGTGGATCATGGTAAAAGGGAGGCAAATGTTTAAGTTTATGAATTTGTCTTACTTAAGTTGGGTAGAAAGTAGTTCAAACCACGAAGTGGCATTTCTGTTGCTTTGTCGTAGTGGTTTAAAGAACCATTCAAATCATTTGAGAATATTGGAAATGTTTCTTATAGATTGGAGCTGCTAGAACACACAAGAGCTCACCATTTGGTTTTCCATTTCATTGAATTGAAACCTTGTAGGATTGATGAAGGTGGTACTAGAAGAGCTATTCCATCCATAGTGTTGGGTTAATCTTGATTTGGTCATAGAGTAGTTGAAATAACCTTGATTAGGTCATTGATGGGTTTACCGTTGGTGGTTTACAAACCCATGGTATTTGCTCACGATTTTTGCTGTGATGACTATTTAAAGGCTTGAAGAACTCCATGGTTACATGCCTCAAGTGGGTGGTGTTGGATTGACTTGGCCATCTTGGACGAGGTTAATGAAGACTTCTTCCACATGAATTCTAGTTTTCCTAGTTTTAGTTTCCAAGGTAAATCCCTTGTGTCCAACTATGTGCATGCTTATTGTTGTTCTCTCTCTCTCTCTCCAAGTATGTTTTCTACGTGCTTCTTATGATCCCTTTGTCATGCTTAGTTCTAACATTTGGTATCAGATCATGTAGGCTTGGAATCTCTATCAATAGTGGGCTAGGTTGTTTTTGGATGTCGACTCAGAGCCACTTCGACCTAGACTCTTAGCTAGTGAGAGTGCTCTGTGACACTGAGAGCCAATGTTGGGAATAATGGAGAGTAATCAACATGGTTGTGTTTCTAGGAATGGGAGTAAGGTGATTGATGCAGGAGCATTTCTATCAAATCAAAACAAAGCAGACGTGGAAACGAAGTCAACACATCAACGCATTGAAAGAGCCAAACTGACTCTTAACCAGATTGGTAGCGGTGTGGAGATTTTTTGAATCTCTCGTTAATTAATTAGATGTATGTAAATTCGGGTCACCATTTTGAACTGACAGATCATTGTAAATCCTTACATGACTGTAATATATTACAGGTGTAGGATATTAGCCCGCATTAGTCATTAGGTTGCATTAATTAAGCTGAGTAGGTAACCACTTGAGTAGAGTGTGATAGAATTTAGATTGGAGGAAGAAGAGCAAGGAAGCTCTGGGTCCTTAGACAAGCTTTCATTGTAGTTTTGTAAGAGACAAAAGTTGTAATCATGTATTTATTTATGAAATTAATAGAACAGAGAAAATTTATCCAATTGTACAGTGTTGACACTGTTTTACAGTTTTACTGTTATTATGTGTTTTGTGGATGTATGATGTTCATGATGAAGGAATGAACTTCTGAATAATTGAATAAGTTTCAAGTGTTTTCTCTTCTGTAAGTTATGCAAGGAGTGCATACCGAACACAAGGAGTGCATGTGAGAGAGTATTTTTCGACTCGAAGCTCAAAAGAGATAGCGTGGAACTTTTGTATGTAGAGTATGCATATTAAGCGCAAGGGGTGCGTATGCGAAGTCTTTGACTTGGAGAAATAACTCGGGTTTTTATCATAAGAAAGTGCAAAGGTCAGTTGCAAGGAGTACACAGAACCAGAAATCGACTAAGTGTCGAAGAAATCCTTCAGAAGAAGAATTTGCGGAAGTTGGACAAGATAAAGGGTTAAGATCTATCCAAGAGGAGTCGAAGGAAACAAGGACCATTGATTTAAAGAGGGATACATGTCAACATATCGTAAGCTCTAGGTAAATTGCAATTGGGTTTCGATTGAGAATTGAGACTGCCGAAACCTGAAGACCCGAAGAAAATCTGGACCGTCATATCCAGAGGGACGCGTAGCGACAGATCGCGAACTTTAGATAATTATACTCTGGGAAGTTGAGAATTGAAATCTTTGAACCCCAAAGGTCCGAAGTAAATTATAACCATCGATTTGGGGAGGAAAAATGTCAACAGATATTTTATTTCGAGAGATAGCCATTGTGGAGAAAGGAGGAGTTGATATTTGAAACTCCCGAAGCTCGAATCACAGAATAAATCATAGCCGTTGATTTAGAAGGGTTAGTTCTGATCCATAGAATTGGGAAAGGACAGATCTGAACCATCAGGTTTAGAAGCACTGTCGAGATCTTGAGATCGACTATCACGAAGGATTGTGGGGATGAAAAGTACTCGAATGTTAAAAATTTGATAGCGGACCGTAATTGAAACCACAATATTGCAAAAAGGACGCGTGGCGATTGGTAGTGAATTGCAGGGAGAAAAGTGGGTTGATCCCAAACCACTTTCGACCGCGCCTGAAGTTGTGTGTGGACATAGCCCGAGGTTACATGAGGGAAGGAGTTAATGGAGGAGGAGCTAGAGCCCGAGTAATGATTGTTCAGTAATGAGAAGAAGAGATCACGAGTGTTACAGAACTTGCATCGAGAGACGGAAAAGGCCTGTGTTTATTTACAAGCGAGACCATTAAGGTTTCAGAGAGATAATTCAGCTCCGAGAATTGAAGATCCTTGACTGGGAGGTCGTGCAACCCCAAGGAGAAAGGGGGGGTTTGCACCAAGTGGTATCAGATCCTGAAAAAGTTCGAAGTTGCATTCTGTGTATTAGAAATAATTGAAATACTGCCGCCAAGGATTCAAGTAGATCCACCTATGGAAAACCGTGCTGTGGGAAGAGAAATGAGAGAGCTTCACGCAAGGTTGGAAGCGATGGAAGCAATGCAAAGAAGAACACCTGCCGCTGAAGATGTCAGTGATGCAGGAAGCGAAGAAGTAGAAGTTGAAGAAGTTGCAGGGGAAGATGCGAGTGAAGAACGCTTATTGAAAGATGTTGTGAAGTTGGGAGTTAGAGAAAAGATGGACGTCCCAATGTATGAAGGTAATTTGGATGCCGAAGAGCTATATGACTGGATAAGGTCCATGGACAAGTATTTTGACTATGAAGATGTCGATGAAGGAAGGAAGGTGAGACATGATGTCACCAGATTAAAGGGACATGCAACACTGTGGTGGGATGACCTGCAGGCATAGAGGAGGAGCAAAGGTAAACATAGGATAAATAATTGGGATAGGATGGTAGCCAAACTGAAGGTTAAATTCATACCTAAGGATTACCAAATACATCTATTTAGAAAGTGGCAGAACCTGAGACAGAGGGGTATGAGAGTGAAAGAGTATACAAAAGAATTCTATAGGCTGAATATTAGGACTGGACAAAGGGAGAAGGATGATGAAAAAGTTTCCAGGTATATAAATGGCTTAAGGTATGAAATTCAAGATGATATCAACATGATGACTACGAGGACAATGGAATATGCTTATCAAATTGCACTGAAGGCATAAGAAAAGTTAGCCAGAAACCAGAGTTAGCGAAACAAAAGCAGAGGCTCAAATAGAGGTAAGGGAATTATCTATGATAAGGCACCGAAAACCAAGGATGAGACCGAGAAATCATATGGTCACTTTGAAAGAGGAGGAAGTTCCCAAAGAAGACCATTTGGTGGGAGAAATTATTTTTCTAGAGGAAGAGGAAGAGATAGAGGAGGTGGAGTTAAATGTTATTCTTGTGGAAAGACAAGACGCATGTCTTGGGAATGCCCCGATAGGAAGAAAGAAGGAGGAGGAGAATCACACATTTCTAAAGCCCAGAATAATGTGGAAGCAGAAGAAATAGAAGGAGGACAAAACCTTATGATGAGGAAAGTTCTTCTAAAGCCAGAGAAGGAAATATAAGGCTCAGTTCAACGAATGAGGTTGTTCAGGATTGCTTGTAAAACAAAGGACAAAGTTTGCAAAACGATTATAGACAGTGGGAGCACTGATAATTTAGTATCTACAGAAACAATGGAGAAGCTGGAGATGGAGACAACTGCACACCCAAGTCCATATAAAGTATCATGGTTGCAGAAAGGACATCAAGTAATGGTAAGTCAACAATGCAAAGTTGAATTTAAAATAGGAGGCTATAAAGATGAGATTTTGTGTGATGTAATTCCTATGGATGTTTGTCATATTTTGTTGGGAAGACCATGGCAGTTTGATAGGAATGTCATTCATGATGGGAGAAAAAATACTTACACTTTAGGGAAAAATAGTAGAACTCACATGTTATTGCCAATAGAAGAGAAGAAAGAAAAGGAAGAAGCCAATACAAGAATACTTCTCATGAGTGGGAATGAACTCTTGAAGGAGATCAAGAAAGATCAAGAAATGCAATTTGTTGTAGTGAGGAAGCCAAGAGTTATCCTTACCAATACTTATATGAATGATTTACCGGAAGAAATCCAAGAATTGTTAGAGAATTTTGCTGACATAGTAGTGGATGAGTTGCCTCACTCATTACAACCCATTAGAAGTATTAGCCACCATATTGACTTGATTCCAGGAGACAGTTTGCCAAAAAAAGTGGCGTATAGGTTGACACCTCGAGAGAATAAAGAAGTTAAGAATCAAGTTCAGGAGTTGTTGGATAAAGGTTTAGTCAGGGAAATTCTAAGCCCATGTGCAATGCCAACTGTATTGAGTCTAAAGAAGGATGGAGGATGGAGAATGTGTACAAATTCTAGAGCCATCAACAAGATTACCATCAGGTATAGATTTCCTTTACCCAGGATGGATTATTTGATGGATTGTTTGAGTGGAGTAAGCTATTTTTCAAAAATAGACTTGAAGAGTGGATATCATCTGATAAGAATGAGAGAGGAAGATGAATGGAAGACATCATTCAAGACAAATGAAGGTTTGTTTGAATGGAAAGTCATGCCATTTGGATTGACAAATGCTCCAAGCACATTTATGAGGTTGATGAATGAAGTACTGAAAGCCTTCATAGGTAAATTTTTCATTGTATATTTGGATGATATATTAGTTTTCAACAAAATAGAAGAAGAACAATTAAAGAAATCGACATTAGTGATGAGGAGATTGCAACAAGAAAAGTTGTTAATAAACTTGAAGAAAATTTCTTTTATGAAGACATAACTCATATATTTGGGTTTTGTGATCTCTTCGAATGAATTGAAGATGGATCCAAAAAAGGTGAGAGCAATCAAAGAATGGCCATCACCAAGGAGCATATTTGAGGTGAGAAGTTTCCATGGGTTAGAAAGTTTTTATAGAAAGTTTATCAGAAATTTTAGTGGTATATGTGCACCCATGATGGATACTGTTAAGAAGAAACACAAGTATTTTAATTGGATAGAGGAGGTTGAGAAAAGATTCATAGTGTTGAAAAAGAAGATAACAGAACAACCAATTTTGGTTTTACTTGATTTTGGAAAACCATTTCAGGTGAGGTGTGATGCAAGTGGAATAGCCACTGGAGTAGTTTTGAGTCAAGATAATAGGCCAATTGCTTATTTTAGTGAAAAGTTGAATGACGCTAAGGAGAATTATTCTACATATGACAAGGAGTTTTATGCAGTGATTCAAGCTTTGAAGAAATGGAGACATTATTTAATTCCAAAAGAGTTTGTTTTGTTTAGTGATAATCAAGCTTTACAATTTATTACTAGGCAAGAGAAGTTGAATCAGAGGCATGCTAAGTGGGTAGAATTCATGCAGAATTTTACTTTTGTCATTAAACATATTTCTGGAAGTGCTAATAAAGTTGCATATTCTTTGAGCAAGAGGTATTTGGTTGTATAGGAATTCCAAGTGAATACCTTAGGGTTTGAGCACTTTAAGGAAATGTATCAGGAAGATCCAGATTTTAAGGAGGCTTATGAAGCATATGGAAATCCTTTGTTGAGGGATAACAACTCATGGGAAGAATATTTGATCCAGGATGGGTTATTGTTTAAAGGAAGCCAATTGTGCATACTAAGATGCTTAATGAGAGATAATTTGTTGAAAGAAAAACATAGTGGAGGCCTAGCCAGACATTTCGGTCATGACAAAACATTTGCACAACTAAGTAGTTTGTATTATTGGCCAGGTATGAGGGAATATGTGAAGAAATATGTAGATCGATGTAAGATTTGTCAACATGCAAAAGGAAAGAGACAAAATACTGGTTTGTATTAGCCATTGCCTATTCTAGAAAGGCCTTGGGACGCAATTAGTATGGATTTTTTATTGGGATTACCTAGAACCCAGAAGGGAAGTGATTCCATATTCGTTGTGGTCGATAGATTCTCTAAGATGGCACATTTCATACCATGCTAGAAGACAAATGATGTTACACACATAGCCAATGTGTTTTTCAGAGAAGTTGTGAGATTACATAGATTGCCCAGAAGTATAGTTTCAGACAGGGACACTAAGTTTGTAGGACACTTTTGGAGGAATCTCTGGAAGAGGTTGGGAACTAATTTATCTTTTAGTTCAACATATCACCCTTAGACAAACGGATGGACTGAAGTGGTGAACAAGAGTCTGGGAAATTTGTTAAGGAGCTTAGTCACTGAACAAGGTCCTCAGTGGGATCAGATTCTGGCACAGGCAGAATTTGCATTTAACAATTCAGTTAATAGAAGCACTGGAAAAAGTCCATTTGAGATAGTATATGGAAGACAACCAAGAGGGATTGCAGGATTGAGAGAGTTGAAACAAGATGAATTCAGGAGCACTGGAGTAGAAGATTTTTCTACAGAAATGCAAAGACTTCATGATCAAGTTAGGAGGCAGATACATGATAGTAATCAAAAGTATAAGGACATAGTTGATCAGAAAAGAAAGGAAGTTCAATTTGAAGTGTTAGATGAAGTTTTAGATCATTTGAGGAAGGAGAGGTTTGTTAGCCTATGGCTTACCTTTACCAATCACTAAGTCTAAATTATCACGCATATTTGGATTATTCATTTAGGATATTATTAATATATCATCAAGTGATGACTAATGAGTTAGTTAAGATTGCCTAGCCTAGTCATCATGCATGATTTTAGGATTTAGAGCAAATTTCTCTATGAGGTGGCATCACCCATTGTACTATAAATATGTAACATTGGAGTGAATAATTATGTGTTGGCTAGTGCCTTTTCCGCCATGTTGCTGTTCTTCTTTATGATTTATCAATTGGTATCAGAGCCATGGTGAAAATATGGTGATAATATCAGAGCTGGATTGGGCATAAGTCCCTCACGGGAGTGCCCAGGAACATGGGAAGAGTAGAGAAATAGTGTGTTTTCTGTGTTAAGATTTTTGCATGACTGTGTGGATTGATTTGTTCGTTGAGGGAAGAGATCTACGTGTGTGCTGAGGAGATTGGTGACCTATGTGAAGGCGATTGCTATCTGTTGTAAGATCGTTTGTTGCGTGATGAAAGATCATTGATAACAACGTATAGATAGTTACAACAACATGGCAGAAACATTCGCAGGTTTTGGGTAACAAATGCATATTTGTTTCTCAAATTTTCTCTCTTTTATAGATCTATGAATCATTCACTTTTCATGGATCTGTACAGTAAAATAGTTTTCATTTCGTATAAAGTGCATCATTGTGAAAAAATCTTGTCATCCAATGAATACAAACCATTTTCTATTCTCGAGTTTTTAATGCAAATTTGATGTCGAGCAGTGAACAGATCACGCCAGATACCAGATCACGCCAGATGCGCATTTTGGTAGTCTTGAGATCCATGGATGGTGATGCTTAGGTAGAATAGAATAGAATTGAACATCTGTCTAACACTGGCGAACACGCTGTGCTGGGCGCGTACTTTAGAAGTTCTTTGGTCTGCGCTATTCTCTGCCAAATGTCGTTTGTAATCTCGTTTTGATTTGCTCAAAACAGATTTTTGGCTGCAACCGATCATTCTTCCCAAAGGTGATTTGGTTATTAATTGCAGTCCTGTAGAAGTTAACGCCAAATTTGGTACACATAATCTGTGTGGATTGTTGGCACCAAGAGACATATGATATCGGAGTTCCTTTAGTCTTAAAGACATGATAATTCCATGGTAATTCAATCTTGAACGTGTAATGGAAAAGAGAAGAGCCATATGCCAATCCCGATCGCATCCAAATCAACCTCAATCATATCAAGAAATCTGCCAGAAATCCCATACGATTGCACTCGCAAGGGTAATTGCAAAGATAGAGGAGTTGTTGGTGTTGATAATGTCTTCTCATTTTTTTTTGGTCATTAAGATGGCTTGTGCAATTTAGTTGTCTTTGATGATTTTCTTGAACTTGCTCCATATGAAATGGCTTCAAAGACATCATCTTTCAGGAATGCCTGATGGGGACGCTATAATAGATAGATGATCTGTGCTAAGCGTTCTTGTGTCCCTGTCCCTGGATGTGCATCTTTTGTTGTAGTATTGATTGCGGTTGTGACTAATTGTATGAGAGAATGATGATCCAATGTTCGAGGTTTTCAGCCCAAACCATCAAATAATAAATCCGTCGATCCATCATCTATCCATTTTGGTTAAGCTCCAGCTTCGACTACCTTTTGCACCCGTTCTCCACCCGACCATTCATTCACATTTTCACTTGTTTCTATGCACTGGCTTGGCCGTCTTTAAATTCCCATTTAATTAAACCTCGCGCTAAACTCTCTCAGTTCCAGCCATTTCTCTACCTTGACATCTCAAGTGACGAAAATTGATATCTAAGTGGGTAATGAAATCTGTGTGTATTCCTGTAAGAACGAATGTTCTCTGTATGCATGTGATCTTAAGAAATAACCAAGAGAAGAAGTTTCTTGTTTTTATATCCTGTTTGCCTTCCTGAAAGTGAAGATTGTAGGGGCAACTTTAAATAAAATCTCATACTCTTAATCTAGTAAATCAACACTTGATCAAATGAGATTAAACCTGAGATTTGATTTGAAGTCTGTGTATATGAGCGAATTGCCAGAAATGAAGGCAATCTTCAGAAATTTGAGTAAAGCGTTGGAAGTTTCTATGTTGTATTATCTTTAATGAGATATCTACGTTGTATTATCTTTAAAAAAAAAAAAAAAAGGGAAACAAGTGTGCACCTGTATATCACTGATTTCAGTCACTGAGAATTGCAGACTTCTTGATGAAAGATTCCAAGGTGATTTTTTTGTTGTATTGGAAGCAAGACCATTGAAATCAATTCTTAACAAACACAGAAGTAAGATTTGGTTATGATCAGAGTGTTGGTCATATATTGATAAGTTCATTACCCATCGGTTATATGTGATTGGAAGTCCATATTCCAATTGGTTGAAGGCGAGTTCGGTTATCCTCAATCACAAAATTTGGAGGAGTGAGAAAAGATTCAATCCAAGCTAAGACAAGATGGTGAGCACTCACTCCAGCAAGGTAATGAATTGTTGATAATTCATATGCAAACTTTTTCCAGTTTTGAAATACACTAGGGAATGTAATTCAATCTTTGAAAA
>ML782208.1:23724-34697 GCA_009831015.1 Picea engelmannii
TATATATATATATATATATATATATATATAGTTTATGTCTACTTTAATGGGTCTTATAATATTATATGTAGGATTTTAGTTAGACTTTATAGGTATAGCGAAATAAAATTTTATTTTCGGTCTAATTTATAAAATAAAAGTATTATATTTTAATGACTATAACAAATCACATATGTAAATGAAGACTTATATTAATGTTTTATAAATTCATATATGTATAAAGTTTAAGTAAAATATAGGGTGATTCACAAATGAAATAAGATCTATTTATATTTTAATAATCACTTTGATAATTATTGGGATTTTTATTTTTCTTGTGCTTAAGTAAGGTTGGAATAAGTTTAACCAAATGCAAGATAATATTAAATTAGAAAAATGACACTTAAAATGGTGTTGTATATTTTTTGTTTTTGTTTTTTTTGCTAGTTTGTTCGTGATCTGCGAGACTAGCCTGTGGTTGAGAAACCACGATTCAAGGGCATCTAAGCTATCAAAATCACCCGAGGATCGCACCTGGCTTGAGCCACACCAACCCTTAACATGGCTAGATTTTTTGTCCCCACAGGTTTCAAACCAATGACTTTAACATCACAGAGTGCCTTAACAACACACTCCATCATCGACTGTCTTACACCTCGGGGACTTGTATAAATTAATTATTATTTGAGGTTCTTTATAAATATTATTATAGAATGAAATGACCAAATATAGAATATAATTTAGGTTATCGTAATAACATTTAAAAAAAATGTTGTTAAGAGTTTAAAAAAGTTATAATGAATAACAATAATTTATATTTAATATAATTTAATTAAAAATTGATGAAATCCTTATAATTATAATAACACTTTATTTTAAATAAAAAAATAAAATTTAAAGTGATTCACAGTCAAAGTAAGGCTCAATATGATTTAAGTTAAAGCAATAAAGTGCATAAAGATGTTGTATACTTTAATAATTACTTGTGTTGCTTTCTCTCTTATGTCTAAATATGGTGTATAAAAGGTAAAGCTTAAAGTGATTTGCAATTTAAAGGATATAATTTAGTTTTTCTTTTATGTTTAAATTGTGTTAGATTAACAAAAAGGTAATGTAATAACATTTAGAAAAGTGTTGTTAGGAGTCTTAATGTTAAAAAATGTATAATTATATTAATAACTTATATTAAATATAATATGATGCTATATGAAGTTATCAAATTTAAGAAATAAGATATAATGTAGGTAAAAAAAAATGTTTTTTTTAGAATTTTCAAGGCTAAGAATGTTTTAATGAATATTACTAATGTTATGCGAAATTTTGATGTCAATTTTTATTTATTTATTATTATTGATATTAATAACCATTTTAAAGATAATTTAGTAATTAAAAAGGTAG
Organism: Picea engelmannii; assembly: GCA_009831015.1. Taxonomy (NCBI): domain Eukaryota; kingdom Viridiplantae; phylum Streptophyta; class Pinopsida; order Pinales; family Pinaceae; genus Picea; species Picea engelmannii. The sequence continues at coordinate 25,102 of ML782208.1, forward strand.
TTGAATAACTTGCTAACACATAGAAATACAAATGGAAGTGTATAGAGCCAATACAATAAATTATAGTATGAATACTAAGATAAGTGTTTATTCAAGAAAGATATAATATATATATATATATATATATATATATAAAATGAAGAATAGGTTCATTAATGCATATGCATGAGTAGAGCAACAATGAATGTGTGATGCATTAGTGGTAGTGAGAATAATAAATAGATAGAGAGTAGATGGTGTGTAAATTGCACAACTTATAAATAATATTGAATTTGCAAGACAAATGAAGGTGTACTAGGATACATAAAATAGTGAAGTATAAATGAAGTATATATGAAATATATTTGTAAGGTGAAAGGTTGTGGTGATAATGGGTTGTATAAAAGAGTTGGTCAATAATGTATTGTTGTTTTTCCACGAGAAAATTGCTCAAATTTATATAAAGTATAAATTCTTTTACAATATCAGTCTGCCAGCTGTACCAGCAAAGATAGCACCCTCACAGATAGAATCGCCATCATTATCCAAACACCCCAAAGGGAAATACAAAAACAGCAGAAAATACAATGAGCAAAGAAAGCCCAATCTAATCAACCACCATAGACAAAAGAAAAGCTATCCAGCCCGCCTCATTCAAATACATTAATAGTAGATATAGGACTCACTGTGCCTCTATCCTTGTGGAAAACCGATAGCCTGCCAACCACCTCGCTTAAAGCCCTCTTTGAGAGGGCGTCCGCCTCACCATTGAAGGATCTGGAAATATGGCTAAATTTGACATCGGTGAAGGATCTAAGCAGTGCCATCGTTTTATCCTTCCAGCAATTGTTATGGACTGTTTGGAGCTTGGATTTATGGGAGATCCAGTCAATGATTAAACGCGAATCACCAAGGACGTGGATATGACTAAGAGACCAGCAGGAGGCGAGATAAAGAGAGGCCCATAGGCCCATGAGCTCAGCCTTGTTGTTTGAGCCTTCTCCACAATTTAAAAACCACATGGTGGTCCTATTTGGGTGGGTTTTGAAAATACCCCCAGCCCCACAGCAGCCTCCACCAGACATCGCTGCACCATCGAAAAAAACCACCGTGTAATCGCTCAACAAATTGATATCACAAACTTTGGGAGAAGAAGTCTTTAACAGTCTCCGTTTCCAGTGAAATCGGGCCAAGACTTTAAGCGAAGCTGCGTGTGAATGGGGTGGGCTGGAGTCGAATATAGCACGGTTTCGATCAGTCCAGATCTGCCAACTTATAAAAGCCGGTAAGGATTTAGGCGCAGATGGAATATCCAACCACCTAGAGTAGCTGTGCGAGAAGGAACTTCCGCTCCAAGAAAAGGACAGCGAGAGTTGAGCTAGCACTTGAGTCCAGACAGACTGCGTATAGGAGCAATAGACCAAAATATGGTGGATATTCTCCGACTCACAGCAGCAAAGTGGGCAAAAACCTGGCCCCTCCCAGCCCCTCTGACGAAGAGCATCCCACGTGAGCGGCTTTTCCTTGCTAGCGAGCCATACAAAAAGCTTAACCTTTAGGGGCAGGTCCCATCGCCAGAGGAGAGATATCCAAGAGTTGTCCACAATAGAGGATTGCTGTATGATTAAAGCATAGTAAATATTCTTGACTGTAATATTCCCCGTGGCATCTCCACCCGCCCATTGTAGAGTATCGGGCGTGGGTGAAAGAGTAATCCCCGCGGCTTTAAGAGAAGAAATAAATTGGTCCCATTCGCATGCATCTGAACCATACAGTCTAAGTGCCCCACTGTTATACCAGTTGCCCGGAAGAGAGCTGTTGACGGGCTGAATACAAACTTGATTAAGATGAAAAATATTTTGTTGAAGAAGCAGTAATCTTAATCCTGCTGAGAGTAGCGATCGGTCTCCCAGACCGAGAATTTTGTCACCTCCGATTATGATTTCGGAGCCCTCGCCAGGATTCCACACAAACCAGTGCAGAAGCACAGGAATTGATGCAACCAAACCTTTCCAAAAGGTAGAAGCCCCTCGCAGCTGGAAAGAAGACTTACGAATCCAAGTAGTCAGCGGCCAAGACCCCAAATATTTATCCAATATTATACGATGCCAAATGCTATCAATAGAGACTGCTCTCCAGAAAGAATTTGCCAGTAAGGCAGTATTGAAGGTGGACAAATTCATTAGTCCCCAGCCCCCAAAGCGCCTAGGCTTTGACAGCATCTCCCAGCTGCACAAATGAAAACGAAATTTGCCAAGATGACTATTCCACAGGAAATTGAATATAAGTCTCCGAAGAATATTAATAATTTTTAGTGGAATCTTTTGCAAGGACATCCAATATACAGGAAGTGATTCCAGAACTGACTTGATCAAGATAAAACGTCCACCCATGGACAACCATCTATTACACCAGAAATTTATTTTGTTTTCAAATCGAGCCACCAGCCATCTCCAATCGCTCGGGGATGAGACTCCCACTTTCAACAGGTATCCTAGATAACTGAAACCATCGCTCAGTTTTAAAAAGGTATAGGGGATGGCAGCTTTGAGAATTTGGAGCTCGGCCTCCGAGAGGCCCCAATAGTAAACCGAGGATTTGGAGATATTTATAGATAAGCCTGAAACCGAACAAAAACTCTGTAACACCTCAAGAATAACCAACCACTCTGATAAATCTGCCTTTGACAGGAGCAGAACATCATCAACAAATAGGATATGAACCAATTTAATGAGTCTTGATACCTTTATGCCGGAGATGAGGTGGTCAGAAATTTTTTTAGTAAGAAGGAGGCTGAGACCCTCCATAATCAGAATGAAGAGGTAAGGGGAAAGAGGGCATCCCTGGCGAAGCCCCCTCTCGCTAGTGAAAAAACTAGAAGCCTCTCCATTAATCAGAACAACAAAATTAGAGCTAGAGACACAGGACATAATCCAGTTGATGAATAATTCATCAAATCCCACAGAATGTAGAATTATTCTTAAGAACTGCCAGTCAACACGATCGAAAGCTTGTTTTAGATCGAGCTTCATAACCAGGGCCTTTAAATTCTTCTTTTTGATGCTGTGAATACGTTCATGGGCCGCCCCAATCGCGTCCTGTATTCTTCTTCCCCGCAAGAAACCTAATTGCTCAGCAGATAGTCTCCTTTCAAGAATTGGCTTTAAACGATTGGATATAACCTTGGCAATTAACTTGTATATGAGATTACATAGAGAGATTGGTCGGTAATCACTGAAGGTGAGTGGATTACTGACTTTTGGAATCAGTACAAGGAAGGTAGAATTGAGACTACCTACGATCTTTCCCGTGATACGGGAATCCTCCACCATTTGGAGAAGATCAGTGCCAACTAGGTCAAAAAAATGGCAGAAAAATTCTATTGTCCAGCCATCGGGGCCTGGACTTCTTTCAAAATTGAAGTGGATCAGAATGTTTTTCAATTCAAACAAAGTAACAGGCTTGTTCAGATCTGTAGCCTCCTCAGCAGAGACAAAACTAGGAAAGAGGTTTGCCGTAGTCACCATCCCCGGAAGGTCCAGATTTGCTTCCTTTTTGTATAGGCCTCTAAAATGTGTGACCGCCGCTTCCTGTAGAGCTATCTGTCCACTAAGCACAGCATCGCCTTCTCCTTTAATCGACCAAATATGCTTCTTATCTCTATTGTAACTAGCCAATTTATGAAAATATCTTGAATTAGAATCCCCGCACTTTAACCAAGTTGCTCTACTGCTCAATCTCCAGCTGTTCTCTTGAGAAAGTAGAAGGGAGGCACGGCTAGTCTCAAGATGCTTTAAGGCTGTCGATTCATCCGGTGTCAGAGGCACAAGGAATGAGGATTGTAAAAGCTGGGAAATCTCCAATTCCAGCTTAATTAAATTTGAATATTGTGCAGCTTTATGATCATGTAGCCAGGCTCTCGATTTGTGCTTGAGGTCAATTAATTTCCAGACGATACGCCTTTGGGGATTTAGTTCAGCTAGATAGCAGGGATCCTTCCAAATCTTGACAACCAACTCCGAATAGGAATCAACCGATAGCCAAAAATGATTAAACTTGAATGGTGTAGCAGGGTGGAGGGCTGGAAAACGTAACTGGAGGAGAACAGGCGCATGGTCAGACACATATGGGAACTCCACCCACGAAGAAGGGAAACCCGACCTAGTTATGATACTTTCTGCGATCAAGAAGCGATCCAGTCGTCTGGCTACAGCGGCTGGTCCAGATCGCCCGTTTCTCCAAGTGGGGGTAAGTTGAGTCGGCCGGACATCAATCAGATTATTTGACTCGAGGAGTCCATTGAGTAAAATTTCAAATGGGCCCGGCGAGAAAGAACCACCCCAATTTTCATCAGCAGCAAGAATGAAATTAAGATCTCCCCCAATAATGAGATTTGGGATGGAGAGTAGGCCCAAAGTATCAAGTTTTGACCAGAAATTCTTTTTATCCACACAGGGCCCGTAGATATTTAGTAAAGCAATGTCCTGAGAAGAGGCTAAACACTTTCCGAGGATCAGGATTCCTCCACTAGATAGGAAAGGTTTTAGAGAGTACAGGCTGGGATCCCAAGCCACCAGCAATCCACCCGAAGCACCAGATGAATTCACCGCTGCCGAGACCCACGAAGGTCGAAAAAGGTGCACAAAATCTCTGGCTTTGTGGTCTGCCGAGAGAGTCTCTTGAAGGAAAATAATATCAGGCTTAGAACAATCTAACAATCTCCTGAAAGAGGCAGCCTTGAGGGTGCCTCCAATCCCCCGAATATTAAGAGTGAGAATTAACATTACTTGGAGCGGGCCAAGGCTTTCAGTGCTCTAAGGGCCTTGCAGTCAGGGTTGGAAGAAGCTGGATCCGAAATCTGCGAGCTCAAAATCTCCTTCTTCTTTCTAGAACTTCTGGTTTGTAGAGGAGAGATTTCCGAACTAATCCCTCTCGACCAGACATAAGAATTCTCCTTCTTGATCAAAGGTGAGGGGGCGGAGGTACCAGCCTCTGTGGTAGACAAGAGGAGATTCTTCCCACGATACACCGGAAGTGGAACAGTATCCGCTGGAAGAAAGGAAGAAATGGTCGAACTGTGTAGCTCCTCTAGAAGAGAGTCATCGTCAGGCTCAGACTGATTGTATCCAGAAAGTATCGGTAAAGAAAGAGGAGCGCTGGGGAGGACGGCTGTAGTAGTGGAGCTCAAGGGAGGATAATGGACAGAGTCCAAATTCTGGGGAGGATCAGGGACATCAGGGAGGTCGGTCGGAATGGAGGATGGAAGGGTCGGATGAATGACAGAGTCAACTTTCGGGGAGGGAACAGGATTGAAGGGAAGAGTGGTGGCGGGAAAGGGAGTCTGAGCAGTCTCTGGATGAGGGTTCTCAGAATAGGAGTTAGTGGTGATCCAGGTAAATTTATCAATGTATACCTTCTCTGTCTCCGAAAAAGATGAGAAAAGAACAGGACAAAGCAGTTGTAGCTTAGATCGGGGAGAGTCATCAGTGACAGAATCTGACTGGGCTGTAGCTGCAAATGTGCCATTCAAATATGCAAGAGATGGATCCTCATCAGGGTATTCAGGCGGATTAAGAAAGAGATCAGATTCCTCCATGGGATCCAAAGATGATAACCCGGTGCAGGATTTACGTAGGTGACCAGTTTCCCTACAGAGATTACACCTAAAGGGTAATCCAAGGTAGTCCAGCTTCTGGATCAGCTTACGACCCCTCCAGTCTATCACCAAGGTCTCAGGCAGCCCAGCTATTATGTTGATCTCCACCAGCACTCGCCCCATCGTCCTCTGTTTGCTATTAAGATTCTGTTGATCCAGTGCTATAAATTTCCCTAAAGCATTACCAATAGCTTTCAGTGCACCTTCGCTCCAGAGATGGAGTGGAAGCCCTGGTAGGAGCACCCACAGGTGTCTGTGGCTGAAATAATCGGCGTCAGGATCGAAAGCAAGCCTCCAACGTTTGAGCATGAGGCTACTTCCACCAAAAACCCACAGGGAGGACAGTAAACGCGTAACATCATCAGGGACAAGACAATGGAAACATAACCAACCTTTTTTAAGATACTGAACCACCGGAGCGTAGCCAAGGAGGGAGCCAGTTTTCCTTAATCCAAATCTCCATCGGCTGAGGATTCAGACTTTTATAGGAGACCCTGCCAACCAGAGCACAGGTTGACATTTTACAAAGTTCTTCCAGCCCAACTCCGTCTCCCAACACCAGGCGAGCAGCTTTTCTTTTTGATTTCCAAGCCTTCCGACTAGCGACAGTCTTATGGGAAGTGGGGACAACATTGTGCGCCGGGGCGATGCTGTCCTTGGCAGATAGATTAGTATCCAGCAAGCAGGACGGATCCACGGGGGGCGCCTCGTGGGATGCTTGGGAAAATGAGTTGGGTCGGTTGGAGGGAAGATTCAACGAAGTCGAGATGAGAGCGTCGACTTTATCCAAGAGTCCCAGTTGTTCCCAGAAAATGTCATCGGAAGATTCCGCCAGAGATTGGAATCGAGACTCCATTGCTCGGAATCAGGCAACCCACCTTTTTTCTCTGTAGGTGGGCCAGAGGGACGAAAAGGAAATGATGAAGAGAAACAAAAGCCAAATCTCTGGTAGCTGACAGTGCTAGAAGCAAAGATTAGGATAGGGACTGGCTTGTGCGAAAGGAAAACAAAAACAGATAGAAACTGACAGAAAGTGAGCCAGAAAAGTCGGGCCAGAGCAGTGATGCTCGGACCAAGGTGGGGGCACACTCAAAAGGAGCAAGTAGACAAGAATAATCCGCGAGTCAAGAAAACGAGGACTAAACTCGATCAAGTCTTATACTCCAAGACAAAACAAAAACAATCAGATAGACAGGTCGGAAAACTTTGCAGTCAAGACATAACCAATACCGAGCAGATACAGGACGGAAAACATTGCAGTCGATAAAAAACTAAACAACACACTCCCAGGGAGGACAAATAAAGTAGCGTCCGATCAGGAGGAGGGTTAGCTGGATAGTGTGGTCCAATAACTGTCCGAAGATTACCTGGATCGAGAAGGAACTGGATCGCCTGAAACGCCATCGCCAAATTCAAAATTTTTCAAAAATTTCCTCCCGCTCGCCATCTATATGGTTCAATTCGCACTCCTCCACCCACACTCATCTTCGCGAGACAGTCCTCTACATGCTATGGAATGCTAACGTTAAGTTTACAGTTCACATGTTGCCAAATGGGTACAAAAGCGACATTGAGGAATACACGTTTCTCCAGAAAGGTCTGGAAGACGAAAAAGTTAAACATTATAAATATGTATTTATAGAATAACAAAAGATGGTTAGTTACATTGCACTTTAGTGTAGAATAATGATCATTGTGGTGAGCGTACAATATCTGCAAGGGTTCACATGTGCAAATAATAAACGAGAAGCAATACGAATGTAGAAACACTTAAAGGTAAGTATATAATTATAACTAGGAGTTTTATAAGTTAAAAATTATAATGGTAAGTTATATGAGATATAATGAGGTGATAATATGAATAACAAATAAATGATTAAAGTAATGAAAGCAACAAAGTGAAATAGTAGGTAAATATGAGAACAATGATACAATAGATGTTTAGTGCAAAGAGGAATGCATATGTATAATATTACAATATTACAATAATGTTCAGTGAATCAATTACTACAGTAAAATATAGTGATGAATTAATACTAAGAGTATTAAGAGAGAACAAGATAAGTAGTTACTACATTGGTAAGAGTAATGAAAGAAGATTAGGTATCCATTAACATTATATATGGTGTGGAAGTAAGTATCCTAATTATCATAAAGGTACATATAGAAAATTATATAGATGTATCTTTAGAAAAACATATGATTATGGAGTGTAGGCGATATGTATATAATACATAAGGTTGAATAAGCAACATACAATAATAGTTTGATGTAAGAAATTTCATAAAAAGAATTATATTGTAATAATTTATTATTCTAAATCATAATGTCTTATCACCACACAAGATATATAACAATGGTAATGAAAGTAAATAAATAAAAATGTATGGAACAAATTTGAAAACTATAACATGATTGGTATAAATGCATATACTATGAAGTAGAATAAGATTAGTAATATATGTAAAAATAGAATAGATTGAATAAAAGTAAGAATGACATATGTAACATGATTGGTATACAAGCATATACTATGAAGCATAATAAAATTAGTAATATATGTAAAAATAGAATAGATTGAATAAAAGTAAGAATGACATATGGATAATAATAGTATGGTAGTATATAAAAAAAGAGAGGACAAATGTGAATCATATATGTTGGATTGTGTAATATAAGTTATCTATAGGAATTATGAAGTGATTTTAGGAAATAATAAATAATTTACATATAAACATCTTAAAAGGTATACAATGTATATGTTACAATAATAGATACAAATAATGTGTTAGTTAGACAAGGAGATGGTGTGCAATTTAGAACACATAAGATAAGCTAGTGGTGGTATATCTAGGATAGTGCAAAATCATATAAATATATGATAATGAGTATATGGAAGTATAGGATAACAATGATAAAATCAAAAGAAATGAAAGTATAGCAACAATTAAGAATTGATGTGAATAAATATTAATGTGGGTATATAAGTTGCAAAGAAAAAGGGGAGTGATAATGATGGTAATATGGAGATAAGAGATGTATAGGTTGAAAAGAGAATAAAACATACAACATATAATAAATAATGGTTATAGAAAATGAAATATTAGGACAAATATATAATTAGGGTTTTGAAATAAAGAATAGCTTATGGAGTCAGTAAATAAGTACATTGTTTGAGGAATAGAAGGTATAATATTAGAAGAATTAAAGGGTGATAAAGGTATAAATGAAGAGGGATGTAAATGATGTATAAAAGAAGAAGAACAAGAAAGTAATAAGGTATGATGTGTCAAAGAAGATAAAAAGTGCATGTAATAAATTATAATAGATAAACATCATATATAAATACATTATGGATCATTAGTGAGAGGAAGGAGCTTGAAAAGTGCTAGTGATGCAACTAAAAGGGCTATAGGCCAAAGTAGATAGGTAACATGTAGGTATAAAGGATATGAAGAGCAACTGTGAGAAAATAAGTCCTTAAGACAAGTAATTTTGGAATGTGAATGGACCCTGGTAGGAAACTTACTCTTGATTTGATGTGAGTTTGGACACAGTGGAGGTCCGCTAAATGGGGTAGCAACAATTAATATATTAATAGCCTCAATTTGTTTCAATCTAATGAAGGTCTAGTGGGACCAACATAGCCCCAGATCTACTACCCTGGAGGATGCAAAGACCATGCATTGAGACCATCCCTCACTTTTTATTTTTTCTGACCATAACTTTGGGATGAAGTTCCTCGATGTAATGCCCTTTTGACTCAGACAACTAGAATTACTTAAGGCCTGATCATATTTTATTTTTTTATTAACTGTGAAGCTATTAATGATACGCTTGAAATTTTAGACATATGGACCTATGTGAATGTCAATTCTATGAATGTTTATCGTTATTTGAATTATGATGGATATTATGCAACCTATTTCTAACTTGAAAATTTTGACATCTAAAGTTGTTG
>ML782208.1:54104-76402 GCA_009831015.1 Picea engelmannii
AGGTTAGAAAGGTGTTAGTAGTTGCTCAAAGATTTGGATGTTTGTAGATTGTGATCAAAACACTCAAGCAAAAGGTCTTAGACTAGTGCATTCATAGGGTGAATGGAGTCAACAAGTAGCAACAAGAGTTGAAGAAACAAGATCATAATAGCAGGGCCAAAGACAAGAGGGATTTGATGGTGAAGTGTTGGAAAAGACAAGGCTTCAACCATCAACCCTAGGGGAAAACCACTTAATAAGGTGTAGGCAACCCTAGGTCTTAGCACGTTTTCCTCCTTCGTTAGCTCAATGACAAAGTAAAATAAGCTTCGATGAAGAACAAGAGATAGGGTGTTGCAATGACAAGGCCCTAGCAATGTCTCCAACAGAAAAAAGGCTCCTTGGCATAATCTAGTAGGGAATTAAAATAAGGACACCAACATGTGCTTATTTCCTAGGGTTTATTCCAACAATTTCATTAACAAAATGCAAGTAAAATACTATAACCATTCAAGTAAGGAAAGGATTGCAGAAATTCACTTACATTTACCAAGCATTTATCAAGCCAAACCCTAGTTATAAACCTTCCACCAAGAAAAATGCCAAAAATCACCAAAAAGAAGCCTCCTTCAACAAGTGCGTCACAATTTCAGCCAAAAACCCTAGAAGTGCCGAAAATTTCAGCCTCACACAAGTGTGAGTTAAAGATGATGAATAAAAGAGAGTTTTAGCTCTCTTACTTATACCATACCAATGGCCATAATTTAAATTTAGGTCACAAAAGGTCAATAAGGCCAAAAATACATAATAATACTGTTTTTACATTAAATGTCAAAATCAAACCCCAAATCAAGCAAAGATGAATACGACATGCCCTTTTAGGGCAAAGTTAGGCCCTTTTAGGACAACACTAGCCTCTTGGAGCAAAACGTTTAGCCTCCTTGGGCCTCCGGAACATGCCACATGTTCCATAAGTGCCTCCCAAAAACCTCCACAAGCACTGGATGACGTGATGAGTGTCTTGGGTGACATCATGGGCCTTCCAAGGCCAATGTCATGGTGGAAAGGGTGCAACCCCCTTGGGTAGAAGCCTGCTAAGCTGCCTCTGGTGGAACGTCCTCCTCTTCTCCAGTGCAAACCTTTTGATTTGTCTCTGCCCCCTGCTGGGGTCTCAACATCCATCTGGTGGGCTTTCAGCCCCATGAAGGTCCAAACTAATCATCTCCCCATGTGTACCTGTCCATAAGGGTACTTGTCCATCCAGTATGATCCTACACATCAACAGATACACCCTCCATGGGCTCATAACTCATAGGGATCATAGCAATGTCAATCACATCTAATCATCAATTTTATTTAAACATGTGCATAAAACACCTTTTACCCAGACAAGTTCTCAAAGACATTATACTAATCTGCAAGCCAAGTTTGGAGGAAGTGACAGGGCTTCCTATTGGGCTAATGCTCACCGGATGTGGGATGTTTTCGAGAGAAATCAAATCCAAGCCATGTGAGTGGATGAGGTGGATAAGGGATGTATGGGCAAGGGGCGCAGTGATAACAGGGAAATGCATGGCTTACCTATGGCTGCCTCTATGGAGGGTGAGTTGCATCTGTCATGGATGCAAATGTTTCCAAGCCCAATCATGCCTTTTATCTCTATTCTTATTGCTTTTTCTTTCAAGAAACTAATCAGGGGACACTGCCCTGGCGTGGTGACCAGTGGTGGTAATGTCACCCACAATCACTTTACAAAAAGGAGAAGGCTGGCTCGTGATGAGACCCCCTTTCTCTTAGCTATTCCACCAAGAGCCACTACCCCAACGTGGTGACCATCTACTAGTAGTGTCATACCGCTAGATGCCAATGGACCTAATAGGCTGGCTCGTGATGAGACCTCCTATCCTCTAACTAGGTATTGTTTTATTATTTTTTTTGGGTTCCTCTGTTTCTTGCTAAGAAGATTTTTACTGCTTTCTCAGGGATCCCTGGGTGAAGCATCTCGAGGTTTCATTTTAAAGATTTTATCTTTTTCCAGCTGCTTTTACCCTCTGGGCCTTTAGCCCCTTCTTCCCACAAGGTAAGGTACAACCCTTAAATATTTGGCCAACCCAATGCCCGAACCAGTGTAATGGGATGGATGAGCGGGAGAAAGATGGAAAGTGGTAAGTATGTCGAGAGAGGAAGATGGCTTCTCATGAATCCCCCCAATGGAAACTCAAAACCTATGGGCACAAGCTTACTAAGAAACCTATCATTCCCCCCAGATATGGTCAAGTGGATAGGTATACAATCCAAGCACCCGTTACAAACAAAAATAATTGAATGCACATATTCAAAGGTTTTGAGGATCGAAGTGACACATACCATGTTACCCAGACTCATTACCTCATGGAGCAAGATTCACTTCTGCTATAGGACCAGGCCGAGGTGATGGATGCTGCTGCTGCTGACAAAGTGAAGGCACTGAAGAATGAAAAGATGGGCCCTCCAGGGCCATGCTCAAATCGATCTGGTTCTCAGTACTCCATGTCTAGGACCTGTGGGCCTCGAGACATAATCTCCTTAGTTATCCCTAAACCGAGGGATACCATCTGGCTCCAACTCAGGGACATGTGCTCACTGTAGAGCACATGAGAACCTCAACATATCTGGCATAACCTATAACCTGCTTGATCTCAACATAAAACTATTAGCAATCATTTGGGGTGTTGATATCATCCCCAAGTCATATATATATATATATATATATATATATATATATATATATATATAAGAAAACAAGCATATATACAAATGTGAAAGAAAACTATTCTAGCATGAAATGAAAATGGTATATACAATGAATACAAATGCCTACCTACTTACCTGCACTTACCTGTGAGGTCAAGTCCCCCCACCTTGGTGGGGCTTGAGGAGGTGCCCGCTGACTAGTAGTGGACGCCTTCTTCCTTCCAATGTTTATAAGTAGTAAGAATCATCGACTAATTTTCTTCCAACTTTGAAAGGCCCAAGCCAAAATTGATTACTTCCCTTGACATTAGTTGGCTCTCCTTTCTTGAAATCCCACAACCATACTATGTCCCCCTCCTTGTATTCCTTGATTTTAAATTTGGTTGTTTTTTGAACAACCCTGGTGTATTGTGCAGAGGGAGGAGGGTGGGATTCCACTGTGAAGACTTCCTGCTGGGATGGATGAATCAATATATCACTTTCTCCCTTCTTTAGTAATTTCACAGCCCCGACTTCTTTGTCTTTATACTTATCTAGGAGTTGCTGTTATTCTTCTCTCTTGGGCCGTTGTATCTGATCAAAGTCTTCCTTTGTTTCAAAGGGAATATCATCGGGAGAAAATTCAGGAAGACTTTCCATGATCTGGTCATGTGCTTTGTCATCCTTGATGGGATTACTAGTCTCTTGCACATGGGTTTTATTCATCGTCATATTCGGGAGATGGACTATTGTTCCATTGTTCAAAGTTACATTTACATAGGTGAGGTCTATCTCAAGAGTGCCTCCTAGCATTGAGGAAAACTTTCTAGACAGTAACATCCACCACACATCTGGGACTTCTACCACCACTATGTCAATGTGGATTACTCTCTCAGGGTATCTTTCAAGGCATACTTCCACATTTTCAATTACCCCATGTGTGGGTATGGCTCTAGACTCAAAGCCACACACATTTCTGTAAGGTCGTGTTACTTTTAGGCCCAATTTTTGCATGACCTTTAGAGACATCATGTTGGCTCCGACCCCTGAATCCAACATGCAATTGTTGAGGATTTTGTTATTCATTACGATTGTCATAAAAAAGGGTGGGTGTTCATCATACTGGACCCTAAAGTGATCATCTTGTAACATGATAGGGGGGTCCATATGTCCATTTGATCCTTTGAAGAAATTATCAAATCTTTCTTTAACAAATGGTACCTTAATAACTTCTCTTAGAGGGATGGTCACGTGCATCTTGGATAGTTCTCCTTCGAAGTCAAAGTTTAAGTACAACCTTTTGGTTTTGGATGTTTTAGGAAGGAGAATGTATAAAGGTGGAGGATTTATTTGAGTTATTGCAATATTGGTAGGGATAGGTTGGTTTAGCTTCTTTCATCTTTACACATGAAATTCTTGTTTCATCAACTTCTCCTTTGATTCCTGGTCCAAGTTGTTTATTACTTCCATTCTAGCCTTCCTAGCTGCCTCTTTTATGCCTTCTCGGTGTTCCTCATGAGTGCTATTGAGGCAAATATGGGGGCCCTCTATAACATGGCCCACATTGTTTACTTGGTCATGACCTCCATTTTTATAGGGGCCTTCATGTTCCCAGTGTACTTCACTACACTGCAAACACTAAGGATTTTCATCCACGATGTTGGTAGGAGCTAAAGTATTAGAAACCTCTTGATCATTATTTGGTCTATAAAATTGGTTCCCCTTTTGGAATTGGCCTTTGTATGGGACCCTTGGTGCTTGGCTCTGGGCTATTTCTAGGTTGAAAATCCTATTTATCATTAGTTCTTGGATTTTCATCATGCCAACCATGGTCATTTGCAACTTTTCCAAGCTGGTACAAATATCTGAGGAAGGCTCAATGTTGTGGACTATCTTGGGTTTAATGTCCATTTTGACCCTTGGGTTTGAGAAAGGCTCAATTTTGGATGAGTGGAGGTTGTCCTCAATCTTCGTAGCTAATTCTTGGGCTTCTTGGATTGTTTGGGGGTTCTTATCCCTAAGGGATAACCTAGTTGACCAGTAAAGGATTTGGTGTAAATGTAAACAAGGAAGTCATTCACTAGATGATGACTCATAGGGATCTTCTGCAACAGGGTTTCAAACCTAGTGTGGAACTACCTAATGGTCTCATTTTCTTCTTTCCAAAGGGTGTTTAGCCTGGTCAACATGATGTTGGGGTCTTCTTTGATACTCCATCTTTTGAGAAAGTCATCTTTCAATTTATCCATGGTTTTAATACCACCATCGGGAAGACTATGATACCAACATCTTGAAGCATCATGGAGGGTAGAAGAGAACAATTTTATGACTAAATCCTCAGCATCATCATTGACGGGGTGAAGCTAAAAAAACACCCAAAAATTGCTCATATGCTCTTCGATACTGATTTCATTAGTATCGGTGAACTTAGGCAACCACTTCTCATACATGGGTGGCATCTGCCTAGGGTAGCCTGGTATGGATGTCATGTATAGCGGTTTGAAAAGATTGGATGACCATTGTCTTTGGTTATTGGCTTGGTTTGGATTGCTGGTTTGAGTTCCTACACTAGACATTGTTTTTAAATGAAGACTTCCTCCGGAGAGTGATTTTACTACAAGAGAGTTTCGGGAAGGCTTTCTTCTGAAGGATTGAGGAGGGTTATTATACGTCCTTGTGGATTGTGGAGTTACCAAATAATTTTCTTGAAATTACCAAAAAGATAAGGGGATTACCCTTAGTGGAGTCGTCATGTAAGATTTGTAAGATAAAGAGTCTTGAGGAAAGGCTTACTGAAAAAATGTCGTCTTTTGAGGAGGATTGACTCAGTGTTCCCCGAGAGCGGCGCCAAAATGTTATCGCATAATTTGTACTTGGAAGTAAAGGAAAGGTAAAAGAAGGAAAACTAACGTAATTTGAGACTATCCTATCACTGTCACCTCGATATGATATTTCTTTCTATTTAGGGTGGTAGGCCCATGTGAGGCATCCCCAGTGACCTGGGGTTTTGAAAAGGCAAAGTGTAAATGCTAAGGTATATGTTTCCCTCTCACAAATCACCACCAATCAGAAAGTTTGGCTAAACAACTAATAAAATATAATAATAACCAGAGGTGTACCTTGCCAGAACAAAACAACGTGAAAACTATATGTGCAAGGTCACTTGCTGGTTAGTACTTCATATAATCAGAGAATTTCTTGATATAAGAAATTGACTAATGCATTGATGAAGTAAGCAAAGATGTATAAATGACAATAATCACAATACAATACTTCAACAATAAATGCTTCAAAATGAGGAAGAATAACTAATTATCAATATCATAAAACCAACCTTCATCAGAAGCAAGTATGCATTAATCCTTTCATTTGATTTTAGAACCTTTAAGTGCTGCAAAGTATGACTATAACTTGAAAGAATAACAACAACAATAGGGTTAGCAAGTTAATCTAAACTAGGGTTAGAAAGGTGTTAGTAGTTGCTCAAAGATTTGGATGTTTGTAGATTGTGATCAAAACACTCTAGCAAAAGGTCTTAGACTAGTGCATTCATAGGGGAAATGGAGTCAACACGTAGCAGCAAGAGTTGAAGGAACAAAATGATAATAGAAGGGCCAAAGAAAAGAGGGATTTGATGTTGAAGTGTTGGAAAATCCAAGGCTTCAACTATCAACCCTAGGGGAAAACGACTTACTAAGGTGTAGGCAACCCTAGTCCTTAACACATTTTCCTCCTTCTTTAGCTCAATGACAAAGTAAAATGGTCTTGGATGAAGAACAAGAGATAGGGTGTTGCAATGGCAAGGCCCTAGCAATGTCTCCCACAGAAAAAAGGCTCCTTGGCATAATCTAGTAGGGAATTAAAATAAGGACACCAACATGTACTTATTTCCTAGGGGTTATTTTAGAAATTTCATTAACAAAATGCAAGTAAAATACTATAACCGTTCAAGTAAGGGAAGGATTGCAGAAATTCACTTACATTTACCAAGCATTTATCAAGCCAAACCCTAGTTATAAACCTTCCACCAAGAAAAATGCCAAAAATCACCAAAACGAATCCTCCTTCAACAAGTGCACCACAATTTCAGCCAAAAACCCTAGAAGGGCCGAAAATTTCATACCTCACACAAGTGTGAGTCAAAGATGATGAATAAAAGAGAGTTTTAGCTCTCTTACTTATACCATACCAATGACCTTAATTTAAATTTAGGTCACATAATAATACTGTTTTTACATTAAATGTCAAAATCAAACCCTAAATCAAGCAAAGATGAAGATGTCATGCCCTTTTAGGGTGATGTTATGCCATTTTAGGGCAACGCTGGCCTCGTGGAGAAAAACGTTTGGCCTCCTCAGGCCTCTGGAACATGCCACACGTGCCATAACTGCCTCCCAAAAACCTCCACAAGCAATGGATGACGTCATGAGTGTCCTAGGTGACGTCGTGGGCCTTCTAAGGCCAACTTCATGGTGGAAAGGGCACAACCCCCTTCGGTACAAGCTTGCTAAACTTCCTCTGGTGGAACTTCCTCCTCTTCTCCGATGAAAACCCTCTGATTTATCTTTGCCCCCTATTGGTGTCTCAACATCCATCTGGTGGGATTTCAGCCCCATGGAGGTCTGAACTAACCATCTCCCCATGTGTACTTGTCCATCGGGTATGATCCCGCACATCAACAGATACACCCTCCATGGGATCATAAGTCACAGGGATCATAGCAATGTCAATCACATCTAATCATCAATTTTATTTAAACATGTGCATAAAACCCCTTTTACCCGGACAAGTGCTCAAAGATATTATAGTAATCTGCAAGCTAAGTTTGGAGGAAGTGACAGGGAATCCTATTGGGATAATGCTCATTGGATGTGGTATTTTTCTGGGAGAAATCAAATCCAAGCCATGTGAGTGGATGAGGTGGATAAGGGATGTCTGGGCAAGGGGTGCAGTGATAGCAGGGAAATGCATGGCTTACCTGTGGGTGCTTCTGTAGAGGGTGAGCTGCACCTGTCATGGATGAAAATGTTTCCAAACCCAATCATGTATTTTATCTTTATTCTTATTTATTTTCCTTTCAAGAAGCTAATCAGGGGACACTTCCCTGGTGTGGTGACCAGTGGTGGCAATGTTTCCCACAATCACTTTACGGAAATGAGAAGGTTGGCTCGTGATGAGACCCCCTTTCTCTTGGTTATGCCACCAAGAGCCACTACCCTGGCATGGTTACCAACTGCTAGTAGTGTCATACCGCTAGATTCCCATGGACCTAATAGGTTGGCTCATGATGAGACCCCTTATCCTCTAACTAGGTCTTGTTTTATTATTTTTTATGGGTCCCTCTGTTTCTTGCCGAGAATCCTTGTACTGCTTTCTCGTGGATCCCTAGGTGAAGCATCTCGAGGTTTCATTTTTAGGATTTTATATTTTTCCAATTGCTTTTACCCTCTGGGCCTTTAGCCCCTTCTTCCCACAAGGTAAGGTACAACCCTTAAATATTTGGCCAACCCAATGCCCAAACCAATGTAATGGGATGGATGAGCAGGAGAAAGATGGAAAGTGGTAAGTATGGCGGGAGAGGACGATGGATTCTCATGAATCCCCCTAGTGGCAACTCAAAACCTATGGGCACAAGCTTACTAGAGCATCCTGTCATTCCCCCCAGATATGGTCAAGTGGATAGGTATAAGATCCAAGCACCCGTTAGAAACAAAAAGAATTGAATGCACATATTCAAATGTTTTGAGGATCAGAGTGACACATACCATGATACCTGGATTCATTACCTCATGGATCAAGTTTGATCTAGATGGATATTGGTGGCCACCCACCTTTTCCAACTGGCTCAAAAGAGTTTTCTGGCAATTTTGGTAATTTACTATTTCTAGCAGTTTTCACTTCCGGAGCCGTTTTGAGGCCCTAAGCGATGTTTTTTTGGGAAAATAGGTTTTCAAAATGAAAGTTCCTTCAATATTGTGCCTAAAATGAATCTCCTCGATGATACCTTTCCAATGGGCTATCATACGCCTAAAACAGAGATCGTATGCAAAAGTTACGACCCCGAGAAGTTGATGTACTAACTTACCCAAACAGGGCCCACATAACTTTTGGCGCTTCATCTCCTAGGGTTAGGTTTTTCGATGTCTAGGGTTTTTGAAATTCCTGCTTATTGTAAAAAGGCCTTCAGAGCCTCATTGTAATTATCTTCTTGTGAATGAGCACAACCATCGCATCTCTTCTCAGAGATAAGCCGCCACCATTCCAACAGGCTTGTTTCCGCTGCATTTTACAGTTTTTCAGCTTATTTTGTTATTGAATAAAAAACCAGTTTTACTGTATCTCTGTTATTTTGTGTTAAGTACCTGTTAATAATCTGTATTCATTTCGTTCTGCTCATAAAATCCAGATCAGTGGTATCAAAGCGGTCTGCTCCTTGTCATCTTAATGCATGTCCCCAATGAGGTCGAAGTACAAAGAGTTGGGTCTCGAGCTTGTTTCTCTTGAGGACAAAAGCTCTCGCACGACCAAGAGACCTCTCATGGCAGGAGAAAATAAAGATGTCAGGACATGAGATCCTTTCAAACTATTGATTGAGGAATCCCTCACGCAACAAAGGAACGATATGATGGATAATTTCGCGCAAATCCTTCGACGACTACCAACCTGCGATGCATCTTTTTTGAACGGAGGCGCTGCCCCCTTCAAGGTACAAATAAACTTTGATATTCCTATATTTGAAGGTCAGATAGACGCAGATGTTGTAGACAAGTGGTTGAATATACTAGAAAGGGTATTTTTCTGTCCATAACTTTTCAAATAGAGAAAATATTACTTTTGCGCTCCTCAAAGTTGTTCCCCATGTCAAAGATTGGTGGGAAACTTTCTGTGAGTAAAAGGAAACAGAGGGACCCTCATTATTTTCAGTCATAGCCACCTGGGAATCCTTCAAGGATGCTATTAAGGAACAATACTACCCTGTCAGAAGTTATGACGACCTGTATACCAAATGGACCACACTGCGGCAAGAAAGAGACCAAGCAGTGCCAGATTTCACAAAAATCTTCCACACCTTGTGCACCAAGTTGGGTATCAAAGATTCAGAGCGACATTTGGTGCTCAAGTATTGCGGTGCTCTGCATAGATACATCCAGACATAAATGGAATTTCTGGATATCTCATCCTTGGGCGCGGCTACTGATATGCCGTCAAAATCGAGCAGAAGCTCAAACAAAAGACATGACAATTTGGGCCTGGGAACCCCTCACAACAAAATCCAGGAAAGGGCGGCTCCAACACACAAAACAAAGGATAGAGAAAAGATGGACAGTATCAGGACAACCAGTCCAAGCCGCAAGCAAAGAAGGACACCAGAAAAACAAAGAAAATTACTGGGAAGTGGTGCAACTTCCATAATAGCCCTTGGCATAACACTGCTGACTACCGATCAAAGCAGTCGCTGGTGGCCAAAGTGAAATCCTCTGAATCAGATGCGGATTTTGACTCTGAGCCAGAACTATAAAGGGGATTACAAATCATTGACATGGAACCCAATGCCACCATTACTACCACCAAGCTCCAGCCTAGTGAACCAGATGAGCCAGAAGAAGGAGATCACCTCTTCCATTCACATATGTGGGTAAAAGGCACCCTGCTACACTTCATCGTTGATAGCAGTAGCCAGAAGAACCTCATATTAGCAGAAGTCGTCAAGTGGCTAGACCTCCCAACAACGCCACACCCACAACCTTACACCATTGGATGGCTCCACCAAGGAAGTGATCTCTGCATTAGCCAACAGTGTTGACTATCGTACGACATCAAGCCCTTAAAAGATGAGGTATTGTATGATGTTGCTCCTCTAGAAGTTTGTGATGTTATTTTGGGACAACCTTATTTATGGAAACGTCATGCTGTATATCAATCTAGGCCTCGTAGTGTTATTATTACTTTGAACATGAAATTGTACATGATACCCGAGGCAGTCCCACCTAGTGCTATTTTCTTGATCTCTGCTAAGCAATGCAGGAAGGTCATCTCTCAGACGGGGAAGTTTTCCTTCTTCGTGATTTGCTCTCAGAATAAGAGAAATATCACAACCACATCCAGGGTCTCTGTGGCCGACCTCTCCATACAGTAGAAGCAAGTAGATAAGGTCGTGGAAGAATACTCAGATATATTCTCCTCACCTATAGAGGTACCTCGACACTGCCAGGTCAATCACCCCATCGATATGACCCCCGACACACCGCTTCCCAATGGGCCAGTCTATCATCACTCTTTGTTAGAGAATGAGGAGATCAGGAGACAAATCCAAGAACTACTCCAAAAGGGGCACATCCGTCCAATCTCATCACCTTGCGAGAGCTCAATCATGCTGGTATAGAAGAAAGATGAAACCTGGCGACTCTGTATTGATTACCGGGCTCTGAATAAAATCACAGTCAGAAACCGATACCCGATTCCCCGAATTGACGACCTCCTTGATCAACTCACGGGGGCCAAATACTTCAGCAAGATTGATCTGAAGTTTGGCTACCACTAGGTCCCAATCGAACATACAGATGTATGGAAGACCACCTTCAAGTCAAAGGAAGGCCTTTTTGACTGGTTGGTCACGCCCTTTGGTTTGAAAAATGCTCCATCCACTTTCATGAGGATGATGGACGATATCCTGCGACCATTCACCAATAATTTTGTAGTGGTGTATCTGGATGACATTCTAATTTACAACAAGACTTGGGCCGAACACTTGCAACATATTCAGTAGGTTCTGCACACCCTGCGACATCACAATCTATACACCAACTTCGAAAAATTCTCCTTCGGCATGGACATGGTCCATTACCTAGGCTACATCATTGATCAACATGGCGTACATGTGGATCCAGCCAAGATCCAAGTCATCCGTGACTGGCCAGCCCCAACCACACTCTTTGAGCTTCGGAGCTTCTTGGGCCTTGCCAATTTCTACCGCAGGTTCATGTTGGGATTCTCCCATATTGCATGGGCCCTCAGCCAAATAAACAGGGGTGGTGGTAAGGCGAAATTTGCGTGGGGCTGGTCCCAACAACAAGCGTTCAATGATTTGAAGCAACACTTGTGCTCAACCCCAGTACTTTCACTACCAGACCTGTAACATCCCTTTGAGATCGAGACATATGATTCAGACTATGCTGTGGGCGTCGTTTCTCACTCAGCACGACCACCCCGTGGCCTATCATAGCGAGAAACTGTCAGATACTGTCTATAAATACCCTACTTACGACAAATAAATGTACTCCATTGTGCAAGCCTGCCACCAGTGGAGACATTACATTCTTGGGAAGGAGACAATCATCCACACTGATCATAAGCCACTGCAGTGTATGCAGATACAGGGAAAATTGCATAATGACCGCCATCAAAAGTGGTCCACATACTTGCAACAATTCCACCTCAACATCAAGTATAAAACAGGAAGCACCAACCACGTTGCTAATTGCCTCAGTAGACTGCCAGTCGCGACACTCACCACGGTGCTAGACTCTTGCAGCCATGAGACCTCTGGATGGCCCCAACTCTATGAGACAGACCCTGACTTCGCCACCACCTACCAAATGTTGGGTGCAAACGCAGTTGTCAATAATTTCCATCTTCAGGATGGGCTGTTGTGTCGTCTGGGCCATATATGTGTTCCATCAAGCGAGCGAGCGAATATGACTTGGGAAGCCCACTACAGTCGGGTGGCAGGACACTTCGGTGTCGAAAAGATAGTGGCGATGCTATAGAAACATTTCTACTGGATGAAACTTTGACAGGAGGTCAGCAAGTATATCAGGTCCTGCACTACCTGTGCTATTGCCAAACTGACCGCTAAGTAACAGGGCCTATACACCCCTCTTCCTACTCCGGACAGTCCATGGGAATCCATCTCAATGGACTACATGTCGGGCCTCCCATCCACCAAGCAGGGAAATGATTGTGTTTTTGTGGTTGTTGATCACTTTTCTAAGATGGCGATTCTGGTTGCCTGCAAGAAGAGCATCACAGTAGAGGCCACTGCCAAGATCTTCTTTGAACGAGTCTGGGTACATTTTGGAATCCCACAAAAAAATGTCTCAGATCGGGATAGTCGATTTCTCAGCACATTCTGGTCGAACCTCTCGTCACTGCTGGACACCAAGCTCACCAAATCCACGACCTTCCACCCCCAGAAAGATGTCCAAATCGAGGTTGTAAATCAAATGATTATGCATATCCTTCGCATTTATAATTCAAATCACCCTTGCACATGGGATGAGAGCCTTCCCTATGTCCAACATAGCTACAACCGAGCCCTGCATAGCTCAACCGACCACAACCCCTTTTCAGGTGGGGTTGGGATTCCAACCATTTGGTCACACAGATGTTGCACTTCCCCTTGCGGTCACCTCGACCGACTCATATCCTACTCCAACTGAAGCTGATAAAGCCACCCGGTTCATTGAGTGGATTCAACACATATGCCAACAGGTTCAGGATATCCTACATAATTCCAATGACAAGTACAAACAACGCCATGATCAACATTGGGTGCCACATAAGTTTCAGGTGGGCGACAAAGTTTGGTTGCACTTGTAGAAAGAACGCCTTACAGGACCCCATCGGAAGCTTCTCCCACTCCGTTATGGGCCGTACACTATCACCAAAGTTGTGGGGGATAATGATTTTGAGCTCAACATTCCTCCTTTCCTTGGCCTGCACCCAGTGTTCAACGTGAATCTCCTTCGCCCTTATTTCCCACCATTATTGGACACCTCAGAAGTAGCAGAACAACTGACACCAACAGAGCTCAACCCCGACTACATACAATAGGCATCCAATGATCAGATTGTGGACACACAGATCAAGGGCACTCGACAACAAAGGATCCAACTTTATCGAGTCGTCAAAGCAGGGCAACTCCTGCACCAAGGCAAGTGGCTCACCCGTGGCCAAATTCAGCAGAAATTTCCTCATCTAATGGGGGACCTTAATGCAATGGAGGGAGGATTGATCCAGATGGATATCGGTGGCCACCCACCTTTTCCAACTAGCTCAAAACGATTTTCTGGCAATTTTGGTAATTTACTATTTTTAGCAGTTTTCACTTCCAGAGCCATTTTGAGGCCCTAAACAATGTTTTTTTTGGGAAAATAGGTTTTTAATATATAAATTCCTTAGATATTGCACCTAAAATGAATCTCCTCGATGATACCTTTCCAACGGGCTATCATACACCTAAAACGGAGATTGTATGCAAAATTTACGACCCTGGGAAGTTGATGTATTAACTTACCAAAACGGTGCCCACATGACTTTTGGCGCTTCATCTCCTAGGGTTAGGTTTTTGGATGTCTAGGGTTTTTGAAATTCCTGCTTATTGTAAAAATTCCTTCAGAGCCTCATTGTAATTATCTTCTTGCGAATGAGCGTATCCATCACATCTCTTCTCAGAGATAAGCCACCACTATTCCAGCAAGCTTGTTTCCACTACATTTCATAGTTTTCAGCTTAGTTCGTTATTGAATAGAAAACCGGTTTTACTGTATCTTTGTTATTTTGTGTTAAGAACCTATTAATAATTTGTATTCAATTCGTTCTTCTCATAAAATCCGGATCAAAGTTCCATTTCTTCTACAGGACCAGGGCGAGGTTATGGATGTTGCTGCTGCTAACAAAGCAGAGGCGCTAAATAATGAAAAGATGCACCCTCTAGGGATATGCTCAAGTCGATTTGGCTCTCGGTACTCCATGTCTAGGACCTATGGGCCTTGAGACATAATGTCCTTAGTTATCCCTAAACTGGGGGATAACATCTGGCTCCAACTTGGGGACATGTGCTCACCGTAGAGCGCGTGAGAACCTCAACATCTCTGGCATAACCTGTAACCTGCTGGATCTCAAAATAAAACTATTAGAAATCATTTGGGGTGGTGATATCACCCCCATCTCATATATATATATAAAATAAAACAAGCATATATACAAATGTGAAATCAAACTATTCTAGGATGAAACGCAAATGGTATATACAATGAATGCAAATGGCTACCTACTTACCCACACTTACCTGTGAGGTAAAGTCCCCCCACCTTGGTGGGGCTTGAGGAGGTTCCCACTGACTGGTAGTGGACTCCTTCTTCCTTCCAATGTGGATAAGTAGTAAGAATCATCAACTAATTTTCTTCCAACTTTGAAAGGCCCAAGACAAAATTGAGTACTTCCCTTAACATTAGTTAGCTCTCCTTTCTTGACATCCCACATCCAAACTATGTCCCCCTTCTTGAATTCCCTGATTTTGAATTTGGTTGTTTCCTGAACAACCCTGGTGTATTGTGCAGAGGGAGGAGGGTCAGGTTCCATTGTGAAGACTTCCTGATGGGATGGTCGAATCAATATATCACTTTCCCCCTTCTTTAGTAATTTCATAGCCCCGACTTCTTTGTCTTTATACTTATCTAGGAGGTTCTGGTATTCTTCTCTGTTGGGCTGTTGTATCTGATCAAAGTATTCCTCTATTGCAAAGGGCATATCATCGGGAGAAAATTTAGGAGTACTTTACATGATCTGGTCATGTTCTTTGTCATCCTTGATGGGATTACTAGTCTCTTGCACATGGGTTTTAGTCATCGACATATTCGGTCGATGACCTATTGTTCCATTGTTCAAAGGTACATTTACATAGGTGAGGTCCATCTCAAGAGTGCCTCCTAGCATTGAGGAAAAATTTCTAGACAGTCACATCCCCCACACATCTGGGACATCTACCGCCACTATGTCAATGTGGATTACTCTCTTAGGGTATCTTTCAAGGCATACTTCCACATTTTTAATTACCCCATGTGTGGGTATGGCTCTAGACTCAAATCCACACACATTTCTGTAAGGTCGTGTGACTTTTAGGCCCAATTGTTGCATGACCTTGAGAGACATCATGTTGGCTCCGACCCCTGAATCCAACATGCAATTGTTGAGGCTTTTGTTATTCATCAGCAAGGTCATAAAAAAGGGTGGGTTTTCATCATACTGGACCCTAAAGTGATCATCTTTCAACATGATAGGGGGGTCCATAGATCCATATGATCCTTTGAAGAAATTATCAAATCTTTCTTTAACAAATGGTGCCTTAATAACTTATCTTAGAGGGATGGTCATGTGCATCTTGGATAGTGCTTCTTCGAAGTCAAATTTTAAGTCCACCCTTTTGGTTTTGGATGTTTTAGGAAGGAGAATGTCCAAAGGTGGAGGCTTTGTTTGAGTTATTGCAGGATTGGTAGGGATAGGTTGGTTTAGCTTCTTTCGTCTATACACCTAAAATTCTTGTTTCCTCAACTTCTCCTTTGATTCCTGGTCCAAGTTGTTTATTACTTCCATTCTAGCCTTCATGGCTGCCTCTTTTATGCCTTCTCGGTGTTCCTCGGGAGTGATATTGAGGCAAATCTGGGGGCCCTCTATAACATGGCCCACATTGTTTACTTGGTCATGACCTCCATTGTTATAGGGACATTCATGTTCCCAGTGTGATTCACTACACTGCAAACACCAAGGATTTTCATCCATGACGTTGGCAGGAGATAAAGTATTAGGAACCTCTTGATCCTTCTTTGGTCTATAAACTTGGTTCCCCTTTTGGAATTGGCCTTTGTATGGGACCCTTGGTGCTTGGCTCTAGGCTCTTTCGAGGTTGAAAATCCTATTCATCATTAGTTCTTGGTTTTTCATCATGCCATCCATGGCCTTTTGCAACTTTGCCAAGCTGGCACAAATATCTGAGGAAGGCTCAATGTTGTGGACTATCTTGGGTTTAGTGTCCATTTTGACCCTTGGGTTTGAGAAAGGCTCAATTTTGGATGAGTGGAGGTTGTCCTAAATCTTTGTAGATAATTCTTGGGCTTCTTGGATTGTTTGGGGGTTTTTATCCCTGAGGAGATAACCTAGTTGACCAGTAAAGGCTTTGGTGTAAATGTAAACAAGGAAGTCATTCGATGGATGATGACTCACATGGATCTTCTGCAACAGGGTTTCAAACCTAGTGTGGAACTCCCTAATGGTCTCATTTTCTTGTTTCCAAGGGTATATAGCCTTGTCAACATGATGTTGGGGTCTTCTTTGATACCCCATATTTTGAGAAAGGACTCTTCCAATTTATCCATGGTTTTAACACTTCCATCAGTAAGACTATGATACCAACATCTTGAAGCATCAAGGAGGGTAGCAGAGAACAATTTCATGACTAAATCCTCAACATCATCACTGACAGGGTGAAGCTAAAAAAACACCCAAAAATTGCTCATATGATCTTCGACACTGATTGCATCAGTACCGGTGAGCTTAGGAAACCACTTCTCATACTTGGGTGGCATCTGCTTAGGGTAGCCTGCTATGGATGTCATGTCTAGCGGTTTGAAAAGATTGGATGACCATTGTCTTTGGTTATTGGGTTGGTTTGGATTGTTGGTCTGAGTTCCTGCGCTAGACATTGTGTTTAAAGGAAGAATTCCTCCGAAGAGTGATTTTACTTATGAAGGATTGAGGAGGGTTATTGTACCTCCTTGTGGATTGTGGAGTCGCCAGACAATTTTCTTGAAATTACCAAAAAGATAAGGGAATCACCCTTAGTGGAGTCACCAGGTAAGCTTTGTAAGATAAGGACTCTTGAGGAAAGGCTTACCGAAAAAATGTCGTCTTTTGAGGAGGATTGACTCAGTGTTCCCCGACAGCGACACCAAAATGTTATCGCACAGTTTGTACATGGAATTAAAGGAAAGGTAAAAGAAGGCAAACTGACGTAACTGGAGACTATCTTATCACTGTCACCTCGATAGGATATCTCTTTCTATTTAGGGTGGTAGGCCCAGGGGAGACGTCCCCGATGACCTGGGGTTTTGAGAAGGAAAAGGGTAAAGGCTAAGGTATATGCTTCCCTCTCATAAGTCACCACCGATAAGAAAGTCCGACTAAACAACCAATAAAAGATAATAATAACCAGAGGTGTACCTTCCCGGAACAAAACAACGTGAAAACTATATGTTCAAGGTCACTTGCTGGTTAGTACTTCATATAATCAAAGACTTTATTGATATAAGCAATTGACTAATGCATTGATGAAGTAAGCAAATATGTATAAATGGAAATAATCACAATACAATACTTCAACAATAAATGCTTCAAAATGAGAAAGAATAACTAATTATCAATATCATAACACCAACATTCATCAGAAGCAAGTATGCATTAATCCTTTCATTTGATTTTAGAATCTTTAAGTGCTGCAAAGTATCACTATAACTTGAAAGAATAATAGCAGCAGTAGGGTTAGCAAGTTAATATAAACTAGGGTTAGAAAGGTGTTAGTAGTTTCTCAAAGATTTGGATGTTTGTAGATTGTGATCAAAACACTCAAGCAAAAGGTCTTAGACTAGTGCATTCATAGGGCGAATGGAGTCAACAAGTAGCAACAAGAGTTGAAGGAACAAGATGATAATAGCAGATCCAAAGACAAGAGGGATTTGATGATGAAGTGTTGGAAAAGCCAATGCTTCAACCATCAACCCTAGGGGAAAACGACTTACTAAGGTGTAGGCAACCCTAGGCCTTAGCACATTTTCCTCCTTCTTTAGTTCAATGAAAAAGTAAATTCGGCTTGGATGAAGAACAAGAGATAGGGTGTTGCAATGGCAAGGCCCTAGCAATGTCTCCCACAAAAAAAAGGCTCCTTGGCATAATCTAGTAGGGAATTAAAATAAGGACACCAACATGTTGTTATTTCCTAGGGTTTATTCCAACAATTTCATTAACAAAATGCAAGTAAAATACTATAACCATTAAAGTAAGGGAAGGATTGCATAAATTCACTTACATTTACCAAGCATTTATCAAACCAAACCCTAGTTATAAACCTTCCACCAAGAAAAATGCCAAAAATCACCAAAAAGAAACCTCCTTCAACAAGTGCGCCACAATTTCAGCCAAAAACCCTAGAAGGGACGGAAATTTTGGACCTCACACAAGTGTGAGTCAAAGATGATGAATAAAAGAGAGTTTTAGTTCTCTTACTTATACCATACAAATAACCTTAATTTAAATTTAGGTCACATAAGGTCGACAAGGCCAAAAATACATAATAATATTGTTTTTACATTAAATGTCAAAACCAAAACCTAAATCAAGCAAAGATGAATATGTCATGCCCTTTAAGGGTGACGTTAGGCCCATTTAGGGCAACACTGGCCTCCTGGAGAAAAATGTTTGTCCTCCTTGGGCCTCCGGAAGATGCCACAAGTGCCACAAGTGCCTCCCAAAAACCTCCACAAGCACTGGATGACGTCATGAGTGTCTTGGGTGATGTCATCATCCTTCCAAGGCCAATGTCCTGGTGGAAAGGGCACAACCCCCTTGGGTAGGTGCCTGCTAAGATACCTCTAGTGGAACACCCTCCTCTTCTCTGGTGCAAACTCTCCGATCTATCTCTACCCCCTGCTGGGGTCTCAACATCGATTTGGTGGGCTTTCAGCCCCATGGAGGTCCTAACTAATCATCTCCCCATGTGTACATATACATAAGGGTACCTGTCCATCAGGTATGATCATGCACATCAACAGATACGCCCTCCATGGGCTCATAAGTCACATGGATCATAGAAATGTCAATCACATCTAATCATCAATTTTAATTAAACATGTGCATAAAACCCCTTTTACCCGGACAAGTGCTCAAAGACACTAGACTAATATGTAAGCCAAGTTTGGAGGAAGTGACAGGGCGTCCTATTGGGCTAATTCTCACTGGATGTGGGATGTTTCTGAGAGAAATTAAATCCAATCCATGTGAGTGGATGAGGTGGATAAGGGATGTCTAGGAAAGGGGTGCAGTGATAGCAGGGAAATGCATGACTTACCTGTGGGTGCCTCTATAGAGGGTGAGCTGTACCTGTCATGGATGAAAATGTTTCCAATCCCAATCATGCATTTTATCTTTATTCTTATTGATTTTTCTTTCAAGAAGCTAATCAGGGGACACTGCCCTGGTGTGGTGACCAGTGGTGGTAGTGTTACCCACAAGCACTTTACAGAAATGAGAAGGCTAGCTCGTGATGAGATTCCCTTTATCTTGGCTATGCCACCAAGAGCCACTACCCTGGTGTGGTGACCAACTGCTAGTAGTGTCATACCTCTAGATGCCCATGGAAATAATAGGTTGGCTTGTGATGAGACCCCCTATCCTCTAAATAGGTCTTGTTTTATTATTTTTTATGGGTCCCTCTGTTTCTTGCTCAGAATTCTTTTACTACTTTCTCGGGGATCCCTGGGAGAAGCATCTCGAGGTTTCATTTTTAGGATTTTATCTTTTTCCAGCTCCTTTTACCCTCTAGGCCTTTAATGCCTTCTTCCCACAAGGTAAGGTACAACCCTTAAATATTTGGCCAACCCAATGCCCAGACCAGTGTAATGGGATGGATGAGCGGGATAAAGATGGAAAGTGGTAAGTATGGCGGGAGCGGACTATGGCTTCTCATGAATCCCCCCAGTGGAAACTCAAAACCTATGGGCACAAGCTTACTAGGGAATCCTGTCATTCCCCCCAGATATGGTCAAGTGGATAGGTATAAGATCCAAGCATCCGTTAGAAACAAAAAGAATTGAATGTACATATTCAAAGGTTTTGAGGATCAGAGTGACACCTACCAAGATACCTGGACTCATTACCTCATGGAGCAAGATCCACTTCGGCTACAGGACCAGGCCAAGGTGATGGATGCTGATGCTGCTGACAAAGCAGAGGCGCCGATGAATGAAAATATGGGCCCTCTAGGGCCATGCTCAAGTTGATTTGGCTCTTAGTACTCCATTTCTAGAACCTATGGGCCTCGATACATAATCTCCTTAGTTATCCCTAAACTGGGGGATAACACTACCAATCCCATGAATACATAATAAATGTGTTCTTAATATAAAGTTGCTACTACCATTAATGCGTACTGAATAATGATTTTTGTTTCCACGACCAAGTTGCAAGATGAGATAGAAAGTGGCTCGCTTCAAATTTTCATTATGGTTTATTGATGAGGTTCAAATTGCAAGATAAAGATAGAAAGAAACTCCCTTCATATTTTCATTATAGTTATGGATTATTTTGGAAAACAAATAATCATTCACACCCAAAAAAAACTAATCCTAAGTGGTTTAAGAAGTCAGGGATACTTCTAAGTTTGTAAGCAATGGGAAATACAAATTATTGACATTAAAAGAAGGGTTAGTGCATCGATCAGAGATAGACGTACTAGTCTTTACCCAATTT
Source organism: Picea engelmannii (assembly GCA_009831015.1). NCBI lineage: Eukaryota > Viridiplantae > Streptophyta > Pinopsida > Pinales > Pinaceae > Picea > Picea engelmannii. Next base: position 75,093 of record ML782208.1, read on the forward strand.
GCAACCTTTCGATCCCCATGACCAAGAACACATTTCTATTAGAAAGAGAAGCAACATGCATTGAATTAATTATTGGCTCAGTGCTGAATGTGTCCCTTTTGCTTTTGTTTTTTTATGGTGAATAGTGTATCCAAATAGGATGCACCAGATAGTGAGCCAATCATTGGCTCACTGCCTATTGTGTTCTTTCTGTTTTCTATCATGAATAGTACAGTGTCGAAAGAGGATGCACTAGATAATAAGCCAATCATTAACTCTTAGCTCACTCTTAGCTCACTTACATTTGCCTGTGATTTTTCATTGTCATCTTGACGGTATTCATGCATAATCCATTCTGTTTTTTGGCCTAATGCCTCTCCCTGTATAGAACACAAGTGTTTTCCTAATGCCAATTCACTTTAAATTCATAAATATGATTTTGTCCCATCCAATAGCCTTCTAGACGCTTGTAGCCATTGCTCCATTTGTGCGGGTGATCATTGTATATTTCTTCTCTTTATGACTGAAGAAGTACCATTCATCTAGTGGGGCAGACCCAATTTTGCATGTCTCTGCAATTGACGATTCCATTTGTACATACATATATAATTACAATAGAATATATTGACAAAACCACGTGACAATCTCTCAAAATTGGAAGCAATAAGGATAGAATTCAGTCAAAGAATTAGCATGCCATAGAGATCCCATAACGATAATTCTTGATGACAAGAACAACAAAATTGTGAAAGAAGAAAACATTATAACATAAAAGCTTCAAGTGTTTCTATGGAAGAGCACAACCAATCCAACTGGCATTTAATATGTAGCCATCTTTTTTCAAGTTGAGTAGTTTTTTACAGCAAGTGCGTGTGGCCAACATAATCATAGAGAACATATCACGTACACATGCATAGAAAAGGAAGGAACTGGCTCGTGTTGCCGGGTCTAAAAATAGTAAATCCCCATGGAAGGTTAAAGAAGAATCTACCCATCCACTCAAAAGAGAATCTTTATTTCCTAGTTTGGTGCCATCTCCAGATCCTTCTTACGACACCTCCATACGAGTGTCGATAGAGCTTCAAAAGTGGTGCATCATGCCATAGTTCCATCTCTTATTTCTTTCTTTTTCAGTCGGTCTAGTCTTTCTGGGCTGAAGCACACAGAATTGCAGGACAGACCCTCATCATTGGAGGTGTCGATGAAATATGGGCCATCCTTATCTTGATTGCAGATTCACATATCTAATAGACACTAAGTTAGGTTTGGGTTTCATATGTCCCTATAATTATTATTTGGGTTGGGATGTTATCCAAAGCATATCAACATTC
>ML782208.1:87563-110691 GCA_009831015.1 Picea engelmannii
TTTGTTAGAGAAAGTTGTGTATTTATGGTAAGTAAATGCACCAAGAGGTACTACCTAAGAACTTAGGAGAAATCAAAATGATAAACAAGGAATTTTGAATCATTTTCCAAATCTTATATTTTTATAAAGCATAGATATACTCATATTATAAATATGGCTAAAATTGCGTGTTCTTTATCAAAAGCTTGTGATTTAACATTTGATATAGCCAACAGGGGAAAAAAATTCTTGATAGTTGGTATGAAATATCGATAAACTGATTTAGTAGCATCAACTACTACAAGTTCATCCACTTTCGAGGTTGGGACAAGACGAATAAACAACTATGTAAACTCATCTCAATTCACCTCCATGGACTAAGGTAATGGCTTTAACTTCCATTTCTTCTTATAATATGCTATAAGTCAAACATAAGTATAACCATTACCTGAGAAGGTTCATTGAATCAAAAACCACTTTGTAGGTACTAGATTAAAGAAATCATCACATCATAAACTTATATTGTTTATAGATTCACAAGCTCCACAACAAGGCATTGATCAATATAATACAAATAAAGTAAAATAAACCATAGAAATGCATGAAAACACAAATGAAGTAAAATAAACCATAGAAATGCATGAGAAAAAGAATACTACCGTAAATAAAAGTATAGAATACTATGTTCTATAGAAGTTTAAATAAATTTATAATAGAAATTCTAATGACACAAAGGAAATGGAAAAGAGGGTTCCTATAACCTCCCTTTGAGTTGGCCCTACCCAAAGGAGCTCTTTGAACCTTGAAAAACTCCTAGAGGCACAAAACTTGAATTAACCTCCTTCTTCTTATTCATAAAATGCCATATAACAAAGAGGACAAAACGTTGTTTCTCTATCACAATTTGAATCAGTCTCTAACAACAACAACATAAAAATAGAACAATAGCTTGGTCCTACCTAAAGGATCTCTTGGAACCTTGAAAAACTCCTAGAGACACAAAACTTGAATTGACCTCCTCCTTTTTCAAAAAAATGTCATATAACAAAGAGGACAAAACCTTGTTTCTCTAGCACAATTTGAACCAGTCTCTAACAACAACAACATAAAAATATAACGATAACTTGAATTCTCTCTCTCTCTCTCTCTCTCTCTCTCTCTACACACACACACACACACACACACACACTTGAAATGATTCAAATGATCCTAGCTTACCCAATAAATGGAATCCTTGATTGATGGGTGTTGTTCCTTTTTCCAATAGAAAATTTGCTCAATTATATTAGAAATATAATTTGTTTACATCTTGCAAATCCATATCTAGGATCTGTACTAAGAGAACTCTAACTAGAAAGTTCAATAAAGTACTAGGACTAAATATCCCTTTAATAAGAAACCGAGATCGAAACAGAGAGATCACCCAGATCTTCTACAAAAAGACAAAATGACAAAAATTGAAAACATAAATACTAAAACTGGCATTGAAATACAAGAAAATATCCCCAAGATATGAAAACTAGTGAGGACTAAGATGTCTCATGGGTCCTTCAGTGCCATTGGACCAGAGATAATAAGTAATTCTGTCTTCTGGTTCTCTTAGTGTCTGTTTTGAAAGAAGACATGCTTCCATATTGAAATTTTTGAAAATATGTTCAAAGCTGACGGAATGGAAATGTTTGATTAAGTCCTTGATTCTAGATTTCCATCCATCGATTGCACAAGCCTATAGCCTTCCTCTGTTGGAAAACCAATCAATTACAACTTTAGACCCAGAACTTGAAGATGATATAGAGACAAATGATGTGCCAACATGAGAGTAGCCCAAACATCCGTAAGCTTCGCTCTTGTGTTTGTGCCTCTGCCACAGTTATAAACCCATCTTATGACTGATAAATATGGTATTTTTAGGACTCCTCCCACTCCACACGAAGTGCCACCCCATCGAACCATGCTATAGTTGTATTACTTAGCTGTGGGATCATAATATCTCTCGGGGGTCTATATTTAAGAGGAGCTAAGACTCTATTTTGAAGTGCCAAAGTCTTACAAATCACTGCATGGAGAGATGGTGTGGTTTCCTCAAATATAGATTTGTTCCGCTCTAACCATATAAACCACAAGATGTGAGCAACTATCGAAGGAGGGACTATCTTATCCTCAAACCAATTCTTAAAACAATCAGATAGGGTGTTACCTTTCCAACTATTTTTAAAACCCTGACCAATAATCACTTTCTTCGAAACTGACTTGGTAAAGGGGGCACTATAGAAAAAGATGATATATGTTTTCAACATCTTGATTACAAAGAGAACATCGACCTGGACCTTCCCATCCTCATGACTGAAGGGTATCCCAAGTGAGAATTTTTCCTTCCGCTGCCAGCCAAATAAAAAGTTTGATTTTTAGTTGAATGTTCCATTTCCAGATAGACTGCCTCCATCCACCAAGTTTTCTCAGGTACTTGGTTGAAATTAAGGCCCAAATAGATATTTTTAACTGTGGGATATCCAGAGTTATCACCACCTATCCACATCAAAGCATATTATATATCCTGTAAGTAGGCTCCATAATAAAAAAGAGCCCGTCTGAATTGGTCCCATTATGTGGTTATGTCACAAGAAAATCCCAACTCACTGCTACTACGCCAATAAGAGGATGAGGGTTGACTGTCGAAATGCCTCCTGGCTTGCGCAAGAGTAAATATATTTCGAAGACTAAGAGTTGACAAAATATTATAAGAGAGAAAGGACTTTTCTCCCATCCCTAGAATCCTATCTTTCCCAAGAGCGATGAGCTGACCCGATCCCAGATTCCAACTTAAGCAGTGGGTGATTAAGTGAACAGATTTCAATAGGCCACCCCAAATTCTTGACGCCGCCTTTTGATGGAAATTTGGGGTTCTTAACCAATTTTTAATAGTCGCGTGAGGGAGATACTTATCCTTTATAACTCTATTCCATATACCATCACGCATTAAAACTCTCCATAGTGAGTTCGCGGCCAAAGATTTATTAAATTCATAGATATTTCGAAGACCCCAGCCACCAAATTTCTTTGGTAAAGTAATCTTTTCCCAATTGTAGAGATGGAAGTGATTAGATTCACTGTTTCCTTTCCAAAGAAAACTAAACATCATTTTTTTTAGTGTATTTAAGACAGAGCAGGGAATAGCCACCAGTGACATCCAGTAAACAGATTGGATTTCTAAAACATAATTTAATAAGGTGAATCGTCCTCCCATAGACAACCATCTATAACACCAATTATCAATCTTTTTTTCCATCTTTTTTAACAACCAACTCTAGTCTGCAACTCGCTGTGGACCAGTATTTAGAAAATAACCAAGATATTTGAAGCCCGATGCTAGATCAGAGAAAGTATAAGGAAACAAGGATTTGAAAGGAATTAAATCCTTCTCCGACAAGCCTTCTTGAATAAAAGTGGTCTTTGTTCCATTCACCTGTAATCTTGATGCCAATCAGAAGGATTTTATAACCTTATCTATCTCCCACCATTCCTGCATAGTTGCATTTGTCATAATAATCACATCATCAACAAATAAAATATGGAGAATATTTATGGTTCTGAAAACCTTGATACCAGTCAACTTCCCTTCCCGTTGAATTTCCTTTAATAACAGGCTTAGTCCTTCCATAACCAGAATAAAAAGCAAGGGGGATAATGGACATCCTTTCCTTAATCCTCTTCCACTTTTAAACAAATCCGTAGCCTCTCCATTTATTAAAACTGCAAAGGATGTGGAAACAACACAACTCATAATCCAATTAGTCATCCTTAAGCCCAAACCAATTTGTAGAAGAATCATCCTTAATAGATCCCAATTTATGCAGTCATAGGCCTTTTGTAGGTCTAGTTTTAAGACTAAAGATTTTAATTTCCTTTTTTTAATGTTGTGGAGGCACTCATGAACTGTTCCAATGGCATATTGGATCTGTTTGCCTTGCAAAAATCCCAATTGCTCCTCAGAAAGTGATTTGGACAGGATCAACTTAATCCAATTTGCTATAATCTTAGAAATGATTTTATAACAGAGGTTGCAAAGCAAGATGGGTCTGTGATCCCCAAAGGTAAGAGGCTTGTTCACTTTGGGGATTAAGGCAACGAAAGTCGAGTTTAATCCTCCCAAAATATTGCCTTTTAATCTCGATTCTTCTACCATATCTAGGAGATCCCCCCCAACTAGATCAAAGAAATGGATAAAAAACTCGACAGTCCAGCCATCCGGCCCTGGACTCTTTTCAACTTTGCAATTTCCTAACACTTCTCTTAGTTCCCCCAATTTTATCGGAGTAAACAAGGCTTCAACTTTGGCTTCTGTTACTAGTCTAGAGAACATACCTGCCACTCTTACTTGATCGCTTGTAGATGGAGCTACTTGCTCTTTGAATTTTTTTTTTAAATGTTTTATTGCCTCTTCTTTTATGTTTCCCTGACTATTATGAAAAAGCCCCGCTTCATCCATGATCTCCCAAACAAACTTGCGATTTCTCCTGAAATTAGCAAAATTATGGAAAAATTTCGTGTTTTGATCACCACTGTGAATCCAGATTGCTCGATTGCATTGACGCCAAAGTTCTTCGCTTTCATTTAGTAACCTGTTCCTTTCTTGCTCCAGATTTTTTAATAATGTTTCCTCCTCTGGTAAACTTGATCTGTCCAGAAAGTTTTGTATCAGGGATTTTATATCATTCTCTAGATTTCTGACATGAGAGTTTTCCTTTAGATTACAAATCTTTAGCCACTTTTTCGTGCTTACCTTAAGATCTTTAAGTTTCCATACTAATATTTTTTGTTTACCATCTTCTCCAAGAAATTTTGGATCATTCCAAAGATTCTGAACCATCACTATGAAATCCTGATCCAATATCCATTGAGGATTTAGCTTGAAAGGATAGGCCTTAAAAAGGGGAGGCAATTCCAGTTGGAGAAGGACTGGAGCATGGTATGATATGAATGGATATTCCACCCAAGACTTGTAGATGCCAACCAATGAAAGACATTCTTCAGAGATGAAGAATCTGTCTAGTCTTTTTGCAATCAAATCTTCTCCAGAACGACCATTTCACCAAGTGGGGACAACCTTCCCCGGTACAATGTCAATGAGATTATTATTTTGAAAGAAAGCTTTGAAGAATTTGGCCAAAGGCCCTATGAATGAAAAGCCTCCCCAAATCTCACCTGAGGAAAGGGTCAAGTTGAGATCCCCCATGATAATTAAATTTTTAAGAGCTAGTAAACCAGAGTCTGCCACCAGGTTCCAAAATTTTTTCAGCTCCAAACAAGGACCACAGACGTTTAGAAATGAAATCTCCCTTTTGCTAGCTATACAAACCCCTGTCAATAAAATTCCACCATAGGTAAGAAACATAACTAGATAAAAAATGTTTGGGTCCCAAGTAACCAACAGTCCACCAGATGTTCCAACTGAATTGACTGCACAACTAAACCAAGTCAGACTTAAAGCATGCATGAAATTTCTAGCTTTTTCGGAATGGACCAAAGTTTCCTGAAAGAAAACAATGTCAGGGTGTGTTTTATCAATAACACAATGAACATAGGCCAATTTTAGGGTGCCTCCAGTCCCTCTAAGGTTGAGGGAAATCAAGATCATTATTTTTTTTGCGCGAGGGCCTTCAATGCTCTAAGTGCCCTACCATATGTGGTTGTACGAGGGTTTGATTCTAAAGAGGAAAAGGTTGCATACTTTTTTCTGGGCACTCCTAGTCTTAACCGACGAGTGTTTAATACCCAGGCCCCTAGACCAGGCGAATTCCTTTCCAGCCCCTTCAAAAAGAGAGCGCGAAGAGCTAGCCTCCCCATCACCAGTAGAAGGGTTTAAGACAGATTTACCAATATAAATAGGCAGTTGTACAATGGAATATTGGTCATGGATAAAAGGTAATGATGAGTCAAGGACTGCAGTAAGAGAGGTTTCATCATCGTCCAGTTCTCGATAGCCACGTGGAGAAGAGGAGACTCCAACCTGAGGACACATGGACCCAAGAGAGTGATCCGACAGAGTAGGATCACTAGTTACCAAAGAGTGAACCTGCAGAGTAAGCTTAACACTAGACTCAACCTGACTATCAAGATCAGTAAGAGGATCAACCCTCGGAGGACCAACTGGTAAAGATGTCTTAACTGCCTAACACCCAGTACTCAAACCGGTAGAAAAAGGACCCCCCCTGTCGACTACATGTGACACATCAACATTTGTAGTTGCAAGCTTTAACCAATCAAAAGAATTAAGAGCGTCTCATTCCCATAATGACAGAGAAGAAAAGAGAGAAGGACAATGAGATTTTAACTTACCTGTCAACGAACCCAATGACTCTGATTGGCTTGGGTCATCTTGTGCCATGTGTAAGGGTCCTTTTCCGTAGAAACCAGTGTCCGTGGAGGAATCAGGAGAGCCATTCAAATGATCAAAGACTTCAGGTTCATCAACACCAACACCAGACCCTTTACAATCCCGCCTCAGGTGACTTGTGCTATGACAAATGCTACAGCTAAAAGGAATGCCTAAGTAGTCCAGGTGCTGAAGAATGCGCCGACCCCTCCACTCAATCTCAATGGATTCCAGAAGCCCGAGATGGATATCCATTTCAACCAGAATTCTGCCAACTTTTCTAGTAGCCGCTGAAAGAGAAGCTCTATCAACCAAAATAAACTTGTCGAGTGAGTTTCTGATGGCCTGCATCGCCCCTTCATTCCATAGTTGTAAAGGTAAACTGGGTAAAAGTACCCAAAGATGTCTAAGGGAGAAATACTCGGTTACCGGATCAAAATCCACCCACCATCTTTTTAACATGATGCTTCTACCTCCATTAATTCATCTGTTCTCCAGTAGTAGCGAGACGTCTTCCGACGAGTTACACAAGAAACTGAACCAACCTTTTGAAATGTAAAGGACTTCTAGGGTGTATCCTAACAATGACGTCTAAACCTGTTCCACCCAGACATGAAGATTTACCTTGCACAAGTTCCCGTTGGAAAATCTCCCCACCAAGCCGCATAAAGCCATTCAACACGTCTCCTCCAGACCAATGTCTGAACCTAAAACCATCCGTTTCACCACCTTATTGGATTTCCATTATTTGCGAATTTTTCGTGGTGAAAGTGCAATGCTGACCACCTTTCTACGTGCACCAGAGAAGCCACCACTTCTGTCTTCAACTCTCAGGCTGCTCATAGTGGATAGCTTCTGCACCTCCGGTAAGGAATCTGACAAACCTGGAAGGTAATATGAGAATGAGGGCGTATCACTAGAAACCCCGCTAAGGGGACAAGCAGGAAAAACAGACGAGCTTGTGAAAGAAGGTGTATCGTTTAGTGTATGCTCCCCCAGGGTATCAATTTTTTTGAAAAGACCTACCTCTTGCCAGAGTCCTTTGTCAGCCTCACCCATTAACTCTCGAACGTCAACATTAATAGTTGCCAACCGAGTAGGGGCCATTTAGGAGCCATTTGGGTTCCACTAGATACAACGCTCATAAACCAAGAGTCCCAACTTCCCCAAAACCAAGTTAAATAAGGAATAGTAAATGTGGAACAGAGGAAGGATAAAAGAAACAAGGCCACCTGTACTCCACCTTAAAGTTCCCAAAGAGACAGTTAAGAAACTCCTAGTTCTAGGAAGGGAATTACTCAGTTACCGAGAAAGGAAATAAAGAGGTTAATAAAGGAGCAGGGCTGGTTAATAATGACACCACCCACCCGTCTCCCTACTAACAGCGCATCCCATCTATGGCGTAAACCCAACTAAAAAAGGGGAAAGAACTGACAAACTAATAAAAACGCCAATAACAGAGCAACTAAAACCTAAAAAACAAACACTGGAAAGAAAAATAGCTGAAGAATACTCCCCGCTAGCTTAGCCTCCATTGCTAGAGATCCCGAGTTACAGGATGTCGGCCCTGGTGCTAACAATAAATCCCACCAAAACCCAATTCAAAATTCTGCTTCCTGGTTCATCGTCGTCCATCTTCTTGCAGAGATGTCCAAATGAGTGTTGTTCCTTGATTGCATATCTTTCAACATAATTGATTTAAGAGGGGATTCTCCTTCTACTAATTCAAATTATCAATCGATATTTAGAGGAGGTCAAGTTGCTTGAAAAATTTATTGATGCCTCCTACTAGAGGCAGTGAGAAGGTCATTCTTCATTTATGAGAGGGACAAAATCCCTTAGGTTTCTTACCCCTCAATTAATTGAAATGTAATGGATATTTGAACAAAGTCAATAGTGTGATGTTGAATCCCCTCTTGCTGGAATGGCATGTGGTTGATTCTTCATCAATGCTACACTAATTTTCTTACTTGCAAAACCACATTAACTAAACTACAAAATCAATCTAAAAAACACTTAAAATACCACACTTAAATACCATACATATATTACATTAATTTGAAATTAAACAAATCATATTCATTTAAATAATTACAAGTCAAAACCATGCACTTTAATCATTCAAAAGTAATAATGTCCATAAAGAACTTGGCTTTATAGGAAAATTTATCAAAATAAGGTTAATGGCCATGCCTCAAAATAAACTGCTCATGTGGATGGGAGGAGATTCATCCGGTAAGTTCTCAGTTAAAAATGAGTACAACGCAGTGGCCACAGAGATTTGGGACAGCAAAGAGGAAACATGGCAAAAAAAAAAATTATGGAAGTGGGACTGCCCCACTAAGATCAAGCTCTTTATTTGGCTATTGTCCACAAACAAAGTACTTGTTTGAGAAAACTTACAGGCTCGAGGATGGACAGGTCCAAGTGGATGTCCATTGTGCAAAGCGGGCTGCGAATCGACTCTTCACCTTTTTGTGACTTGCCAGTGTACTGGTGCGGTCTGGAAACATGTCTTATTCAACTTAAATCTCTCAACAAGGTGTACTGACGACTCGTTTAGCTCTTGCCTCAGCAATTGGCATTTTTCTAATAATTCCTACCCTTCACTGCCAGCCTTTCTTCGCTGGAACATTTGGCTTGATAGGAACGAGACAGTCTTTGATGAAGGCCGCCCGTCGACTCATCGAGTGATCTACAAAACACTTGCAGCGGTGGCTTTTTCGGGTATCCGATTTAAATCTCATCCATCACGCACCTCCAACGTAAACCTTCCGTCAAATAGAATCATTGCTTGGTTTGATGGAGCTGCACAACAAAGCGGCAAATTCTGTGGAGTTGGTGGGATGATCCACATAACTACTCGTTCTTCCTTTTGTTGAACACTCAATTGTGGACAAGGCTCTAATACAAAGACTGAATTTATGGGAGCTTGGGCAACATTTATCTTGGCTCGAAGACTAAACATTTTTGATCTGTTGGTTCTTGGTGATTCAAGAATTGTAATTGATTGATCTTTCTTTTACCCATATCTTCAGAAAAGATAACTGTGTTGCAAATACATTGTAAAAAAAGCACTATCGATGCCCATTGGTCAAATTAATTTCTATCAATGAAAGGACGGCAATGAGGGTCCCTCTTCAACAATGCTGCTGTAATGCATGTTCTTTTTTTTCAGAACTTCTCAAGCTATCCTTCGAAGAATATGCTGGCATTTTATGGATCTCCTCCTCTAGGACAGAGGCTGAATTGTTTTATTACTTTGGCAATGGATAGGGAGTGTCTCCTTAATAGCTGGAAACCGTTGATCAGACCTGCGTTTTCAGGCACAGAAACCATATGCAGAAAAGACTGCTGTCATTTCTTAAAAATTATAGTCTATTTTGAATATAATGAGAAATTTTTTCCCGTGGAAAAAAAAACTCGCTCATTAACTTACATTGGATATTCCGCTCTAAACATAAAACAATATTTTAAACATAAAACAATATTTTAAGAAATGGAATATACTTCCCTAGTATTTTTCTTCACCGCAATTATATTGGTTTAGAATGTAATGGAAAGTTTAAGCAATGATTACACCTACACCGAGTAATAATAATATCCTCGCCACATTAAGACAAATAAACTATGTTGCGTCTATCGAATCTAATGATTGGTCGTTTTCCGGGTCTCCTTTTATATAAATCTTAGTTCAATCAAACCTAAAAGTTGCTCACTTTATAGTTTTAAGGTGGGGAATCGTAAAGGCTGAATTATTGGGGGCTTGGGCTACATTACACATAGTTGTACTTCGGAAGATCCAAATACTTGGAGATTTAAAGGTGATAATAGATTGGCTGAATGATAGAAGTGATTTGCAAGTGACCTCTCTTGAAGGTTGGAAAAAAAGAATCAAAACTTTTAAGAGCACTTTCGAGAACACTCAATTCTTCCACATCTATCGGGAATTTAACAAAGAAGATGATTCACTTTCAAAGAAAGCATTAAAGGAACCGGAAGGATACATCACTCTTCACCTTTGGATTGAAGGAGTGAAGAGACAACATCGCCTCCTCAATGTCTATTAACACTTCTTTTTCCAGTTCTTCTCTTTCAATCGGAATTTTATGATTCTAGAAGAAATTAGCTATCATCACTAGCTCGGACAATTCCAGTCTCCATTCCGCTGTTCACATTTTTTAGTGAAAGCTTCTTTGTTTTGCATCAAACCTATTTGTAATAGTCTTCATATATTTTGTTGTCTTTGCTTCAAAACACATGTCTGTATCATTTCTGGATATTTGGATGCTAAGAATTATATCTTCTTAATATAATTTGTGAAATTTTCTTATGGAAAAAAGGTGGGGAATCCCAAGCTCACTTTATAGTTAAAGTTTAAAGTTTTTATTGATGTGCTTTCTTTGGCATGTTGATACGGTAAAAGTCAGAGGGAATCATTGTAATTTAAATAATTTATGAATGTGATTGTTTTAAACCTTATTTAAAATAAAAAAAATAAAAATTAATATTATTTTTCTAAATTTTAATAAAAATTATATTAAAATTATTTTGAATTGATAGAATTATAAATATTAATTATTTAAAAAAAAATTAATAATTTTTTTTTAAATTTTAATAAAAATTATTTTGAATTAGTAGAATTACAAATGTTAATTATTTAAAAAAAAAATTAATATTTTTTTTCAAAATTTTAATAAAAATTATTTTGAATTAATAAAATTACAAATATCAATTATTAATATTACAAAATTAAATTGTAATAAAATTTTTAAAAACATTAAATTTATTTTTACATTGAAATAAAGATTTTTACAATCTAAAATTATAATTTTAATAATAACAAATCCAAAAAATTCAAAATCATAAACCTTTTAATTTTTTTTCTAAAATTAATAAATAATTTTATTTTAAATAATTGCTTTATTATCATTTTGTGTTTGCAAGGATTGTTTAACCATGGGTAATTAGTGTTTTTTTTTTCTCTTCTTTGGATCGGCCATGGACACCCACACTAACTTGTTACATGGTTACATCAGCATGACTCGTTGTTACCATCAAGTCTAAATTACTATTATACGTGCCTTTACCAATTGGTAACACCAATCCTTAATTATTATTAAGCTTGACTTGACTACACTAAATAATAAAATAATAGTGCCACCAACCAATCACAAATCATTTAGACGTTGAAAAAGTCAAGTGTTGTCTTTCTCGTTGTTACTAACAAAAATCATGCTCCATAATAAATGCCATTAATGCGCAATAAATAGTGATTAAATAATGAGATTCTTCACACACCACTAAGAAGAAAAGTCATAAAAGAACTGCTCCACATGTAGATGCTCACATACTTCTATAGATTATTTATGAAAAAGAATCAATCCAAAGCCAAGCATGCTACTAATAAGAAATTTAAACACTATGGAAGTACAACTCAAGGGAATTATTTAATAACTTCACAAATATTCGCGGGGACTTGTATATTTTTATATTCGTTAGAGTAAGTCAACATGAATCCTTTTAACATCATAGTTAGTCACATCATGACCTTAAGGTCATGATAGGAAAAATGGTTTATTAATGTGTTATTGATAGGGAAATGTCTCATTTGTAATATTAAGGGTTTAATGAAAAGTCCCAATTAAACCTTGTACTACTATTTAAACTAAAGAATTTATCTGGATTATTGTTCATTATTGATTTTATAATTTTAAAGGAATAAATTTTAAATTCTAAATGCAATCTTAAAATTAATAACATAATGTCGTTCTAATCTAATACTTAGTTAGGATTTGAGAACAAGAAATGAACATGAAATATATATCCATTCCAATAATTAGGATAAACACATAGTTTATTATGGACTAATGATCAAAACAGTAAATTCACCAATCATCACATTAGGTTAGAAATATATTAATAACCAATAAGCATTCCATTTTCACCATCAATAACAGATTGGATCAAAATAATAAGAAACAATTATTAATTGCATGAGAATAGTCTATAATAAAAGTAGAAGTCATAATCATTCTAGCATAAGTAAGCGAGGAATAGCCCCACACCACACATACTCTAGAATGAGTCTCTAAAAAGTGCTCAGAAATGGCTTCTCCTCATTAACAATTCAAAGAATACTCTATAAAGGCGCACAAACAAAAGCATATTCTCTATTGAGTTTATATTCTTCTTTTTTTTCTTTTTAGGTTACAAAGCCCGAGGAAAACTCCCGAGTACTTCCCCTCATTTTGAGGATAATACCCATGGTAAACCCTAGAATCTTCAGGGCACAAGGCTAGTCAACACTACAAGAAAAAAATTCAGACTTAGAAGGGTCGAAATTTCAGAAATACATCAAAAGGAAGGTCGACCATAAGGACAGACTTCAAATCAGGGTTTTCAAATGTGTGTTCACTCAAAACTATCATAACTTTTGATTGGGATGTCGTTTGAGGTGTGATTCAAAAGCCATTGGAAAGAGAAAACACATAAGAATATATTTGAAAAATGATAATAACTATTTTCGATCATCATTTATAAGATATTGAAGTTTTAATTGGAGTGTTTATGTTAGACCTCAATTAAGATATGATGACAACATGTATATTTTATGGAGAGGAACATAAAGATAAAATCAATCCTATGGAATGGTTGAGGTTGGTAAAGGAATACAATATGACTCTTTCAAGGGAAGACACTTATTATTTTGGTGATTCTCGAAAGTGGTGGATGAATATTGATAATGATACTAGATGGAACATCACATGGGAAGAATTTGAAGTTCACTCTTCTCAAACAAATGGATTAAGGATACAAAAATGGAGGAAATGTATAGAATTCAAGATGAGTTAAAAGAATAAAACGTAGATATCAAGAAGATGGGTGATGAGCTATTTAAGATACCAGACCTTAATGAAGCACTCATTAAGGAGGTTCAAAAATTAAAATAGGAAAAGAGTAGCAAAGAGAAGTGGGAAAAGGATGAGTCAAAGGAGGAATTGAAAAAGAAACATGAATAAATAGGTAGATTAAGAAACCATGATAAAAAACTATTAGATGAGGTCAAGATATTGAAAGAAGAAAAGAAGCATGGTCAAAATCAAGAAGAAACAAGGATCTTGGATGAAGAATCTACCAAAAGACTTGAAGAGAAAATTTGCAAGAAGGTTGAGGAATCCCTAAATACTGATGAGGTAAAATTAGAAATGCAATCTCGAATTGAAGAAGGACGTCAGAATTTGATAAATGGGATGGCATTGCAGCTTCAAAAGGAGAAAGAAGACAATATTCAAGAAGTTCACGAGAAGATACATGAGGAAGTTGAATTTCATCTAGAGGATGTACTTGCTAAATATGATGGTATTATCTCCAAGGATAGAGTAATCAAAGACCGAAAAAAGAGGATAGAGGATGCCATTGTCTCTGAAAATAAGATAGATGAAATGGATGTGCAGAATGAAGGGAAACCATTAAATGTGAAACCATATTGACACCCTCATTACCAGGAAATATTTCAAGGAAGACAAGAAGATCGATATCAACATTACCAAGGAAGAATATGGAGTAGTCATCAATATTCATGGAACATGGCATCACAAAACCATTATTCAACAAGCTACTATTAGAAACCAATAACTACTACAAATTGGAGAAATTACAACAACAATACATGGAATCAAAGGAAACAAAATTATGCAACAACCAACTATCAAGTATTTAGACAAAAAAAATTGATTTTGGAAGAATGGATCATCATTAGTGGAAAGAAGAAAACATGAACCTAAGAAAATCATATTACTTAGTTTCATCACATGTAAATCCTTTAACTACAAATCTTTGAGGACACAAATTTTTGAAGGAGGGGACTATGACATGATCCCAAGGGGGGGATATATGGGGTTAAATGTATATGATATGACCCTAAGGAGGGGAATATATGGGGTTAAATGTATACGTAATGGGTACATGTATATGTAATAGGGTTGGCCTAATGATAAAGGGGCCTCATGTGCAATGTTTGAATATGTATATATAGAGATCGTTTATTCATTATCATAGACATGTGAATTTTGATGTATGAATGTCTTTGGATATTTGGAGGAGTTTCTCCTATTCTTTAAGGAGTTATTATGTTTAACTTATCTCTCTTATCTATCTTGGAGTTGTTCTCCATGCTCACCTTGGTGTACATGGTGTGTACTTCTGGTTTATTGTGATATTTTAAGGTTTTGGAGCATAACACTCAACCGATTGTCCCTTTTTGCCACACAGGGGTTCGATTCCTTTGGCAATTCTAACTCCTTTTACAATTCAATTACTTTCTTGGATATTCAATTTCTTCATTCAATTATCCTTCAATACCACCTAGGGGGCTCATCTCTTTTATTGACCGTTCACACATTCTTTTTGGTTGTTTAGTGTTTCCATCCCACTATCCTTTTTTGCTACATAGTGCTTTTGATTTCTTTTGACAATTAAAACTTCTTTTTCTTTAACTATTAGAACCTCTTTCTTGGTTGTTCGATTCCCTTTGTAGTCGTTATAGGTTGCATGCATGTTAGTATATAAAACATGGACTTCATGGGTTGACTTTCAACATTAAGTCAATAAATCCCATCGAAAAAATATTTTTTGGTACTTCAAGTTATAATGTTTTTTTGGTCATTTCGCTAAGTTTGAGAGAAAAAATTAAAAGTGCACATTAGCTAGGAGTTGGGAGTCTCGATTTGAGGATCGAGACCAATATCAAAATTGGGACCCAATAACAAATAAGTTCAAATAGGGAGGCCCCAATTTGAGCAATCCAAATTGATTGCAAAAATTGGGGAAAGGTTATACCAAAATTTGAGGGAGAGGTATCGATTTGATTGGGGCCGATCACCAAATCAACCTAAGCCAAAAGTGAACAGGTGAAAAGGGGGCCCAAATTTTGAAATTGGAGTTGATTATTGGGCTTAGAAAAGGTTTTGGGTATCACTTAGTCAAGTTTGAAAGGAATAAAAATAAAATTCAAACAAAAAGTTTAAAAGAGCTTGAACATAAGAGAGGGGGGGAGGGATTGAAGAGTTTAAGAGATTGAAAGGAGGGTCTGATTTGGAGACCATGACCAATCTAAAAATTAGGACATGTCCACACCAAAGCCTCGATTTAGCAATCAGGGCCAATTACCAAATCATGCTAATCAAATATTTGAGGCAAAATATTTTTGTTCACAAGAAACATTCAAATTTAGAACACTTTAAAGTTCGAGCAAAAGCTTCGAATTGTTCACAAGGTTCAAACCAAAGTCCAAAGGAAAGTTTGAAGAAACAAAAGAGGTGATAGGAAGGTTTGATTTAGCAATTGGGCATGATTTCCAAATCAGGGTTCTAATTAAGTAATCAAAGGGAAAAGGGGTTTGATTTTTGGAAATTGAGTCGATTTAGAAATCTGAGAGGGAAAAACAAAGTTCGAAAGGTAAGTAAAGAAGGGTTTAAAAGAAGAATTCAAGACTTGGAAGAAAAATTTAGGAGGAAATATCAAAGTCAAAAGAAGAACTCAATGTTCGAAATAAAAATCAAGAAAAAAGCTTAAACTCAAACTCAAAGAAAAATCACTCTAAAGTGAATAGCTAGGGATCTCGATTTAGAAATCGGGCTAATTTTGAGATCATGGAAGAAATCGAAAAAATGAGGATAAGAAGAGGCCTAATTTGAGGATAGTTTCGATCTATAAATTAAATTCCAAAAGAGTTTGAACTAAGGAGATAAAGGGAAAAATCACAAGGAAGGTAAGAAACCAAAAACTCAAATGAGGAATGAAGTTCAATGCTAAAAAAAATTAAAAAAAGGAAGTAAGTGAAACATGAAGACCCATTTGACTTAAACATCTAAAAAGAATGAATGATACAATAAGGAAATGAGGAACCAAGGTCAATGTAAGTCCAAAAGAAGGAAGTATATTCAAATTAGTGAAGAGAAGGAGGGGTGCCAAGGTTTTTTCACAACTGAGGGGGGTTGTTGAGGGCTTAATAAATAGTGACACACTGGGTGAATTCATGAATCTCTAAAGCAATAATTATTCAGTCATATTTTTTGATAGGAAGCTAGAATTTAAAACAGAATCGTATCTTAGGATTCAAACAAATGGTTTATTTAGGCCATTCCCTTGTAACATGAACCCAAAGTATCCCAATCATATAAATTCAATGACTTAACGAATTTTCTTGAAGATATAAAGTATGGATTTTATTACCTCTAAAGCTTCACCTAATGTGTTAGGGAAGAATCATATTAATAAAGTCTCACTTTAAATGGGGTTGAATATTTTGAGTAGAAAGATTGTTTCACTTTCTTGCAGTGTTGCTCCACTATCTACAAGCATCTATAGCCCCAATGGAGTCACCTTGTTATCACAAAACTTGCTCCAACAAGTGTCTATAGCCTTAGTAGAGATCTTTGCATTGCCTCACAAATGACTGAATTGAATTTCCCAATCCTTTTACCAAATTAAAATTATATGCTCTAGGAATGGTGGATGGGGGAAATAGTAGGTGCTTACCTTGACCATGTAAGATGATTCCTATTTTTAGGAAATGATTGACCATGCATGAATAATAATAATATGCCCCAAAAGATATTTAACCCTGTATGTTTAACTAAAAACCTTTCACGTGGTGTTCCCCTTTAATGTGAATTGATGGTATCTTCAAGTTGGTTGAATAATCACTTATATTTGATTTTCAAGATCTTTTGGGACTCAATTATTTAGGGAAGCCCCAATTCCACCAATGTTTTAACCTCTTCACGTAGCATGAGACATTTATTCATGGTTTCTTTGTTTAGAACATGCCTAAGAAGTAAAATGAAAGATTATAAGGATTAACAAGTGTGTTTTATTTTTACAAGGCCTTGTACTTAATCCATAAGCATAGCTGCAAATGAGGCTGGCAAGAGGGCAAGCCATGGAAGGTTAATATTATTGCCAAAAAGGAAAGATATGTAAGTCGAAACCATAAAGAAAATGCAAATTAGTGAAATAAAGATAAAAAAATAGCTTAATAAGAAAGAGAGAACGATGCTTGATTATGAGGGTTGAATCTTCATGCTTGGTCCATCCCAACAACTCACAAAATTTTATTGACTTCATTGAATTATTGCAAACAAATCACTAGGTTTGGGAAAAAAAGAGAACATGACACCACAAATTGTGACCAGTCTAAAGAAAAGCAATTTTGAAACCAAGTCTGTAATTTTCTCGAAAAAATGAAAGGATGATAAACCAAGAAATTCAAATTGCAAGGTTGTGGTGTTCCTTATCCCTTGAAAATTGAAACACAACCAAATATATAGAGAATAAAATTGTCGATTAACTAGAAACAAGAGACAATAAGATAAAATTTGTAATAATACCCTTGTATATTGATAATGTGAATAAGAACACAATGTTCACTTATGATCTAGATTGGATCTTTATATTCTTTTTCATCTATATTGATCCTTGTAGAGTGGAAAAATTTGGAGGAATCAACTTGCAGGGCCATTTTAGTGGCATGTCATAGTTTGGAAAATTGAGGTTTGGAACCTTCCGCGACAATTTTAGGAATACAACATCATTTTTTGGGGTCAAAACTTTCCGTACATAGCTTGGGCCCTGTGACACTATTCTACACATCGAGATCTTTCCAATAGTGAAAAAGTCATGTCAATCAGAGCTCGTATGAAAAAATTATGCCTCACACAAGTTGAAATACCGTGTTGACCACCATGGTATGAGAGGATGCCACATCAACCCCCATTACTCATGAATATGGGGCTAGCCACGTATATAATTTCAAGAATATTCTAGAAGTCCAAAACCCTATCAAAATAGAGGGTCGAGGAAGTCAAAAACCTACCTCTTGATGGCTATCAGGCTATGTTAAATACTAGGCCACTAGGAGGAGAAGGGGTTCCATACTTTTGCATTGTATCTTGTTACATAACTGAGTAGAACATATGAGAGTGGTATTTTGCCATGGGTCAAAGGAAACTCCAAGAAGAGTGCCTCTTCTTTGTACTTACATAATTTCGATGCCAGAGAAAAGAGAGCAGAGCAACCACACCTTCTAGATGGGTTTTCTCTCGTATTGGGTTTCCCAAGTCATATCTTGTGTTTATTTGTGGATGGTATGATTGTATTTTACTGTTCTCTATTTTCCGCATTTTATCTATTTCATGCATAAGTAGAAAATCAATAACTAAATATTTTGGATATCTAAAGCAAACATAACCTTAATAGTAAATATTTCAGTATTTTATTAGATCTATTGTGACAAAGCGTTCCAGTGGAATATCCACGATAGTTTATAGATCACATTGGCATTAGAGCAGGTTTTTCTTTTGGGTATTTGTGGGAAATTGTAGGATCCAAGAATCAGGTTAAAGAGAAGTCACATAAACCCTAGCCATGGCGGACGAGTTTTTTCATAATAATGCTTTAAGCCCAACATAAGAGAGATTTGAGCAATTGGAAGCACAAGTTGTTGACATCAGTTTCAATATGAACCTCCTCATGGCGAATCTTCCAATCAAGCTTGGAACGTTTAGATATGATGGAGGTTATAACTCAGAGGGTGAATCAGAAGATCAAGAAGACTCAAGAAAGGAGTCATAGAAAGAATCCAAGAAAGAGCAGTCTAGTTTGAGTGTCATGAACCCTTCATAGTCCCTATTTAATATGGAAGTGAAAGTGGAGATAAATCCATACCAAGGTGAGATCAATGCATTAAAATTGAATCATTGGTTGCAGCAACTAGAAGTTTATTTTAGCATTCACCATATAGATGAAGAACAAAAAATTTCATTTTCTAGATTGAAGTTAGAGGGCCATGCTTTAACATGGTGTGAAATCCATACATGAACACTTAGGATGGAGGGTGATTGCCCAATAACTAGGTGGGAGGACTTCAAAACCCTCATCAAGTCCCAATTCTACCCTATTAGGTATGTAGAGGACCAATGGGTTCAATTTCATTACTTCAGGAAGAGGCAGGGGCATAGTGTACATGAGTACACCACCAAGTTTAGATTTATGGCCATCATGATGGGTATCTCTCCCAAGAACCCATAAGTACTCCAGTATCTAGGGGGTTTAAACGGTCATCTATGAAAGTAGGTGATGCTCTTCAATCCAAGGACAGTGGCTGAGGTGTGTGTACATGCATAGTACCTGGAAAACATAGGAAAAAAGAAGGCGCACCCAAGTGGTTCGAAGAAGAAAGAGCACCAGGAAGATTTCAGGGAGGGGAAGAAGAAGTGGAAAGGGGGAAACTATAAGAAGACAACAACCACTACACATCAGTGCAAATATCCCAACAACCATTGCAATCAATGCAACATTGATGGTCGTACCAAGGAAAAATGTTGGAAACTGCATCCAAAGTTGAACCCAAAGAACTGCAAGAAGGAAAGAAAGAAAAAGAACCTTTTAGCCACATATTCAATCAACCAGGTTGAAATTAACTTGGATGTGGGTGAAAATATTGTTTGCACATCTATGCAGAAGGAGGTTAATATAAGTATCCTTCATCACTAGGAAGAGAAGGAGATGATCGATCTATTACTTTATTTGAATGCAAGATAAACGACGATGCTTTGGAAAAATGATTAATTCTGCTGGAGGGTTATTTCTCTGTTCAAAATTTTTCCAACAGTGAAAAAATCACCTCCTCGCTCCTTAAGGCCCTTCCCCATGTTAGATATTGGTGAGAGAATTACTGTGAGCAACATGTCGAGGATGAGTCTACAATTTTTGGGCCAAGGTCCACTTGTGATGCGTTTTTTGATGCCCTCAAGGAACAATATTACCTTGTTGGAAACTATGGTGACCATTACATGATATGGACTACACTGCATCAAGAGAGGGGCCAAACAATATCAGAGTTCAAAAATACTTTCCATACCTTGCACACCAAGTTGGGTATCAAAGACTCCAAGTGACATCTGGTTCTCAAATACCGTGAGGATATACATAGGTATATCCAAACCAAAATGGATTTTATGGACATCTAGTCATTGGGAGCCTCTTATCGATATTCTATCAAAATCGAGCATACATTTAAGCAACAAAACAAGTAGGAGTTCAGGTATGCAAATCTTCAATAGTCGAAGTATGGTAAGGGTGGTCCTAACTCCCAGGGAAAAGACAGAGCAAGGATGTCTAATCCCAGGAAAACCAGTCCAAGCCACTAGCAAAAAAGGGTAATGGGAAGTTGAAGAAGGACAATGGAAAGTGGTGCAAGTTCCAAAAAATCCCTTGGCACAATAATGATGAATGTTGCTCCAAAATGTCATTGTTGGTTGAGATGAAAGCCTCAGGTTTGGATGTTGACTCAGACTCTGATTCAGAAGTAAAAAATGGAAAACATATCATTGATGTAGAACCCAATGTCACCATCGCTATCACAAAAGTCCATCTAGAGGAACCAGAGGAGCCTGAAGAAGGGGAGCACCTCTTCCACTCATAGATGTGGGTGAAGGAGACCCCACTCCATTTCATTGTTGATAGTGGTAGCCATAAGAACATAATCTCAACAGAGGATGTCAAGAGGTTGAATGTGACAACGATGCCCCATCCTCAACCATACACCATCGATTGGCTTAACCAGGAATGGGACATCCATGTCAACCAACAATTTCTCCTACACTACAACGTCAAACTATTCCAAGATGAGGTATTGTGTGATGTTTCCTCCCTTGAAGTTTGTGATGTTTTGTTAGGAAAACCATATATCTGGAAGCGTCATGTTGTTTATGAATCTAGGCCACATAGTGTCATTATTACTTTGGGAGATCTATTTTACAGGGTACTAGAGGCAGTCCCAACTACTATAGTCTCTTTGTTCTCCACGAAGTAGTGCAAAAAACTGGTCTCTCAGAATGATATATTTGTCCTCTTTATGGTTTGGTCGAAAGGTGAACAAAAGGTCACTACAACCACCAAATCCTCTACACGGGGTCTGTTTGCACAACAACAACAGGTGGAAAATATAGTAGAAGAGCACAAAGACATATTTGCCTCACCTATTGGGGTGTCTGTGCATTGTCAGGTAAATAACTCAAGTGATTTGACAATCGGTGTTCCTATGCCTAACAATCCCGTGTACAAGCGTTTCGTTATGGAGAATGAAGCAATCAAACTAAAAATACAAGAGATAATTATGAAGGGACACATCATACCAATCTCCTCACCTTACGGGAGACCAATTGTTCTAGTATAGAAGAAGGATGAGACATGGAGACTTTGTGTTGATCACAGATCCCTAAACAAGACCACAATCAAGAACTGATACCCAATCCCCCATATTGATAATCTTCTCGAGCAACTCAAGGGAGCCAAGTTTTTTAGTAAGATTGATTTGAAGTTAGGCTACCACCAAGTGTTGATTGAGAAAAATGATGTATGTAAGACAACCTTCAAGTCTAAAGAAGGTCTCTTCGAGTGGTTGGTCATTCCTTTTGACTTGATTAATTCCCTGGCCACATTCATGTGGATGATGGATGATATTTTGGTCATTCAAAAAATCCTTTGTGGTCGTATATCTAGATGACATCCTCATCTCCAACAAAACTTGGGAGGAACATTTGAAGCATATTCAACAGGTCGTGGGCACCCTGCAACACCACAAGTTATATGCCAATTTTGAGAAGTGTTCTTTAGGGATACAATAAATCCAATATTTGGGATACAACGTTGATGAGCAGGGTGTGCATGCGGATCCAACCAAGATCCAAGTCATTCACGATTGGTTGACCCCGAAGACATTGACCGAGATTGTAGTGTCCCCAAGGTCGAGCCCCGTTACAGATCATGATATATGCAATGAATTGTAATATGTTCTATAGGATGGTGAGCCAAGTTTTGTATAAGCTGGAAGGCTTATGTGTTTGTTAGGCCAAGAAGCCTAAGTGTTTGAGGGCCAGGAGCCTGCTGTTGTACTTGTATGTATGCAGAATAATCAATAAAATATAAACACCGCCAGGTGCAGACTGACCACGATGAATGAGTGAAGGGGGACTGAGTGTCCACAGAGTGGGAAAGGAACTAGGGGCTGGAAGGTGGGAAGGGGCTGAGTGTTGAGCCTAGGGGCTAAGCCTAGGGGCTTAGGCCTGGAATAATATTTTAATATTATTTCCTAAAAAGCCATGTGCATATTATTTTATCCTAAGTTCCTAGCAAAAAGGAAAGGCGTGTACAGGGAGGCATGTGGATGGAACGCATGCAGTTCCCAGGGTGACAAATGTCCACCCTGACGCATGTAAATAAAACAGAAAGGAACAACCGTGGGGGGGAAGGTCTCGCATTCCACTTGACCCGACTTCCCTGAGAAGGAGCCGTCTGAGAAAGTCTGCAAGAGACCTCGTGTATGTCTGTTACAGAGAGGAAGCATGTGTGGGGTGCTGAAGAATGCGTGTTTACCCTTGTTCAGAGTCGTGGAGTCTGTCTGTGAGAGAAAACCAGTGTGTGCATTCCCTGAACGCAATGTCCATGTCAATTTCGGGGAAGAGTCTCTGTTTACCCAGGAAAAGCTGAGCAAGCTTGTGCGTGGAGCCCTGTTCTGAAATCTTGAACGTGAGAACATCCTGTGACTGCTGAACCGGTTCTTGGGAATCCTGTGTCCATTTTCCCTGTGTTTGTTGTGGCACGCAGTTCTGGACTGCGTGAGGCTTGTTGGCCTGTGAGCGACTCCCTCCAGGTGAGAGAGTGCGTAGAGGAAGGAGAGAGCTCTTGGAAGGAACCTTGTAGCTGCCACAG
>ML782208.1:141195-170496 GCA_009831015.1 Picea engelmannii
GGTTACTTGGTGCAAGTCTCGAAGATGACAAGTACAACTATGCAACTCATTTCATTATGTAACTATTCAAGACTATGAAAAAATAGGCATTATTAAATAACGGTCCCTAAAAATAAGTCATTACTAAATAAATTCAATATAAATATTTAAATATAAAGTAATTCACTTAATTAATACTATCGAAATTTAATCCTAAAAGAATATATTTTATTGCATAGAAAAGTGCTACTTTTACAACCTAGTATGATAAAGATGTTGTCACATATGTGGGTAGTTCTTACATCATCATATGTCAGCTTAAAGAAAAACATAATACTTAAAATAAATAATAATATTAATAGTATATGTTATCCAAATATAGATATGGGTTGTAGGTGCAGGTGGCAGTCTCCATGATCATAGGGGGATAGAGATTATGCACTATGCTTGGGGCCCAGGGAATGTGATTTACAATCTAGTCGAAGCTTATTCATTGTGGTGTGGGCCCAACAACGCAAAAAATTATGGAATCGGGACCCTGTATGTCTTTGGGGATTCAATGTTAATCATCTAGGGAGTAATCACCTAGAAGAACCCTTGAGGGCATCAACTTCAAGGCATTGTGGCAAAGATCAAGCAAATTTTATCTCAATTTGATAAGGTCTCTCTTTTCCACATCAAGAGGGAATTGAATGGAGAGGCAAATGCATGGGAAAAATTGTGACATCATTGAATCTAGTGAGAATCATGGAAAATGGGGAATATAACTATGCCACAATCCCCTAATCATTTCATTAGTGGGTGGTTAATCAAATTTACTATGGCCAAGTGGATGACAACCAAAGTACATTCTGTGTGGCTTCCCTCAAGGTCACGTAAGGAGAGTAGGTGGCAGAGGGACAATAAGAGCAAGCAAGTTTTCTCTCATTTATTCAGATTGAACTCACATAAGGGATTTCAATGCATAGACATGGAATGTAGAAAAGGATATGGGATAAACTAAGGTTGGGAGCCGCCATGGTTTTGCAGAGTTGAGGCTTGGTGGTGGAAGGATTTAGTCTAGGATTGTTTGATTGAGTGTGGGATTCTAGAGAATTGGAAAGGGAGGGCCCATGGCATGAAATCCAAGGTGCATATGTGGATGGTATCAATGAGCATAGAGTGGTTTAATTTTTGATTTCTTGTTGGTTTGGTTTGAAAATATATAGCCCTATTTCAATTTTTGTTCCCAATTGAGTTGCTCTTGTGTGGAGTGCAATTAGCCACCCATAATTGAAGAAATTGAGGTTTTCTTCCAAACAAGAGTTTTGGTTCAGAGTATAGTGAGTCAATGTCAATTCACTCTATGTTATATGGGTAAGAGGAAAGGGATAATAGTGTAACGATGTCAGGTGAAGATGCTTGGGAATTCAAAATTTTCTTGCGCAGTCACCAGGAGATAATGAAGGCTGACAACAATGTTATCATGGTCATCTCCTCCAAGATGGTAGAGTTGGAGCATTCCAGTATATCCTAGAATTCTAATCTCTCCAGCCTTCTTCTCAATAAAAAATGTCGGATTGACTCGTTGGAAGTAGAATGGAGTAGACTATGTGCATTGGTATTAGCTCAACGAGTGGTTAACCTCTCCTTGGCATCAAATAACCTAGGAACTCAAAGCTCTAACCAAGAGGGGGGAGTAAAGGCAAATATAGTTTATCAGAATTAGGTTCCCATGGAAATAGAAGGTGAAGGAACCCATAGTTCTAGTGAGGAGTAGGAAGGTAAAAACATCGTGCAAATGTAAACCAATATGAAAATACCATATTTAGATATAAATAAAAATATTATAGAAATGGTATTTACAAAAAAGAATTGTTACATTGTAAGTATAAATATCTTGATAATATTCAAAACTATGTTTTTACTTATCCATATCTATATAAGTTTTGAACTCCAAGTTCCAATGAATTGAATGAAATTACAACCAACTTAAATCTATTTTAAATAATAAAAAAAATTACATTCAAAAGATTTTTTTCTTCTTTAATACTTAATAGATTTATAATTAACATAATTTTATATTGATATATATACACATTATTAATTTTAATAAACAAATTCTCTTCTCTTTATAATATCCATGAGAGAATATATCAATGATATATCAACCCTAAAATAAGTCGAGAAGAGTGAACTGAGGCGATTAGGGTTTCTACGGATATGACATCGCCTCAGCTCTAAGGTTCCCACCGAACTTTGAGATTAGGGTAACTGATATGTTGAGGAGTTTCCCCTTCTCTTTGGACAGTGAGGCAAGATGCATGGATAATCTAGAATCTTGGTCCTTGGAGTAATCACCTTGATTGCAATGTTTATCGAGGAAGATGACGTTGTTAGAGAGGATTTTAATGCTCGAGAGGAGATCTATGACTGTGACAGAGATGTTGGTGATTGCTAGTGTTGTTATTTAAGGATGGGATGATCATTATGTCATGTTCATGTAGCTATGTAAGGATGGGATGATTAGAGGCGATAAAGTTGTTTCCATTGCATTTGGGCCAAAGTTTGTTGTTTTTAGTGGACTTTACTCTTTCAAAAAGTAGAGACTACCTCAACTCTGAAGGAGATTTGGACTTTATATCCCTCCTTATTAATATAGGCCAAGTGACTAGATAAATTATATCTCTGATTATAAGTAGAATTTCTAAAGCTTCTACAGATGAAGACCTCCTTGTTCTCATCCTTAAGGATCTACAGAGTGGGCTCATCTCGAGGTGATTAGGGTTTCCATAGAAATGGCTTCGCATCAACTCTATGGTTATCGCAAAACCTAAGTGTTAAGAGTCGTAGGTTTCCACAACCTTCATTGGAAACCCTCCCCTCATCTATCTCCCATGGAGGAGGACCTCATGGATTACATGGAGGATCCACTAAGCGAGTTGTAGGTTTGGGAAGACATTCAAGACTTCTAGGTCACCTCAGATCCTTTCTTATCCACCCCTCCCAAGTCAAAATATAAAGGAACATATGCTAACATTATATACTTCAAGGAGAGGTAATTCTATGATCATCATGTCCCATTTTCAGCAAGTCATGCCCATGGTCTAACAGAGCTAACCACCATGGATCAATTTGGACATCAATACTCAGAAAAGGAAATCCCTAGCCTGGATGTAAAGGGACACCCTTTATATGAGGCTAATCATGCACAAACCTCATTGAAAGAAGGGAAATTAATCCCTCCACCCGAGATCAATCCCATCAGTGCTCTCACAAAAAGTGAATTCATCAATACGATGATGGGTGGTTTTGGCTCGAGTTCTTATGAAGGTGGTTCTCAATAGCACTTAGGCCTTGGCTTCATAGGTCGAAATATAACATGAGAATTATTGAGTGGTCTCCCCTCCTCTGATACCAAATTTTCAATTATAAGCATAGGATTAGAAGGGCTAGGGAACCAATAAAAACAAAGGAAATGCATCAAGAGAAAAAATGAGGTAATGAACATAATGTTTTGGGATAGTGCAAGATTAAACGAAATCATCGATTTCGAAAAATTTTCGTTGGTTGGAAGGTTCCCTAGCCATTGAATGGTAGTGGCCTCCCTTAGAAATTGGACAGAGGAGAATTTCAACATGCTACTAGGCTACATTACCTGAAGCATGATCCTAGTAAAAGGATGGATTGCTTGGTCCTTTAGGACCATGGAATATGTAGACAAAATCCTTTAGAGGTTTTGGACATGGAGCCCTCATGCCTTGTTCCTGAAAAAATGACATCTAGATTTTGATGCATGTTCAAAACATATATACTACACCCATGTTTAGATTAGAATGTTAGGTTTACCATTGGTGCTCCGGTCTGAGGATTTTTCAAAGAAATTGGTAACACTCTGGGACTTTACCTCGAAGTCGATAATTCCTTTTAGGAATCTGGGTATATGGGGTTGGTGAGGATAATAATGGGCCTTCACCTATCAAAAGGCCTAAATTATTCCATCATTATCAGAAGAGGACCTGCGTTTTTTCACCAGGCTCTCGAGATGAAGGAGTGCCTTTTAAGTGTGGGAGATTCCATGAGTATGGCCACCTGGTAAAGGAATGTGCTCTCCATCACTCAAAAAAAAAAGTTCAAAAACTTTGTCCTTCTATAAAAGAAATAGCTCCCCTAGCATTAAAAAATCTCCCTCAACATCACTACATGTATCCCTAATGGGTGATCCCCGAGTCTCGAACTCTCCAACAAAAAGGATAGTGTAAGAAACGTAAATATATAAAAATAAATAAAAATAAATAATAAATAATAATGAAAATACATAACAATTAATAATGAAAAGACACGTCTTAACAAAAGAACATGATTCTTAGTGAAAAGGTACCCACCTAGGTATTTATACGAGGCCCTCATTATATTCATTAATATTCTATCATCTCTCATATTTACTCAATATATTATTTTGATCCTTATGGATTCTTTTGTATTATTCCATTTGTTTTGTATATTTTTATGAACCAAATTGGTTCACCATAGCGAGAAATGGAACAACAATAACATCCTAGGAAGTCCCCTCAGCTTGAAAATGAGAGCTCTTTTGCACTAAGTAAGATTCCCTCTTCCCCTTGTGCTCCTATTGATTCCTCTAGCATATTAAAATTTGTCTCTTGAGAGGCTAATGTAGAGGTTGTGTCCACAGTTTTTCATGAGAATTTTCTATCTAGCCTATTAGGGTTATCAAATTCTCCTTATTTTCTAATCAATTTGGATGGGCTAGGAGAATCCCCCGACGTCGTGCAAAATACCCTTGATCTCATAACCCCACCCTTTATAGACCCTCTTTTAAATAAACCCATGGAATAATCCACCTCCTCCAAGGGCTCAAAACACAACCTAAGACCTTGCAACAAGGATTCATGGATTTGCGATGGATATTTTGAAGGTGGACTAGAACATCTAGAAGACAAAAAACACAAAGTTCTTGGACAAAGAGGAAGGAAATGTTATTTATCCATAGCCTAGAAGAAGGTAAATTCATAGGTAAAATGTGATAGAAAAAAATCTTTACTCGGGGCCCTTAGAGAAGATGCCCTAAGACAGGTTCAAAATTATCTTCCTCTTCCTAAATTGTAGAGGGATGGCCAATCCCTCCAACAAATTTTCATTAAGGAGGTTAATTACACTCACAATCTATCATACTCTTACACTAGATCATGAAATATGGAGGAAAAATTGTTCAACACCTTTGTAAGATATTTAAAGGATGGGATTTTAGCTTTGTGGATGCTCTAAGTCATTAAGGAGGGATAGTTACAGGGTGGAAGACAAATGCTTTTTCCCTCTCTAATTTGTGGGATTTTGAATCAGGGCTGGCTGTCTCCCTTGATTTTATAGATTAGGGGAAAGTGTTCAATTGCTTGAATCTCTATGGGTCATATGCATATTGATAGGAGTATTGCGAGTGTCTTTTTTTTAAAGTCATGGTTTCAACAAGGGATGGAAATTTTGGGAAGAGATTTGAATTTTACTCTAGGCACCTCTAAGATATGGGGGCCAGTAGCCCAACCAGATACTCTCCCAAATTTATTTATTAGAAGTTTGGAGCAACTTCGTCTGCTCAACATTGATACTCTCCCAAATTTATTTATTAGAAGTTTGGAGCAACTTAGTCTGCTCAACTTTGAGCTTTCTAAGTTTACCCCCACATGTACCAATAGACGGACTGGGGAGGCTTGAATAGCCAAACAAATTGATAGATTCTTGGTTTAGGAGATGTTATAGATGAATCACTCAGAATTAGACAATGGGTGTCATCAAGAGGGGATTTTGACCATAAAATGATTCTATTGGAAGTGCCCCATGCGATAGGAAATCCACCTAACCTAATAAAATAAAACCCATAATGGCTAAAAAATGAGGATTTCATCCAAATTCTCAAGAATGCATGGGTCCCTTTCAACATCTCACTTTAGGAATCCATAATCATTTGGTTCCATTCAACCCGACATATGGCTACACAATTGGCTATCAAATGGTCTAAATACAAATGAGAAAAAGATGAAAAGCTCCTCTGGAAGGTAGATTAAGCCATCTCCTCTAGACTCCCTTTAGAAGGATTCAAATTTCTTTTAGATGTTCAGAAAGATGAGCTCCGTGAGCTGGAGAATAAAAGAAGAAACATATTGTTTGATAAAGAAAATGAATGACACCTAAAAAGTAGAGCATTATGGTTAGAGGTAATTGGTGATGATTACACCAAATTCTTCCACCGTTTTGCAAATTGTAGGAAAAATTCCAACTCAATTAGGAAAATTGACAGAGGGTATGGGTCCTAGGATGAAAATTTCATTGACATTGGTCTAGAAGGCATCTCCCACTTTCAAAATATTTTAAAAGAGGATAACAGAGTCACACTCGATGCCATTCTTATAATATCTAGTTTCTTTCCTAGATTCGTTGATCCAGAATATAACCAACATCTCATTGAAGAAGTAGGGAAAAATGAATTTCTTAGAACCTTAACATCTTTTAGAAGGACAAGAGCCCAGGTCCAGATGGGCCACCCATAGAATTCTTTATCAATTGCTATGAATTCATCGAGGCATATTTACGCATATTACTGGAAGCAAATCGACTTTTGGGGATGGTCCTATTTGGATTTAACACTACATTCATTATGCTTATTCCAAAGATGGACAACCCCACAATTTTTGAGAACTTTTGTCCAATTTCACTCTGCAACATTATCTGTAATATCATTTCCAAAGTCATATATAGTAGGATCATATAAAATCTCTCTAAACAAGTCTCTGCAGAGTAGTTTGGCTTCCTTGAAGGGCACCAAATACATAAGGAAATAAGTGTTTCCTAGGAAGGGTTATGCATGCTGAAAACAAACAATTTGAAGGCCATGTAGTCAAGGTTGACTTATCCAAGGCCTTCGAAAGAGTTAGTTGGATTTTCATCCAACTCATTCTAATCCATTTGGGATTCAATCTACATTTTGTGGCCTGGGTTATGTCTTGCATTTGCTCCATGACATTCAAAGTCCTAATCAATTGATCGACCTCACCTTTATTCAACTATGAAAAAGGCATTCGCCAGTGATGTCCTATCTCTTTTCTCTTCCTCCTAGTCGCAAAAGAATTAAGTAGGGCACTCAAGGAATCTACAACAAACGACTCCTTCAAACGTATTCTAATTGGAAACTCTTGCTACATTTCACATTCAATTTTTGTGAATGACATCCTAATATTCTATGATGACTCAAAACATATGGTGGATAAAATCAAATAAATCCTAGATTTGTTTTGCACAACCACAAGAATGGTAATAAACTCCTCCAAGTCTTCAATAATAAGTTGGGTATCTCTAAGCATGAAAATCACTACTTAACCCTAAATTTCCCCTTCATGACGTCGACCTTTGAGGTCGGTCTCAAGTATTTTGGGTTCCACTTAGAGGAAAACATGTACATGAAGGGAGACTAGAAATGGCTCATAGCCAAAATTGAAAGAAAACTGAACACTTGGGGCAATAAATGGCTATCTTGTGGTGGTCATTTCATTTTTATAAAATATATCCTTGAGGCCATTTTGATATATTGGATCTCTTTGTCTTGGACTCTGAAAGGAATCTTGGACAAAATTTTCCAACAATGTTACCGAATATTATGGGTAGGAAACTAAGAGAATAAAGGAATGGCATTGGTCTCTTAGAGAAACTTTGCCATCCCTAAAACACAAGAAGGATGGGGCCTCAAAAAAAGTTTCCTTTTCTCCAAAGCCCTAGTAGCAAAAAATGTATGGATATTGATTAAGGAAAAAGGCTATTAGGAACAAGTCGTGAAGGAAAAATATCTCAACCATCTATATATCAAAACTGGATCTACTCCCCAAACAAAAAAGTACAGTCCTCTTCCATCATATGGAAAGCCACCGCTGTGGATTTTCCTCTAATTGGAAAATGGTTAATCTTGAGAGTTGGAAAAGGAGAGAAGATCTATCTTAGACTCGACCCTTGGGTTGGAAGAAAAGACTTATAGCATTGACTATGCATACCCCTCATCCTTGATCTCATATCAAAGGGTTTTTATACTCTATGTAAAATTGCAATAGGGGAAGCATTGAATTCTAGGAAACAACAATGGCCTACTTGGAGAGTCTTAGACCTAAATGAGGAATATGTGACAATTTGGACCTCTTAAATCGACTATCTCAAAAAATGAAGTGTATACATCAATGAAGAAGAGGATGAAATCCTCTGGTCAACAAACTCAATGGGTGGTTATAAACCTAGACTTGGATACAACACTTTGGCCTTTGAAGGTTTTGACAGGCCCTCATGTTGGTAATGGAAAATACTATGGAAATACAAATGCCCTGCCAAATCCATATTATTTATGTGGTTGTTGTTGAATAATAGAGACTAACCTAGGATTTACTTCAAAAAATAAGTTACGAAGGCCTAAGAATATGTAGTTTATGTGAAGTAGATTTAGAAATAATGTACATCTCAACCTCCTCCGTTCCTTCACTAAGTAGGTCTAGAGTGAAGTTGAA
Source organism: Picea engelmannii (assembly GCA_009831015.1). Classification (NCBI taxonomy): domain Eukaryota; kingdom Viridiplantae; phylum Streptophyta; class Pinopsida; order Pinales; family Pinaceae; genus Picea; species Picea engelmannii. The sequence continues at coordinate 149,712 of ML782208.1, forward strand.
GGTCTCACAGGTTTGAAATCAAAATGGCAAGGATACACAATTGAAGTGGCCTTAAGAAAACGACACAAGGACAAGGAGACAAAATCCTTCAAAGCCTTGCACCTCACCATAACTTAGGGAGTTTGGATTGCTAGAAATGCAAAAATATTTGAAAACAAGGACGCACTGCCTTTCAAGTGTGCCTCACAAAGTATGAATATCATAAGATCTTTCCCTCAATTCTCATCAGTCCACTAAAGTGCAAACAATTCTAACTTGATTATTGACACTCAATATCCTTGGGCCTTTTTCAATTGAGCATCCCTGGGAGTTCCACCCAGTGGAGGAGCAAGTGGAAAAATCTTCCTCTCACAAAACCATACCCTTAGTTTCAAAGCTGACACTGGCCAATCGACAAACAATCAGTGTGATCTTACAACATTGAAATTGGTCTTACTCCTTTCTATCTAAAATTGAATCACTCATCTTCGAGTCCCAAGGGACTCCCTCCTTGTGATCAAATGGATGAATGGGGAAGCCAATCCAATAAATTTCTTGTTACAACCCCTCTTTTGAGATGTCAAACACTTGCAATCTTTCTTTACTCACATATAAGTTTATCATGTTTACAAGGAAAATAACAAAGAAACCGATAGACTATATAAGGGTGGCCTTGATTTGCAGGAAGACAACTGGAGATCCAAGAGTTCCAACATGGATACATTTCTATTTATCTTTATGAATCTTGGATTTAAATTTTTGCCTGTCTCTAATATGAATTTATGTTTTATGAAAGACTCTTTTATAGTGACAACCCATGAGATGATTGAAATGCTTTTGGAGTTTATCAAGTTTTGTTTTATTTAATGAACACAGATGTTGATACTTTTCTAGTTCATGGTTGCTAAAAGGGTAACATAGAGACCCACTGTATATGTGATTGCTAAAAACACATTGTTACCCCCATTGTTGATATCACTGATACTTTTATGGTTCATGATTGCCAAAAAGTGACATGGAAACCCTGTATATGTAACTCCATTACTAATATCATTGTCAACGAGTTTTGATTTGGATTTATACCACTCAATCCTTCAATTTTGATATGGATTTAGACCACTCAATCCTTTAGTTTTGATCCTACAAAAGTAATGAAAATACCCTCTATGATATTATGCACATGTAATTTTCTCACTCTCTAATAAAATTACTCAACTTTTTTTGGTTAAAAAATAAAAAATAATAAAAATAAATTCACTCATTAAATCATATAAATAATGTTCATGGCTATGACTCAAAATATACTCGCTCATTAAATTACATCAGATATTCCTCTCTAAACCTAAAAAAGTAATTCAAGTGGACCATATTTAAAAATTGGAATATTTTAAGGATTTTTCTTCATCGCAATTATATTGGTTTAGAATGTAATGGAAAGTTTAAGCAATGATTATACCTACACCGAGTAATTCGAGTAACAATGATATCCTCACAATATCAAGACAAATAGAATATAAGACATATGTGCCTTTATTGAGTTGGTAACACCCATCCTTAATTATTATATAGCTTGACTTCACAAAATAGTACGTACCACCAACCAATCACAGATCATGTAGATGTTAAAAAAATGAAGCGTTGTCTTTTTGGTTGTTACTACCAACAACATTATTGCATAATAAATGTCATTAATGTGCAATAAATGCTCACAAAGGGAATCCAATAATATTATTGCATAATAAATGCCATTAATGTGCAATGTGCAATGGATACTGATTAAATAATTCAAATGCCATTAATGTGCAATGAATACTGATTAAATAAATAATTCCGAGACACCATTGGGAAGATAAGTCATAAAGAGACTCCTCCACATGTAGATCCTCACATACTTCTATAGATTATTTTTGTTTTTGAAAAAGAATCCATCCAAACCCAAGCATGCTTCCAATTGTATCAAACCAACAACTAAAGTACAACTTAGGGAATTATTCAATAAATTCACAAATATTCATAGGGATTCGCATAGTTTTATATTCATTAGAGCAAGTCAACATGATTCCTTTTAACATCATAGTTAGTCACATCATGGTCTTAAGGTGATCACGGGGATTAAAGGGTTTATTAGTTTGTTGTTGATAAGGAAAATGTCTAACTTGTAACTTGCAACATTAGAGGATGAGAGGTTCTTCTCAATTAAAAGTTTTAAAAAGGTTTTAGTTAGACTTAGTATTATTTGGACTAGGGAATTTCTCTAGATTTTTGCTTGGTAATTATTATTGATATTATGATGTTAAATGAATAAATTTTAAGTTTTAAATTCAATTTTAAAAATAACAATAAAATGTTTTAATTTAATATCTAGTTAGGATTTAGAACATGAAATAAACAATCATTAGAATAAAAAATAGTTTATTGTGGAATAATTGTCAAAACATTGAAATCACTAGTGACCAAATTAAGTTAGCGTCATATTAATAACCAATAACCATTTCATCTTCACCACCAACAACATATTGAATCATAACAATACGAAACAATTATTATTGGCATGAGAATAATCTACATCAAAAGTAAAAGTCTTACAATCAACCTACACCACAGTTACACTAGAGTGAGCCTCCAAAAAGTGGTCTGTAATGGCTTCTCCTCATTAATAATTCCTAGAATATTCTATAAAGGTGAACATGAAAAAAGGTTGGTTTATATTGAGTTTATCTTATTTATACAAGAGAAGAAGAGGGATATTCAACATTCTGGCCCTCTTGTTAGCTATTTGTTTCCCTTTCTGAGTATTTAGGTTTTCTCATCTAGTTGTCCTTTTCTACCTCTTGGGGGTTGGATTCCCTTGCTAGTTCTATTTCCTTTGAAAATTTGATTTCTTTCTTGGATATTCAATTTCTTCTTTTATTTATCTTTTAGTGCCACTTGTGGGGTTTGTCTCCTTTCTTGATTGTTCAAACAATCTTCTTGGCTATTCAGTTTTTGCATCCCAATATCCTTTTGTGCCACCTAGCGGTTTTGATTTCTTTTGACGGCTCAAACTTCCTTTTCTTTAACTATTTGAGCCTCTTTCTTAGTTATTTGATTCCCTTTGTAGTTGTTATAAGTTGCTTGCATGTTATTCTATAAAACATGGACCACACAGGTTAACTTTTAAGATTAAGTCAATAATCCCATTAACAAATCCCTTTCGGTATTTTTGGCTATAATATTTTTTTTTCTCTTTCTACTAAGTTCGAGACCAAGACTTAAAAACACACATTAGCTAGGAGTTGAGAGTACCAATTTGAGGTCAAGATTGGTCTCAAAATTGGGCCTTGATCACACATAAGTTTGAATAGAGAGGCCCCAATTTGAACAATCTAGATCGATTGCAAAAAATAGGCAAGGTTACACCAAAATTTGAGGGAGATGTTCGGATTTGGTGACTGAGGTCGATTGCCAAAATCGGGCCAAAGAAAATGTGAACATGTGAAAAAGGGGCCCGGTTTTTAAAATCAGACCCAATGATCAAACTTAGAAAATATTTTGGGTATGACTTAGTCTAGTTTGAAAGGAAGAAAAAGAACATTCAAACCAACTTTTTAAAATAACTCAAATAGAATGGGGAGGGTGAAAGGAGGGCCTGATTTGGAGATCGAGACTGATCGCAAAATTGAGATTCGTCCACAGTAAAGATGGAGGAGGAAGGCCCTAATTTGGCAATCGAGACCAATTGCCAAATCATGCTGAAAAAATATTCGAAGTGAAAAATTAAAGTTTGAAATGAACATTCAAAGTTAGAACATTTTAAATTTCGAGCAAAGGCTTCAAAATGTTCAAAGGGTTTGAACCAAAGTACAAAGGAAAGTTTGAAGAAAGACAGAGGGTGATAGGAGGGCCCAATTTGGCAATCAAGCCCAATTTCTGAATCGGGGGATTGATGCAGTGTTATCAAAGGGAAAAAAGGGCCGACTTTTTGGAAATCGAGTCAATTTAGCAATTGGAGGGGGTGAATCTAGGTTCAAAAGGTGAGTAAAGAAGGATCTGAATTCAACGTGAGTTTAAAAGAAGAATTCAAGATTCAGAAGAAAACTTCACGAGGAAAGCTCAAAGTCAAAAGAAAAACTCAAGGTTTGAAATAAAACTCAATAAAAAGGCTCAAACTTGAACTCAAAGAAAAGTCCCTAAAAATTAAATAAGCAACCAGGGATCTTGATTTAAAATTAGGGCCGATTTTGGGATTGAGAAAGAAACCAAAAAATGAGAATAAGAAGAGACCCGATTCGAGGACGAAGTCTGATATAAAAATCAAAGGTTGAAAAAATTTGAACAACAAAAATTAAAGAAGAAAAACACAAGAAAGGAAAAAACCAAAAACTCAATTGAAAAATCAAGTTCAAGGTAGAAACAAAAAACAAGCCAAAGTCAAGTAAGTGAATCATAAAAGTTCATCTAACTTAACTTTCTAAAAAAAATGAAAAATGTAATAACATAATAAAAAACCAAATTTAATATAAAAACCAAAGTCAAGTAAGTGAATCATAAAAGTTCATCTAACTTAACTTTCTAAAAAAAATGAAAAATGTAATAACATAATAAAAAAACCAAATTCAATATAAAAACCAAAGTCAAGTAAGTGAATCATAAAAGTTCATCTAACTTAACTTTCTAAAAAGAATGAAAAATGTAATAACATAATAAAAAACCAAATTCAATATAAATAAAAAAAAGAAAAAGCATATATTTAAATTAGTGAAGAAAATGAGAGACCCCAAGTTTTTGCTAAAACTTAGGGGTTGTTGAGAACTCAACATGCTCACATTCAAGGACTATAATTTTATAATTTCCACTTTGTGGACTAAATTTTATCCCTAATTTTGGTATAGTCTTTTGTTTGTAGTGTTTAATTTTTAATTTTAAAATTCGAATATGTACTTATTCATTTTTTTTTTTCTAGAGTGTGCACATTCTAATTTATTTATTATTTCTTGTTGCACCTTCATTGTTGTCTTTCATTGCTATCACTGGATTTATGAGTAAGTGGCATGATCGTTGTTACCTGCATCATGGCTATGGTAAGATCCCAACAAAATTACAATCTATTATTGTAATTATGCTCTGTTTGTTATGTTACGAAGAAAAGGATTAATAAATTATTAAAAAAATAATAATGCAAATACTAATTTGTCAAGTTAAGACATAGAGAGTTTTGTGGAATAGGGATGTTAATGAAACTTAAAGTAGATTGAGCCAAGACATTAGTATTGTTAGTATTAGTGAAACTTAAAATAGATTGAACCATGGCATTAGTAATATAATTTATTGGAGTTAGTGAAACTTAAAGTCCACTAAGCCATGACATTAGTAGAGACTTTGTTAGAGTTAGTGAAACTTAAAGTCGATTGAGTCATGGCATTAGTAGAGACTTTGTTAGAGTGGACAAAATCCAAATCATAGTTCAAACAATAATGCAATCACTTGTCACCTCTATGGAGAACTTGTCTATCTAAAGGAAGTGGTTACTACTAGCATGAAAGGTGCTCTTGGATAATATTTTTTTCTTCCTCCTAGAGTTGGTACCACTTTGCGAAGGATTTGGGAATTGAGTAGGAAGACACCATCTTGAAAGGAAGATAAGTTTTTGATTTGTATCTCTATGAAGTTATGACACTTGACATGGGACATGTAACATGGAGGACATGTTGATACAAGTATCTAACATGGAACACAAAGACCCTAGAAACATGACATCGAGACACATTACACACACACAAATACACATGGATATGAGTATTCAACATGGGACACATCGACCCTAGAAAGAGGATACCAAAAACACGTTACACACACACACACACATATATGTTTAAAAAATTACAAAAATGAAATATAGACCTAAAGATCCATTTTTTTAGAAACTAGAACATTTAAAAAATATTTGTACAACTAGTTACTATATCAATGATGACCAAACACATAGAAAATTAGAATATTCAATACACATGTGTCATAAAATAAAAGTTTAGAACCATAAATTATCTAATTTTCTAATTAAGTCACTTGATGTCATCACAATCAAAATGCATTACATAGATACTGAGCCACTGATACTTTTGGTGGGAATACCAATGATAAATACAAAATAGGGTAGATACTAGAACCATAGATGGAAGAATCTCATAACTTGTCACTGTTAGTTGTCCTCCTCCATGTCAAAATCATCAAAATAACCACCACTGCCGCTACTTTCTCCTCCATCCTCCTCTATATCCAATTATCCAAGATTTGCATATGTTGGTTTGGAGGATGACGTATCAAGAGGATCACCTCATCAAAAGTGACTAGCTCTAGCTCTAGTTCGTTAAGATCCAAGTTGGCTATTGCCAACTCAAAGCTATTGTCCAAACCCATATCATTTGGAGACATATCCCACATTTTTTTCTTCATCGGGATAAATAATTTTTTAAGATCCCCAAGGGTCTTTTTCATGCCTTGGTGTTGGATATGTCTAGGACATGTGTTCGACACATTCTTGGCAAGTGTCTTGTTTTAGGAAACATGATAAACATGTGTCATCCACATGTATAAAATTCAAGAAACAAGAACAAACCCCTTAAGGGATGTGTCCTATTACTTAACTACGAAACAACTTACAAACCCATGCACCATTAAAAACATTGTTCTTTTAACAACAAAACATACCCAAGGCTTATACCTACTTTGGACATATAAAGGTGATACAATGCACTAGCACACCCCCACAGGGTCTCCACTCAACTAACTTATGACATAGCACATGCATTTGTGGGATATTAAAGAATACCTCTAAATTCAATGGATATTTATAAATACCCCCCAACACCCTTTTGTTGAACCCCCGTCTCAATACAACTTTCCAATTAAAAAAACCTTATTTTTACTAGATATCCCCTATTTTTACTAGATACCCCTTTTTATACCCCTCAATACATATAAAACCCCCATACCCCACATCCCCACCCCCAATATCTACAATATATTGACTCTATTTTTGACAATTTAAAAACCCCCTTTATGAATGAACATGATAAGATATTGGTCAACAAGGTGAAGCTCCCGTGCACACGCCATTATGTTAGAATTTGACTCCCTATACAATCATGAAGTCCTACACCACCTTTATGCATTTCACATTATGGGTTATAGTTTTATTCTAAGTGTGTATTAGATCTTATTTTTCCTCCTCGCATTATCTCCTTATGAGGTATTAGTGTGACAAAAAATATAGTTTATGATGTGGTTTTGAATTCATGTACTATAAAATTGTATAATTGGAATGAGTATTGAAACATAGAAGAATATGGCTTAAGGCCTTTTCTTCCAAGTTCTCATGTCTTGTTTTGTGCTCTATTTCTTAACATGATATCATGACACCTTTAGTCTTAAGGGCCTAATAGCTCCTCGATGGTAGTGGTCCATGAGGGGTTTGATATGAGAAGCCATTAATATAATGTCTTGATATTAAGGTGCTAAGAAGAACAATGGGTGCACACGAGCTACATCATCAAGGAAAGAAAGCAACTTTGTTCAAATCTTGGTTTGTGGATTGGACCTTTTGATCATTTCCCTCCATTGTAGCATGGATAAGGTGGTTATTTGAGCTTATCATCTGGGTGCAAATCTAATTGCAAAGCTTCAATCAATTGGATTCTATTGCCACATAAAGTAATACAATACATAAGCCTCCCACCCAACTTCGGTGTAAGGAATGGATGATTCTCAAATGCTTTTCGCCTACAATTCACAAGGTGCATTAACTTTAACTTCTTGGATGCCAATCCTCTCAAATAAATTTGCAGTCAATTTGATCTCATTGTGAGGATTATCATGTTTATTAATTTGATTTGTTTTGGTTTGAGGATAAAAGAACGTAGGATGGGGATCCATTAGATTGTTTTGTGGCCTTATACCTTGACTCTCAGTGGTCGATCTAGTGCATTTTTCAACACCCTCATCACGAAATTCGATCATTTTTTTAGTAGCAAGGAACGACCTTCTCCTCTACAAATTGAGACTTTCCTCAACTAGATCACACCTCTACAGATTATTTGTGGCTCTAGACCGTGTTTCTCAAATATTTGTAGACCATGTCTTTCTTAGGTTTACAAATCATGGTGATCATATCTTTTTAGATCTATGTTACTCCTCTGCACATGACCACAATTCATAGTCTTAGATATGTGTGGGCCCTCTCATTCACCAACATAATCATGGGAAATTTCCTCTTGGAGATTCAACCCTCATTGTTTCTTTATTGTATAATTCATGGTTCATGGCCCTCAAATATGCCACTTGTTGCTCAACCCTATATTTTCACACAGATTTGTTTGTAGTCTACTAGATTTATTTTATTGCTTGGATGGAATTGCTTGTTTGTACCATGTTGCTACTACTATTGGAGGAAGCCCTCTATTTTTTACTTGAGTAGATTGCAAAACATCACATGCTAAGCCACTAGAATTCATAGAAACTTGTGCCTCATAATTGTTTGAACTCTCATGTCCATATAGATGGTAGTTTCCTTTAAGATCATGTCCCAACTGAAAACAGAGGTATTGTACAATACTTTGTGCTAGGAAGGTAGACATAGATCCATGTGATTTGATCTATAGTAATAGATATCTGTCTCATACAATCCATTCCCTAGTTAGAATGAACACATTTTGAGCCAACACAATTGCATAAGCTCGTTAGAAAGGAAAGGTGGAAAGAAATGGAAAAAATTTCAAGTTATTTTTTTTTGGGTTCATAATGTCATATATCCAGGCCAAAGCATTAAAAGAATTGTGCCTTATATTGAAAATTGATCTATTTATTTAATGAGGATAGGAGCTGAAGTGAGAAAAATTTCATGGTACATAGATTGATTTGATTTGTTGTAAACAAGTGGGCCAAGTACGTGGTGATACCTTTTTTTAAAGGTGATTGTAAGCCATTATGAGATTGTAAGGTGATATTTTTAATAGGGGAAACATTGGTCTCTAGTGGATATTGATGAGATGGATTATTGATTTTCCTAAAAAAATGAAGTGGGATGTAAAATTGCAACAAAACATGGTCCATGGCATATTGCGATATGAAGATTATTGAAGGTTTGTAATTAGTATGGGTACACCATTGTGATCCAAAGAAAGATACCATAATCAAATCATTTGTTTTGCTTCTTGTCTTAGATTTGTCTGAAATTGAATAAGGGGGTCTAAGGAACCTATTTTTTTGTGCTTGTGTGCATAAATTTGTGTATGATAGTGTCTTTTCATACATGTTGTCTACATATTAAGTAAATTTGATGCATTAAATTTCCTTCCACAATCTCATGCAATCGAAGGAAAACAATCCTCTCACACAAATTAAAGGAAATCAGGGCACTCAATTAGAATCATCAATCATTGAAGGAAATGGGAAAATCAAGATAATAATTAAAGGAGAAGTTTATGGACTCAAGGCATCGTGAAGTATTCAATTTTGAAGATAAAAATCCAACATTAGTTGTAACTTGCAAATAGTTTTTTTGTTTGTAATTTTACTTGTATTTTCAAAATCAAGTTGAATTGCGTTTGGTGGGTGCGTTCTCGATTGAACTCTACACCCTTCAATTTATGAGTCTATGATGAATTGGTTAAGTTATTGAATTGTATACATAGTGGAATTGCAAGAAGCCCTCTTTATTTTCAAGTCAATTGTAATCCAAACCTACCTGCATAAGGAGACCTCATCATTCTTTATAAATGGCTTGAAGCCTAGAATTATTGGAATTACTGAACACTCTAACACTCACTACCTCTTAAATTAGTTCTAGTTTGTTTGAAAGTTTTGCAATACAAAGTCGAACTTCTTTGAACTCAGTGACAACTTCTTCATGATGAACTCCAACTAAAATATCTTCAATATTTTGAACTAGACTTTGTTTGAAGCAACCCATTTTTTGAATTTAATAACGATTCCAATAAACAATCAACATAGGATCAACTCAATGAAACAAATTTAGATGTAGTTTTAGATGAGGATGAAGTTATTCATGAACATGATCAACATACTCTTTCCAATCTCAATATCACACCTTCGAAAGAAATGAAAATAAATAAACACAAAACATGAATTGGATATGATAAGGATGTAACCTTTAATATTTCAGATTATTCTAGACCAATCCATTTCAACAGTGCATGATTCCTTCAAGAAGTTTAAAATTCACCTGTTCAAGTTCAACATTAGAATGCTAAGTGCCAACATTTTCATTGAATTGGTCATATGGATGATAAGTGTTTTGATCTCCATCCTTGTCAACATTGTGGAAAGCATAATCATTCATTAGATATATGCTCCACAGTAAATAAACCCACAAGATTAAATATTCACTATGGGTGGATCGATGCTTCATAATGGTCATCAACAACCAAGCAATGATACGAGTCTTACCGTAGAATTCCCTCTCGATTAAAGAAACATCTTGCAACGTATAGCCATTCAATCTTCTTTCCTTGAACCTTAAAGGGGGGGATTTACACAAATGAAATGAGAATGGTACTCTCTTGCACCTCAAAGGGGGGAAGTATAATGATGAAAATATTTTGCACCTTAAGGATGGGGAGTACATTAATGAGTGAAAATGTTTAGTGGTAAACTGAAACCACCAACTGAAGTGAAAATTTTTAGTGGTCAACCAAAACCATTAAATGCAATGATGAAGGGTAACCCACATGAAAACCCATTACTTTTGACCTTCCAACTGACAAAGGGGGGATTATTATGATGATTGCCAGACTTCAAGTTTCAACAACAACAAACAAATTTCCAAATGGGAAACAATAATTTGTAGATAGTCGAGTTAAGAGAAAATAATTCCAAATGGGTGACAACAACAACAACAAGAACACTGCACATATTTCATCACTTGTGATAAATTTTGGGCATTTTTGAGGTTTTTGCCACTTGCCGTATTTTGTGCGACTTCCATTTATTGGTTGAGTTTGATCTTAGCATGGTGATTGATTCGATATTTGAGTAGTTCTAGCAGGACACTTGATTTACATCCCAATAGTCATGGCTCACATGTTTACATAGTGAGATTTTCCAGATTCCATGATTTTTTAGCATCCATATTTGGTAATTTTTCAGGTAGATCTTCATCAAGTCTTAGCATAGGAGTTTCAAAATGAATACTTGGAGATGATATCCGTTTATGCACTAACTCTTACTTCCTTGCTGGTATAATTTTTCAAACTTATGATTGAGGGGGGATTGTTAGTATGTGATTCCCTATACAATCATGAAGTCCTACACCACCTTTATGTATTTCACATTATGGTATATAGTTTTATCCTAAGTTCATATTATATCCTATTTTTCCTCCTCACGTTATCTCTTGATGAGGTGTCAATGTGACAACAAATCTAGTTTATGAGGTGGTTTCATTTATGTACTATAAAACTGTATCATTTGAATGAATATTGAAATACATAAGAATGTAGCTTAAGGCCTTTTTTTCCAAGTTATTGTGTCCTATATTTTTCTCTATTTCTTAACACATTCATTATGGTGAGATAGTGTTTAGTGATTTCGAGCCTTTTACACTTTCATTAATAACATTCTTCTTATCACTCAATTACAAAATAATTGGGATAAATTTTTAATACATTATTATTATTATTATTATTATTATTATTATTTAATAGGGGAATCAACGACTAGAACATATAGTCATCCGCATCACCATAGATATGATCCAGGTGGATATTGGTGGCCACCCACCTATTCCAACTGGCTCCTTTTGTCCGTTTTTAGTTCAAAACGTTCTGTTGTACTTCTTGGTAATTGTGGGTTCTACACTTTTGGGGCTGTTTGAATCCCTACACATCTTCCATGTGGATACTGGTGGCCCCTCACCTAATCCAACTAGCTTATTTTGTATGTTTTCATGTCAACACATCTTGTTGTACTTCCAGGGCCGTTTTGGAGCCCTAAATAGTTTTTTTTTTGGCTCGTCACAGTCAAATTGTAGATGGAGTGAGAGTTTTTTGACGTAATGTGTATTTCTATGAAATACCTTTCCAACGGTCTATCACACGCCTAAAACGAAGGTTGTATGCAAAAGTTATGACCCTGGGAAGTTGAGGTACCAACTTACCCATAGGGTCCCACACGACTTTTGGCATTTCACCTCCTAGGGTTAGGTTTTTGGATGTCTAGGGTTTTGGAATTCATGAGTAATATCAAAAATGCCTCTGGAGCCTCATTGTAATGATTATGCTTAGACGATTGCACGCAACAACCACTTCTCTTCTAAGAGATAACTACCACCATTTGAGCAAGTGTTTCAATTTTGTAGTTTTATAGTTTCAACCTATTTCATTTATTCAATAGAAGATATTGTTCACTCGATATCTATGTTTTTCTTCATATCTTTGTGTTTATTGTTTTCAGTCCGTTAATCAGTTCATTCCGCTCCTAAATCCAGATCAAGATCACACTACAATATTGCCTCTATAACCCCCAACCTGATATAACTGCCTACAATCCATATCAAACATGTTGACCATGATTCAGACATTAACACCATGAATCCCATACACTTAGCCTATCTCCGACGAGCTTTAATACAATATTATTCATTAATTACAATTAATATAATTAAAAAAAAAAAATCAAACTTGATGATGATCACTCTTCACTTCACACTTCTAAATTTAAATTAAATATGTAATAAATAAATAAAAATTAAATTACAATTAGTACATATAAAATAATAATAATCTAATTTTAAGGATATGACCTAAGTACACACCAAATTAATGTAAGAGATCTTTCTTGTGTAACCATGACCTCCTTAAAAAGTTAATTAACTCTTTATTTTACAAAGGTGTATATATCCCAACATTTGAACATCTAACTTTAAAGATGAAATGCATAATCTTAATCATAAAAATATTTATAAAATTAAATTAAATTAAAAAATTATAAATCTATAATATAAAATAATTTAAATCTAAATTTATTCATTTAAGATTTTAAACATAGAAATATAACAATCTAAATTTAAGAAAATGGCATCAATAAAATGAAAATAATAAAAAACAAGTTATTATACAATCATTTTTTGTTAGGGACCTAATCCCTCACGTAGGTAGAATAATATATTCCGATGTAATAAAGGTCAATATTAATAATTCCTAGCAATAAGGAAGAATAAGTCCAATGTAAGAAGACCTAATAGAAGCTTCCACTTCTAGAAGGATCTTCCTCTAGATGGTTCTTTTGATAGACATATTTAGTATAAATAGGAGTCGAGGGTATGTGAACTTTTGTCTTGGATATTATTGTAATAGAGCTTTGCTCTGTTGGAGGTTTCCCCCTCGAAGAGGCAAGTGAACATTGCTCTTAGTAATCAAGTTGCTCTTTCTGGTGTTATTCTGGTATAATCTTGGTATTATTGTGGTGTGGTTTTGGTTATATTGTTGTTCATCTGCCATTTCTAGCTATTTATTTCTGTTCTGCATACTTTTTATATCTGGAATATTACAAGTGGTGTCAGAGAACTTTCCTCGGCAGAAAATTGTGGGTTATTTTTTTTCCAGGGTAGAGACGTATTCCGACGTCTTTAAGCTACAAAGATATGTCGTTACGCATATAAACCCACGGTCGAGGATTCATACACGCATGAAATACAAGTTGTACTTAAGAACACATCTGTTGGCCACCCTTGTAACCCCTATTGGTACCCCTTCAAGTGGTAGCGCATCAGACAACACTTGTATACAGATCGACCTAGATTTCCCGAAGCCCTCTTTATATAAACCAATTGACCGCCTGACTGCTATAGTGCCACTGAGAAAAACAATAAGGAAGATACTCTCTAGTACCTAGGTAGTCAGGTAGTATGACTAAGGGCACAATCTAGCCTCCTTAGTTGGTGCCCTAAGATATTGGGCCGAGTACTACTGTTGGACCCCGCATGTATATCAGAGAGATATAGCACAGGGAAAACCCTTGTCTGTAGAACCCTTGAATACCTAACCTTTGGGGACGAAAACAAAAAAAAACATACAAGATCTATTGTTGCGCAACTGTGTCTCCTGCATTCGAGTTCCCAAATTACTACACATTTCTTCCTGATTAAGCATTTGGGCATTTCATCACTGTAGTATTCTTCAGATCGACGTATAACTCCTCCATTGTAAAAAATAATTTGGCACCATTATTTGAGACCTATTCCATTGGATTTCTCTCTTCGCCCTTATCACATTCATACCTAGCATTTTTCAACAAATTTTTGACCCCACCCACCCCTTTTTGGTTCCCTCGTCATCATGGCCCATACCCGTAGCCAAGACTTGGAAGCTCGCTTCAATACCTTGCAATCTAATTTCACAGAGACCCAACAAGAAGTGAGACAACTCAATGCCAATATTTCCACCATCAATAAAAACATGCATTCCTCCATCGCCGCCTCAATCGAGGAACTCAAACAAGACATCAAACAAGGCATTACTACCTAGCTTGAATCTATCGCTACAATGATATGAACCAAGCTGCATATCCCTACAGATCCTCCCTTATCTGACCCAACTTTGCATACCAAAGGTGAAACTTCCTCTCATTCCCATAATTTTCAGCCCCATCACTTTCAGCGTGACCTACGCCTTCCGCGTGTGGATGTGAACAAATTTGATGGTTCAGATCCCATTGGATGGGTAACTCAAATGGAAAATTATTTCTCTTTGTATGACATTATGGATGAGTTGGCCAAACTTTGGTATGGTGTTCTCCATCTAGATCAAGAACGTTGGCAATGGAGGAAAATTTCCCGCCAAGGGTATGTTGCTTGGAAACACTTTGTGGTAGAGCTTTATGAACGATTTGAAACTGACACCAACCATTTAGGCTGTTTGACAAAGTTGAAAAAATCTAGCACAGTGGAAGAATTTATAGCTGCTTTTGAGCGACTGGATTTTCGTACAGAGGGAATGTCTGATGCTTTTTTTCGAGAATGTTTTATTAGTGGCCTCAAGGATGAGATTTGTGCCCATGTCCTCATGGCTCGGCCTTAGAGTTGGGTGGAGGCTACTAAAATACCTAAGGAAGCACAACAGGTTGTCTCTTCTCAAAACCATCAACCCTCCTTTATTCCTCACACTAAACTAGTAAATCCCACTCCTCCTTCTACTCCAATAAAGATCCAAAAATTGACTAGGGATGAAATGGCTGAATGCCAACTCAAAGGCCTTTGTTATAATTGTGATGACAAATATTTTCCGGGACATAAGTGTAAGGAACAAAATCTTTTTATGGCCATCTCAGAGGATGTTTCAGAAGAGGATGTTGAAGCTCCCCCTGTGTCTGTGCCACCTGAACCAACTGACATAACCCCTCCCTTAGACCCTCCCGAAGTAGAACTGATAATTTCCCTAAATGCTCTCACTGGCTTCTTTTCTCCCCAAACCCTCAAGCTAATTGGTTACATCAAGCATAGGAAGGTCATTGTTCTTGTTGATAATGGAAGCACCCATAATTTTATTCATCACCGCATTGCCCAAGAAACTAATTGCTATATCCGTGCAGTCAATAATTTCCAAATAATGATAGCCAATGGCAGATCCATGAAATGTGGAGGGCGTCGTGAAAATGTGCGTCTCCAAATTGGTGACTACCACCTGGAATCTCATATGTGTTCTATCGACATGGGCAGTTGTGACATTGTGTTGGGTGCAGAATGGCTAAAGACTTTGGGTCCCATTCTCATGGATTTTAAGGAATTAACCATGCAATTCGACCAAGAGGGCCAAGAATATAAGTTCCAAGGCATGACCATCAGTTCCCCTAAGATCATTAGTTCCCATCGCATGGAAAATCTTCTCAAAAAAGGTCATTCTGGCGTTATTTCCTAACTCCATGCCATACAAGAAACTAAGATACCCTCTGTGCTACAAGACCTCCAATCCATCCTCTCTAAACATCAAGTGGTTTTTTCCACTCCCCAGGGACTCCCTCCTTCCCATGGTGTTCATGATCATTCCTTTTCCCTGGTCCCAAGAAGCCTTCCTCCCAATATCAGTCCTTATCGTCACCCCTTTTCCCAAAAAAATTAAATTGAGAACTGCTCAATGCATGTGTTATCCGTCCTAGTACGAGCCCCTACTCTTATCCTATGGTCATGGTCCTTAAGAAAGAAGGTTCTTGGCGCATGTGTCTTGACTTCCGCGCCCTCAACAAACTCACCATTAAAGACAAATTTCCCAATTCATGTCATTGATGACCTCTTGGATGAATTGAGTGGTGTCGAGTTCTTTACTAAAATTGATCTTCGTTTTGGCTATCACCATATCCGTATGAAAGAGGCAGACATTCATAAGACTGCCTTTAGAACTCACGAGGGCCACTATGAGTTTTTGGTCATGCCCTTTGGCTTGTGTAATGCTCCCTCCACTTTCCAAAGCCTCATGAATCATGTCTTTCGTCCTTTTCTCTGTCATTTTGTCTTAGTTTTCTTTGATGATATCCTCATCTATAGAATAACGTGGACAAATCATCTTTCTCATGTGGATCGATTTCTCCATCTAATCTCTCAGTACCAAATTTTCCTGAAAAAATCCAAATGTGCTTTTGGTGCCTCAGAAGTCGAGTACTTGGGTCATCTTGTTGGAAACGCCGACGTCAAGGTGGATCCTAAAAAGATTGAAGCTATTCAATACTGGCCTCACCTAAAGAATCTCAAAAGCTTGCATGGATTTTTGGGCTTAACAGGGTATTATCGCAACTTTGTTAAGAATTATGGAAAGATTGCGACACCTTTCACTGCACTCCTTAAAAATAATTCTTTCACTTGGACTCCAGCAGCTGCTCAGGCTTTTGAAACCTTGAAGATGACCCTGTGCACCACTCCAGTCCTAGCCCTTCCCGATTTCACAAAGACCTTTGTCCTGGAATGTGATGCTTCAGGGAAAGGAATTGGCGTTGTCCTTATGCAAGAGGGTCGGCCTTTGGCCTTTACCAACAAATAATTGTCTGAGTGAAATTTGGTAAAATCAATCTATGAAAAGGAAATGTTGGCTGTTCTGCATGCCGTTGATCTTTGGTGCCCTTATCTATTGGGGAAACACTTCCAAATTAAGATAGATCATCAAGGCCTCAAGTTTTTTCTAGAACACCGCATTTCCTCCCCAGAGTAACAAAAATGGGTGACTAATCTCTTTGGAAATGATTATGAGATCATTTACAAGAAAGACAAATACAATGTGGTTGTGGATGCACTTTCCCGAAAATATGAAGATGAAGGGTCCCTTTTTTCTCTCTCCTTCATTGTACCGGATTGGCTCCAAGCTGTTCACCGGGAATGGCTACACGATCCAAAAAGTTCGCATCTGATACAACAATTGCAGTGAAATTCTCTAGTTTCCCCAGGGTACTCTTAGCTCCATGATCATCTTCGATACAAAGGCCATTTGTATTTAAGTAAACAGTCAAAACTTAAATCCATGGTACTTTCTGAGCTTCATGCTACATCCACAACTGGGCACTCTGGGTTTACCAAAACCTATGACAGGGTCAAACGTTCTTTTTTCTGGGATGGTATGAAACAAGATGTTCATAATTTTGTGGTTGAATGTGATGTGTGTCAACACAACAAGGGAGAAACAGTCAAATCTCCTGGCACACTACAACTGCTTTAGATTCCACCTGCTATTTGGCGGGATATCTCTATGGATTTTATTGTAGGCTTACCTAAATTGGGCAATAAATCAATCATCATGGTGGTAGTTGATCGTCTTTCCAAGTATGCTCATTTCTGTGCTCTTCAACACCCATTTACAACATCCACTGTGGCTCAACTTTTCATGGATAAGGTCTTCAAGCTTCATGGCATGCCACATTCTATTGTTTCTGATCACGACCCAACTTTCACCAACAATTTTTGGCAAGAAGTTTTCAAGCTACAAGGCACCCAATTTCATCTCAAGACAACTTATCATCCCCAGACTGATGGTCAAACTGAAGTTGTCAACAAGTGTTTGGAAATATATTTGAGGTGTTTTTCCTCGAAAAAGAAAAATCATTGGGCTCAATGGTTACCACTAGCTGAATGGTGGTACAACACTTCATACCATACAACTACCCGCATGACTCCTTTTGAAGCAGTATATGGACAAAATCCATCTCCAGTTCTCTCATATTTTCCAGGTGTCTTGAAGGTCCAGGTGGTTGAACAAACACTTACAATTCGAGAGGCTATTCTCTGTACCCTCGAAGAGAATTTGGTCATGGTCCAGAATCACATGAAGAAACAAACATATCAAGGTCGCTCTGAGCGTCAATTTGCAGAAGGGTATCATGTGTTTCTTCGACTACAACCTTACAAGAAAAATTCCCTCAAGGATGACCATTGTCAAAAAATGGCGCCCAAATTTTATGGTCCTTATACCGTTCTCAAGCGTGTGGGACAGGTGGCCTATCAATTAGCTTTGCTCGGTCATTCTAAGCTCCATCCTGTTTTTCATGTTTCCTTCTTAAAGAAGGTGATTGGAACTAAGTGCCAAACTCAAACCAACCTTCCTGAGTTGGACGAAGAAGGCTCCATTTGGCTACAACCACAAGCAATTTTGGACCAGCGTGAGCGTCGTCTGCGTCAGGGAACCATCAAGGAAGTGTTAGTCCAGTGGAAATATACAACTCCAACAGATGCCACTTGGGAACCAACTACCATTCTGCAACAATTTCCACATCTCAAGCCTCGAGGACAAGGTTGTTTTAAGGGGGAGGACATGTTAGGGACCTAACCCCTCATGTAGGTAGAATTATATATTTTGATGTAATAAAGGTCAATATTAATAAGGCCTAGAAATAAGGAAGAATAAGTTCAATGTAAGAAGACCTAATAGAAGCTTTCGCTTAGAGAAGGATCTTCCTCTAGATGGTTCTTTTGATAGACATATTTAGTATAAATAGGAGTCGAGGGTATGAGAACTTTTGTCTTGGATATTATTGTAATAGAGCTCTACTCTGCTAGAGGTTTCCCCCTCGAAGAGGCAAGCGAACATTGCTCTTAGTAATCAAGTTGCTCTTTTTGGTGTTATTCTGATATCATCTTGGTATTATTGTGGTGTTGTTCTGGTTATATTGTTGTTCATCTGCCATTTCTAGCTATTTATTTCCGTTTTGCATACTTTTTATATCTGGAATATTACCTTTTCTTTTCTAGGTTACAAAGTTAAGGAATAAACCCAAAGTACTTCCCTTCATTTCAAGGATGGTATCTATGACAAACCCTAAAATCTTGAGGGTATAAGGCCAATCAACAATAAAGTTAGAAGGAATTGAATCCAATTAGAAGGATAACAATCATTAGTCCTAAACACCGAAACTAAACCCAATTTACTAACTTCATATAAAGTAGATTTATATAATATTAATAATCTAAATCTAAAAAAATATAAATATAAATAAAATGATTTTTTTTTTATCATAATATAAAATCTAAAATACAAAATAGTTATAAAATAAAAAAAATAAACTAGTTTATATCTAAATCTTTTTATTATTAATAAAAGTAAGTGTTTATCTTTTTAATTTTTGATTTTTTATATTCTTTATTAGAAAAAACTTTATATTCCAAAAAAAATATATATAATGTTTATCTTTTTAATTTTTGATTTTTTACATTCTTTATTAAATTTTAGATTAAGATAAATTTTCATTAATAGAGAAAGACTCTCTCTCTCTCTCTATCTCTCTCTCTCTCTCTCTATATATCTTATGACTGGTCTAACAATCACTTTCATGTCTACATCCATTATTAAGTATTTATTTTTTTATTTTTAATTTTTTACATTCTTTCTTAAATTTCAAATTAAGATAAATTTCCATTAATTAAAAAAAAAACTTTATAATCCATAAAAAAAAATAAAATACATATTACTATCTACAATCACTTTCATGTCTAGTAAAAATTCTTCACTATATAAAAAAAATCCTTACATGCAATTCATATTACTTCAATCTTTTGCCTCTTAATAGCCTACCCGATTACACATTTTGATTTTAAAATAAAATACCATTTTCTTATTTACGAAAATACAGTGATAAAATTATAGAGTCAAAATAATTCCCTACCCAATTACAAATTTTGATTTTAAAATAAAATACCATTTTCTTATTTACAAATTTTGATTTCAAAATAAAATACCATTTTCTTATTTACAAATTTTGATTTTAAAATAAAATACCATTTTCTTATTTACGAAAATACAATGATAAAATTTATAAAATCAAAATAATTAATAAAGATAAGGTTCTGTTGACTGGTTTTTTTAAATAAACTTCTTCTTCCCAACTTATCCTAAGGTTTTTGAGATCGAGAAATACCATTTTTCTTATTTACGAAAATAAAATGATAAAATTTATAAAATCAAAATAATTAATAATATAAGGTTTTGTTGACTTGGTTTTTCTTAATAAATATTAACAATTGAAACCTAAAATTAGCTTATAATTAAACCAATTTAAGACTAATATTATTTCCCTCAAACCTAGGATTTACCTCTTTATTTTAACCTATAATTAACATAGCATTAATATTGACAGTAACTAACATTAACCTAAGATTTTATGAAGTCCCTCAATACTAGGGTTTCATCATTAATTTAACTTTAATCTAGCCCTTAATCAACATAAAATTAAGATTTTTTACTAAAACCTTTGGTCAAACCCTAATTTTCTCCTAAAAACGAGGGTTCACTCAGCCAAACGTAGTTCTTTCACCCGCCTCATCACTATTTAATAAAGGCTCTTC